>NW_023591050.1:24932-111101 GCF_014843425.1 Jatropha curcas | reverse complement strand
GTATCACAGAAATTGCCCCTTTTCTGAAAATTTTCAGTGGCAAACCCGTGAGACCGAACGTTGCCGTCCACCGTCCAGCAGCAGATGATGCTATGCCCCCGAAGCTGTTTGCGGTTTTTCTTTTCTCGATTAGTGTATGATGTTATTGCAAGCTGATCAGGGGACAATCTCCAATGCACTAAACCATAGTCACGAAGTCCGTTTCGGTCCACAGCACCGAAAGCCCAAGTTGATGATTGTATTGCGCAAGTCTGGTTTTCTATTTCTCGATAGCAGTGATGATGTATTGCGAAGAACTGAACAAAATCCTTTTCTCTGATTCAGTCGATGAGTGTATGCGAAACTGATCAGATTGCCAATTTTCAATTGCCAAGGTCGTTCTAACGGAATAGTGATTGGTGTATTTGCGAAAATTCTGCTTCGCTGATTCATTTTCTTCTTCGAGATCAATAAATGCATGTATTTTTTGAAGTTGACTCAATCCTTGATTAGTGATGAATGTATCCAAGGACAGTCCACCAAATCAAGAGATACCTTCCGAGTGTCCAATCAGACCGTAGCTTCGGCCATGGTATCTTCAAAACGAGATCAGACGAGTTCCAGGTTTTGAAGATCGTTTACCATCCGACTGGACGCCAACAAAGCGCGCGCCATCATGACTGAGCTACTCGATCGTGACTCTCAGATTCAATCCAGCATTAAAGCGGCCGCGTTCAGATGGACCACTTTAACATTAAATCGTTATTACATTAATGCTAAAGTAGTGGGGCGCAAAACTGTTAGACGCCTCGTGTTTATAGCCCTGCATGATCAATGATGCATACGCAGGATGCAAGTCAAACATCTAAAAGTCTTTTAATCTAAGGATATTAAAAAAAAATAATATATAATCACATAATATTATACTAATTAATTAATAATAATAAATTAATTAATAAAAAATAAAAAATCAAGAGAGCTACAACGCACACACAGCTATACTGTGGTGCAGCTGCTGCTGAATGCTCATGTAAAAAAGAAAAGTAAGGCAAAAAAAAAAAAAAAAAAAAAAAAAGGATGTGCTACAGTAGCTAACGCGTGCTACAGTAGCTGCGTGTGCTACTGTAGCTCCGTATTAAAAAAGTGGTCTGCTACAGTGCACTGCTACAGTGTTTAGTACTCCACTGCTACAGTGCACTGCTACAGTGTTTAGTACTCTACTGCTACAGTGCACTGCTACAGTGTTTAGTACTTCACTTAGTCGTTGAACTTTGAAAGCTACAGTGCACTGCTACAGTGTTTTGTACTTCACTGCTACAGTGCATTGTACTACACTGCTACAGTGTCCCAACCTCTATAAAACCCTCTCTCTCACAATTTTCACAAAACCCTCTCTCTCACAATTTTCACACACAATACACAAACTACAACTTCTACTACTATATAATCTTCAAATTTCTTTTCAAAAATTCTTGTGAATTATTTTGAAAAGAAATTGTTATTAGATATTAATTTTAGGTTAATTAAAATATAAGAAGAAAAAAAAAAACTTAAATTCTTGGAAATAAAGCTTCTAGGAGATCTAAAAAGATATTTGATCCATTTACAATCCTCAATCTGAGTATCAGGTAATTTACTTAATATTTTGTATTTTTTACATATTCTTGTATTTTTATTTCTTTACATATTTTTGTGCTTTTTACATATTTTTATGATTTTAGTAATTTAAGTTTCTTTAAATTGTAGTCTATTTATATTTGGCCATTATATATATGTTCTTAAATTATATTTAAGTTGTATTCTTTTTTTTTACGCACTGTTTATTACTATTTATTACTGTGTATTATTATTTATTACTATTTATCATACTGTTTATTACTATTTATAACACTGTTTATGCACTATTCATACACTGTTTCACTATTCATCCGAAAATAAAAAAATATAATAATAAAAATAATAAATTTTGCATATAAATAAAGTTTAATTTTTTTTAATAAATCTGAAAATGGGCAATTATGAATAGATTACAATTTAATAATATTAAAAATGTGATTATATACATATTTATTTGTATGAATTTTATTATTTTTGGTTGAATGCAAAAATAAAAAAAATTAAAATATGAGTTAAATATTGAGTAATAATTATAAATGGTTTTATTTTTATTAGTTTATGTTTTTTTTTTAATTTTCATTCGATTTATATATATTATTAGTTATGTTTAATAAATTTTTTAATTTTCATAAATCGAAATAATAAACTATAATACCTGTTAGCACCCCATATAAAAAAACAGAAAAGAAAGTGCCGTCCTGCCTACAGTGGCACTGCTCACAGTGCTTTTAGTACTCCACTGCATTACGCTGCCCACTGCCCTACAGTGTTTTGTACTCCACTGCTACAGTTGCATTTGTACTACACTTGCTACAGCTGTCTCCAACCTCTATAAAACCCTCTCTCTTCACAATTTTCACACACAATTTACACAAAGATATTATTTCATTATAACTTGTACACTTATCATATACACTGCTCAATTACAAATTCAAACTCAACACTTACATATTGCTTAACAATACCTAGACTTAAAAAAAAAAAAAAATAAAAAAAAAAAAAAAAAAAAAAAAAAAAAAAAAAAAAACAGTTAGTAATGGTTTGGAACTTTTCAAAAAATAATAAAAAGAAAAAAAAAGAGTAAAATATAAAGTAACGTTATTATTGGACTTTAAAAAAAAATAATGTTATTATAGTTTATAATTTTTCAAAGAAAATAAACAAAAAGGAAAAAAAAAAGTGAAACTAATTGAGTTTATAGTGGAGGACAATTTTGTCAATAAATATTTGAATGCTCAATTTTGTGGAATTGATTTGTTCCAAACAAGCTCTTAATCTCATTTCATTTTGAAAAAAAAAAAAAAGATTCCAATCTTATTTGATTTGATTATGTAGCAAAATAAAGTTATAATTTTCTTTAGCCTTATCAGCCCTTTCCACCTAGACACCCTCCCCTAATGTCAAGTACTGCTATGAACTACTTCTTTCTAGGCATGGCCACCGGTTCGGTTCTAACCGGAACCGAACCGTACTGTAGATGAACCGAAATCGGATCGAAATCGGCAGTTTAAAATTTTGAACTGGAACCGGCGGTTCAAGGGCCGGTTAAGGTTTCAAGGGTCTGGTTAGTCGTTCATGTGAATGTTAAAAAATATAACGCGAACCGCGCCCCCCGAAGCGCATGCGCGCGACTCGGTTTTCGGTCCGGTTCAAACCGGATTCACAAACAAAAATTATTTATTTGCCAATAATCAAAAAATAGTGCAAAAAACATCATCATTCTGCCTTTTAAAAAAAAAGGAAGCATTCATCATTTCACTTTTTTTTTTTTGAAAGCCCTCATCACTTTCATTTATTCACTTGATCGTTGAATCTTGTGATATATTGACAAACACAATTTTTTTTTTAACATATACAATTAACAATTTACACAATGCTTAAAACTTCAAACGCGATATAATTGTTTATTATAAGTGTTAATTAACTTAGATTTTATTTATTATCAATTTATTATAATTGGTACTAAATTATACATCATAAATATAATTGTTATTGTTTATACTGTTATAAGGAGCAATTTGGAAAACTACATAAACTGAAAAATATGTTAATAAATATGATGCAGTGATGTGAATTTTTTTTGCACAGGCCCACTTATTATATTCTATCTCTTCCCTCTATCTCTTCCTTAATTACTTGCTTTATTTTTTATACATTCTCCAATTTCTAATTATCTCATTAATTTCATATTCCATTTTATTTCATTTTTCCATAATAATCCATTTTAAAATTATGGCTACACAATTCCAAAGCCTCCCAAGGGGAAAGCGCAGACTTGCCATCCAAAGCGTTTGCGAAGAAATTTGATTCAAATGATACCACTTGATGACAATCTTTTTCACCACGCAAGAAGCTAATTATCTTCCCTTTAATAATTACAATTAGGTGAAACCAGCAAATCAGATATTTTCAAGAAGTCACTTTGCAAAAAACTTGTTCAGAGTATAATGGAAAGATCAATGTCTTTTTTTTCTTTTTTTTTTTCTGGTTCGATTGTAATTATTGCCAAAAATGAATATGCATTCAAGCTTGGTAGGCAGGTAGTAATCCGCACTCTCTATAGGCATTTTAAAATCACATCATCCAGAGTGACGCGTAAGGAATGGTAATGTACTCTACACTCAGCATTATCGCTCATCACGGAATCATGGTGATCCTAACTCTCCTCTATATCTTAAATATAGTTGATAACAGTCTAATTATATAGAATTTTTTGTTTTATAAATTTTATACCTCAGATTTATTTAGTTATAATATTTTAAAATTATTTATTTATTCATGAATTCGGAAATCAAACATTCTTATTATTTTTTTCTATTAAATTTGCGTAATGACCCACTGGAACCGAATCGGCAACGCGCCTTATTTTAGAACCGTCGGTTCGCCTGGAACCGCACCCGTGACCTTGCAACCGCCTGCCGGAACCTGAGAACCGGATGTCAGGTTTCAAGGGCCCCGGCGTTCCAGTTTTTTCAAAATTTTAAACATCATCGAACGCGCCGGTTTCAATGAACCTCAGAACCGGCCCGTGTTCACCTAACCGGCGGTTCAATGAACCGAAACCGGCGGTTCATTGAACCGGCCATGCCTACTTCTTTCACAAATTTTGTTAGTATGAAATATTTATTTTTTTCACTTGTTAAGTGGAGGATATAACATGTGTATAAATAAACTTTTTTTTTTATTAAAAATTAAATTAAACTGATTGGATAGCCATAAAAACAAGTTATTATAAACAACATAATTTTTTTTTTTTTACTTTTATAGTAAAAATGCTTTAAAATTTGTTTATTATTATATATTGGATCAAGTAGATTATCTTTTGAGTCAAGTCAATAACTAGAATTTGTCAATTTTCATTGTAATTTTGTAACTAACCCTCGCTTGATTTCACCCACCATCTCTCACTCATAGCACATATCAGTTTGCGGTCCCGTAAATTCAATTTTTCACGTAAAAATTCCTTGATATCGATTTATGTAAAACAAAAGAGACTTTGACCTAGATCTTGGTGGATCTAGGCTGGAAAGTATACGTGGACTGCCAAGTCATGTTTTTTTATTTTTCCACTTCAGTCTCAGGAATCAAAAAAAAAAAAAATAAAGTAATTGAATTTTCTCTCTTCTGTCCGTTATATTATCCAAGAATTAGCTGCTCAATTATTTTCTCTTTGTTTCTCTTTCATCAAACTTCACCAACATTGCACCAAATTCCCCTTTTCTCTTTCGAAAATTTTGAACTTTTCTCTCCTTTTGCTCCACATCATCGATTGATTAGGGCTAAGTTTATATTGTTGCCATTTAACTTTTGTTTCCAACATTGCGGCTTTAATTTTGGAGGAAGCAAGGAGAAGAATTGAAGAAGAAAGCCTGCAGTTTTCTCTGTCACGCCATATTCGATCTATAGATAAATCATTCAGTTCACGTATAGATCAAGCAAGAGATACTACATACTATGCTAAAAGCACTAAGCCTATAACTAATAATTAAAAATTTTAACCATATCATTACTATACTATGCATGCATAATTCTAAACTTAAAAACCTCCGAAAAAACTGCAGGAGTTTCCACTAAAATCATAACATTTCAACTTTTGAAATCTGTTTGAGAAACATTTCTAAAATTTCCAATATCATCTTCACATCCAACATAAAACAAAAAACCAAGCACATAAGTGTAAAGTTTCATTTTTTCAGACAAGCTAAAAACCATTAAGAAGTTCACTTGTACATTGCAAATCCAAGCAGTAAATTACAAACAGCTTTATTAAAACTTTACCTAAAGAAAAGTTTGAAAATCAAAGAGAAATGCATGGATTATCAAAGAAAAGTTTGGAGGAAAACTTTTATTTTCTATTTTCTATTACAAACTTGCTATTACAACAAGTCTATTAGTGGGGTTGGGTAAAATTATGGGTTTAGGTTGAGTGTTGAAGTAAAGTAAGCATGGCTTAGTTGTAGTCTAAAGTGAAGTATGGTGAAAGTACAACTTTTTTTTTCTTTAAAACTTGTAGTTAACTATATACTAGTCTTAAATAATCAATGAAATATAGCTCTTTTGAATATTCAAATTACAAAAAAATTACAAAACTTGTTTTCTTTGTGTGTCAGCTGTTAAGTGTGAAAGCTCAACAAAGCAATTGATTCATTCTTGCTAGAAATTCAATGGTGGTTCCTCTAGTGGCAAAAGCATACGATTCATTTCCTCACAATGCTAGAAACACGATTATGATTCCAATCACTTTCATTTGCCACCATTTGCACAGATTCAAGCTTCAAAGTTTTGAAATTTTCAAAAATTTTCTTCTTCTATCTTTGCCGCACTATTTTTGGTGCCTCTGGACTATCGAAGCATGATAATTGATTGTCGATGATGATGTAGGCTATCACTTGACATATGATGGTATGCTATAGACAGTAGTATCATTTCTCTTCTTTTCTTCATCCATTTTTTCTTTCTGGCTTATACAAAACAAAGTATTATATGATTCAGGGACAGACACAGGCCTTGATTAACGGGTCGTGGCTCCCCCAAATAAATTAAAAAAAAAAAAAAAAGATCAATTTTCAATGGAAAAAATTTTTGAAGATAAAAATATATTTTAGTTTTGGCATTCATAATTAAGATTATCGTTTGACCACATAATTATTTGGGCTAGATCCACTGCTGATGGAATTGGCAGTTTAAACCAACTAATGGTCACGTCATCTTACCAAAATTATGAACTAATAGTTTAGATTTGTCTTGCAAATATTTTGTATGTCAAATCTCAAAGTTATTATTTTATAATTTGAAATTATTTAATAATAATATAAAAATAAATTTTTGTTCTTAAAATATCAAAATATATCATAATACATAGATATACCATGTTTGTATTTAAATTAAACTAGTGTTTTTTGTGACCTGCATTGCACGTTGTTATTTTTCGATATTACTTGTTGTTTATACTCATTAATTTGTTCTAATATAGTATTAAGTATGATTATAATTTTTATCTTAAATTAAAATTTAACGCTATTTATATTCATATTATAAGCGAATAATATTTTTCTTAAACTAATTTTAAAATGATAAGACAACATTAAAATTAGATAACAACTCCTGCATTATAGCCATTCAAACGGATACTCATTATTGCTGTTATAAGAATCCATGATTATAGGGATTTACTTTGCTGGATATACGTAGCTAACTACTCTATTGTAATATATATAATTAATAGAAATCAAGGATGTACGAGCCAATTTTTACTTTCTCTGCTCATCTCTTCATGGTATCAGAGCCTACAAGGGTTTAAACACCTTTTTTTTTATCATTAATCATCATGGCCACTCAATCTTTTTCCTCATCAATTCTGTCTGTCCATAATCAGATAACAATTAAACTCACTTCTTCAAATTATCTACTGTGGAAAACTCAAGTTATTCCTCTTCTTTGTAGTCAACAACTATTACACCATATAGATGGCATTCCACCTCCTCCTAAAGAAATTAACAACTCCCCAAACACAGCATACGTAACCTGGTACACGAAGGATCAAATGGTGCTAAGCTAGATTCTCAGTTCCCTCTCTGAATCTGTTCTCTCTCAAGCTGTTGGTACAACCACTGTTATGATTCCTGGTCGCGTCTACAGTCCACTTACTCATATGGTTCTAGAGCTCACATTTGTACTCTTAAAAATTCACTCCATGCCCTATCACGGGACAATGACTTAATTCCAACCTACATGGACCGGGCAAAACGTTTATTTGATCAACTTGTTGTTCTCGATGCTGCCATCTCTGAGGATGATCTCACTGATCACATCTTACGTCGTTTGCGTCCTGATTATAGACAATTTACCCGCAACATTGAGGCAAGGCTAACCTCTATCTCCTTTGATGATTTATTTATTTTACTGCTTTCTGAAGAAATGCAGCTTAAGAGCTCAGATGCCTCTCTTAATCCTCCTGCCATTGCTCATTACAATGCCCACCGACATTTGAGTGGAAGCTCACGAGGTTGAGGCCGCAATAACAAACGTGGTGGCTATCAATATCACTCTAGTCGTGGACATGTTGGCCATAACAACACTGACTCCTTCACCTCTGTCTGTTACAATTGCAATGGCCACGGTCACACCTTCAGACAATGTCCCAGCCCAAAATACAACAACTCTAATAATTACGCTTCCAAACCAGCTGCAAACCATGTTTCCTCTCCTACACCACCAACAAAGCTGTGGATTGTTGACACTGGAGCCACCCATCACTTGACTTCTGCACTGGACAACCTGGGCATTCATTCTGAATATTCAGGCACTGATGAAGTTGCTCTTACAAATGGTAAAAGCTTACCTATTATTCATATTGGTTCTAACAATATTGCTGTCAATTCTTATAATTTTCTATTGGATAATATTCTTCATGTTTTGAAGTCTAACGCAAACTTGTTATCTGTTCAACAGTTTACTCTTACTAATGATGTCTCTGTTGAATTTTTCTCCATTTCTTTTGGGATTAAAGATTACCAAACGAAGCAGCTTCTTCATCGAGGATACAATAAAGATGGCCTCTATCACTTAGTCATGGATTCTGTTTCACTAGTTTGTCATTCAGTTTCTTTGTCTACTTAGCATGCTCGATTAGGCCATGCTTGTTCAAGAACTATCAAAAAAGTCTTGTTTACCAATCAATTATCAATTTCAGCAAAAACTAATTCATCTTTGTGTGAAACATGTTCTGTTAGCAAATCACACAAAGTTCCTTTCTTGATTCTCATTTTAATGATAACGAACCATTGGAATTAATTTGCTCAGATTTATGGGGTCCTGCTCCTATTCCTTCATCTGATGATTGTTTATATTATGTCTTATTTTTTTATCACTACACCAAATACACATGGATTTATTTTCTTCGCCAAAAATATGATGTATATAATTGCTTTGTCAAATTCCGAGCTATTGTTGAAAAATTCTTTGGTAAACACATCAAACAATTCCAATCAGACTGGGCAAGGGAATACCAAGCCTTAAAACACTATCTTGCTCAAAATGCCATTATACAAAGAAGCTCTTGCCCCCACACACCTGAACAAAAGGGGTGTGCTGAACGAAAACACTGCCACATCATCAAAACTGGACGTACTTACCTATATCATTTTGTCGTACCACCCAAATATTAGGACCATACATTTGCAGCTGCGGTTTATACTATAAATCGCTTACCCACTCCAAAACTCAATGATCAATCCCCTTACCAATGAATTTTTAACCGTAATCCGGAATACAATTCCCTTCGTGTATTTGGTTGTTGTTATCCATGGTTGTGTCCTTACACTAAAAATAAGCTTGAACCTTGTTCCATTGAGTGTGTCTTCATTGGTTATAGTCTTTTGCACAAAGGATACAAATGTTTGTCCTTATCTACAAATAAAGTTTTTTACTCACGTCATGTCTTATTTGATGAACAGGTTTTCCCATTCAAGGAAAGTGATGGCCAATCTTCAATCCTTGGACCGCCGCGATCCCCTGTTTTCTTTCCTCAACCAGTAACCAATGACTCGCCTACGCCACGACAAATCCAACAGTCACCTCCAAATATTGCAACCACTACTCCAAGCCCTGCTCCTACTACTCAACAACCTCTTGCCCTCCCCACAGATTCCTCCACATATACAACACAACACTTGAATGCTCAAAATTGACATCCCATGGTCACAAGATCCAAAATTGGTCATTTAAAACCCAAAGCACATCATGTAACACCCACTACTCTGTCTCCTCCAACAACATATTAAGGGGCAGCCAAGCACCATTCTTGGCGTCAGGCCATGTCAAAGGAGATAGATGCCTTGATGACCAACGGAACATGGGACTTAGTACCAAGGTCACAGGCCACAAAACATAATTGGCTGCAAGTGGGTTTATCGTATTAAAACCAAATCAAATGGGTCCCTTGATCGTCGCAAGGCAGACTTGTGGCTGAAGGCTTTTATCAACAACCAGGCATTGATTATATGGAGACCTTTAGTCCCATCATTGAACCTGCTACAGTCCGACTTGTTTTGTCCATTGCTATCAATTCTCACTTGCCCATTCGACAATTACATGTGTCAAATGCATTCTTGCACGGGACACTTAATGAACAGGTTCACATGGAACAGCCGCAAGGCTTCATTGATCGTAGTAGGCCTCATCATGTTTGCTCTTTAAAGAAATCTTTATACGGGTTGAAACAGGCACCGAGGACTTGGTATTTTTGTCTCACATCAGCTCTATACAAAATTGATTTCCACAATTCTAAGGCCAACAGCTCACTCTTTATCTACTCCTTTGGCCAAAATCTTGCTTATTGTCTTGTGTATGTTGATGATCTAATCTTGACTGGTTCTATGCCACCACTTCTACAAGATATCATTCAATAACTTGGGACAGCTGTTGCACTCAAAGACTTGGGTCCTCTTACATACTTTCTTAGAGTTGAGGTCACCTGGCTACCAAATGGTCTCAAGCTATCTTAATCAAAGGATATATGGGACCTTTTGAGATGTGTTAATATGCATGACGCCACTCTAGTCTCCACGCCATCCTCTTCTCAAGTACTCTCATCAAAAGACTCTTCCACCACTCTTGAAGATCCTACTCTGTATCGTCAAGTAGTGGACACACTTCAATACTTAGCCCTCACATGGGTTGATATTACCATGGCCGTAAACAAAGTGGCTCAATTTATGCGCTCTCCTTCATGCACACATTGGCAGGCCGTAAACTGCATATTCAGGTATTTAAGAGGAACAACTGATCATGGTCTTCTTCTCCAACCTTCTCACTCCCTACCCCTTATTGCCTTCTCTTATGCGAATTGGGGAGGTGATAAGGATGACAGGAAAAGCACCTCCACATATTTTGTTTTTCATGGCTCTAATCTTGTCTCATGGAGTTTGAAGAAACAAAATACAGTTGCTCGATCTAGCACTGATTCTAAGTATCATGCGTTAGCATCAGCTGCGTTTGAAGTTTATTACTTCAATCTCTTCTTTGAGTGTTACAGCAGCCTCTTCCTACCATTCCAAAAATCTAGTGTGACAATGTCTCTACTACATATCTAGCAGCCAATCCGATTTTCCATGCTCGCTCTAAACATCTTGAACTGGATTTCCACTTTGTCAGAGATCAAGTTTAAAAGAAACAACTTCAAGTCTCCTACATTCCAACAAAAGATCAGGTTGCTGATGTCTTAACAAAACCATTGACTAAGCAACGATTCCTTGATTTAAAAACCAAACTGATGGTAGTTCCTCCCATCTGTTTGCAAGGGGATATTAGATAACAACTCCTGCATTATAGCCATTCAAATGGATACTCATTATTGCTGTTATAAGAATCTCATGATTATAGGGATTTACTTTGCTGGATATACGTAGCTAACTACTCTGTTTTAATATATATATCGATTGACACAGAAATCGCACCATCCACAATACTTACTCGATTTCCCTTCATGCCTCGAAATCCCTTGTCCTCATGGCAGCTTGTGACACGAACAAACATTTACGGCAGGTTGCCTCCGAACTCGCTGGCTTAGCACTGCCTCTCTAAAGTATCCATGCCACGGTCTTAGCGATCAGTGCGTTTGAAGTTTATTCTTCAATCGTCTTTCTCTTGAAGTGTTTCACGAAAAGCAGCCTTTCCTGACCATTTCCAAAACTCTAGTTGAGCAATGTCTCTAGTACATATCTTAGCAAGCCAATACGATTTTCCATTTGCTCGCTCTAAACATTCTTGAACTGGTGTTGGAGTTGTGGTGCCACTTTGGGTTGGCCAAGATTTAAAAGAAGGGCTAGGTTAAGGGGGTGCTCCTACTAGGTGGTTCCACAAAAATCAGGTTGCTGATGTCTTAAACAAACCACTTCTAGACCTTAAGCAAACGGAGTCCTTGAATTTAAAAGCCAACTGATGGTAGTTTCCTCCATCTGTTTGCAAGGGTATTAGCGAATGCTCAAACCTCCTGGATTCTATCAGCCAATCTCAACGAACTGCGTACTTTCAATAGATTGCTGTTATAAGAGCTTCTGAATCATATAAGGGATTTTAACTTTGCGACAATCGATTATACGTAGCTAACTCTCTGTTTTTCAAATATCGTAGTCACTCTACCGCATATACTTATTTATGAATGACTATATTCATATTTATATAGATTATATTATATACTCTATTATATATATATACTTATATGTACTATATCTAGCCTTATAGAAATCACAGCCATGAACTGGAGCCACTTTTTTTTATATATATATCTTAATAGAAATCAAGGATGAATGAGCCAATTTTTACTTTCTCTGCTCATCTCTTTAATTAAAAGCCAAGTATATTTACTAAAATAATTATAGACGATAAAATGAAAAAATTATTATTAATTATAAGATTAGACTTCAATTTTTTTGAAAATGATAAGGTTATAATTTAATTAGGATCAATTTCTTTAAAAAAAACTAAATAATATGATCTTATGTTATTGGATATTGATTTGAGTTTATGAAAATAAAATAAAAGAAACAAAACTCTAAAATAAATAATAATAAAAGAACTCAAATATACTTGAACCTCCACATGAATGAATTCCAATCGATGAAAAAAGATCTTTTTGATTTTTGATTTAATACCGGTTTAGATTAATGGTGTTGGGATCTGCAAATTGCGATTAATTGAAAGCTTAGAGGACCATATTATATTCTTTTTTTATTTTTTTTAGAATATTTTACTTTGATTAAGTTATGTTGAGATATAGAGGTATATAGATATCTCATAATCCTAAAATATATGCAATTCCTCTGTTTATAAAAGAAAATCATCTAACCTGTTTTGTAGGAATTGAAAATGATCTAATACTATATGATATGAGACCCATTATTTATGGAAAAAGAAAATGAAGTTAAAGTGTTGTCTTTATCAATATAAAAATTGAAAAATTTAGATATAGTTAAATAGATATAAATAAGAAAAAAAATCAAAAATTTAAAAGCAATATATATATATATAACTGTCAGGGACTGCACCTTAGGCGAATCCCACATCGGCTAAGCACAAGGTGGAAGTCCTATACATAAAGGGTGGCACTCTAGAACATGGTAGACGCGTTTTGACCATGCAACTCAAGCACCAAGGTCGGAATCCTAGCCTACCACTAACAGGGTGGCACTACTACGCACTGGGTAGACGCTGTTTTGGGTTAACAGCAACCTGTGTTGGCTTGGCCATCAGAACAACAAACCGTGGAGGCTAGAGCCCATCAAGTCGGGGACAAATATCCTCCCATTTGGGCCGGCCTGTGCGAATTACCAGCTTTTAGTCTTATTGCAAGAGCCAAGCCTTGTCCCTATGGCCTCGGTGGTGGTGGCAAACCTCAGCAAGGAGGAGTGACTCTCCCTTACAAACGGGGGGTGTATGTCAGGCGACTGACACTTAGACGCGAAATTCCCACATCGGCTTAAGCACAAGTGGAAGTCCTATACATAAAGCCGGTTGGCAACTCTAGCCACATGGTAGACGCGTTTTGGGTACAGATGTGTATGCACTGGCCCTCAAGAACAAAAACGTCCGCGGGCTGGGCCAAACGCGGGAGCAACAATATCTAACCATGAGGCCATGAGGGCCGTTACAAATAAAATCGTGAAGTCCAATTCATTGTTTCATTTGTTTCTTAGATGGTTATATTATTTTCCACATTTCTTGAAAGTTAATATTTAAAATATTAACAATATAATTTGTTTTTTCGTAAACAATTATTTTGTAAATTACCATATGATTAATTATCTCATTAGCACCTACTAATTAAAATAATATATATATCCTTTTTTATCATTAATAAAAAATCTAATTTATCAATTATTAAAAATTTAGTTACTCTTAATAAATTCAAACTATTATCAATTATCAAATGACTAGGATATATACTTTTTTAATCAATTAATAAAAAAAATCTAATTTATCAATTATTAAAAATTTAAGTTATTTAATAAATTCAAACTATTATCAATTATCAATGACTAAGGATATTTTAGAATTTCTAAATTTTCACTAAAATTATTATAGGTAATCTCATTTTTAGTTTTATATATAGTATAGATAGATATAGATAAGTTTTAAAATAAGACATTTGGGTGTTTGCATTAATCTAGCAACTTTTTCTTTTCTTTATATTTTTGAATTATCATAGTTTAAAAATAATTATTTGAGTAAAAATTTAGTTCAATGATTCCAAAAATAAAGATATTAAAATAAATCATGGTTGTGGCATTCATTTATAAACTTACACTCCGTTTGGAACAAATGAATCATGGTTGTAGAATTCATTTATAAATGAATTTCAAGTAGAATTCATTTGCAATTGAATTTGCCATATTTGGTATACTACAATTTAAAATAAAAAATTCAATTAAATTTTATAAAATTATGTTTGGAATAATTCTTGAACGAAAATTAATTTATTTTTATTTTCTAAAATACCATTGACATAATAATTTAATAAAAATATTAATATAAATAAATATACTCATATTTTGCCCTAATTGATTAATTAATTAACGGTTAGTTAAATCCCAAATTTTCATATTTTAAGTCCTTTGACAAATGGACAAAAAGCTCTTACTGTTATTGTTGTTGTCGTTGATGTTGTTATTGTTATTGTTATTGTTTAAACCAATACTAAACTGCGAATTTCCATTCTCCCTCTCCGATAACTCAGATCTAGATAACCCGAGTCTCAACTTAGTAGCTTTTAAGTTAAGGCCATTGCTAGAGAAATTCTTATCAAAGTTTTCCGTAGAAAGTATCTCAGATGTTAAGCTCTAACGATATATATAGACATGAATAAATCTCAAACAAGAAAAGCTTAGATGTTATCACAAAAAACCATGAAATGTTTGTCAAGATGAACAAGATGATAATAAAGAAAAAGATGAAACCCCATTTTTGATTAATGCAAGCAGAGAAATATAAAATGTAACTGTAAGCAGAGAAATTCGGTTTGGTTAAACTATGAAGTGGAAAAAGCTTGCTTGAGGTAAGGGCAGTTTATTCAATAAAAATATTAGTGGGTTAATATGTAGAATTTATTTACAAATTTCACTCAATTTTAATAGAATTTCAACTAAGTTTATCTAATTCCATAGAATTCAATTCATATAAATTAAATTCATTTTTTTTCATTTCAAATATAAAATTTTGGATTTGCAAATGAATTTTATAAAATTTTATGAAATTGATTTGTTACAAATAGGGTCTTAAATCTCGACTTATTGAATGCAACTAAAATAACTAGGACAAATATGGAGAGAGATTTTTCCTCAAATATATTTTAAAAGTACAAGTGATTCCAAACTTGCAAATTAGGATACAACAATAAAAAATTTTAAAATGAGGTACTGTTGATGTAACGGACCGGCCTGGCACGATATTGTCCACTTTGGGCCTTTGGCCCGCACGGATTTGTTCGTGGGAGCTAAGGTAGGCCCGATCCCTCCTTACACCTTTGCCCCCAAAAGGCTTCATACCAGTCGGTCCATCCATACTTATGTACATTACTTACACCCTAGTCGGTCCATCCATACTTATGTACATTACTTACACCCTGCACTTAACCGATGTGGGATTCGCCTAAGGTGCACAGTGGCCTTAGGTCGCCACAGTCACCCCCCCTTTCGGGACTCAGCGAGGACGCTGAGGTTTGCCCCACCACCGGACAGAGGAGCAAGGCTTGGGCTCTGATACCAAGCTGTAACGGACCGGCCTGGCACGATATTGTCCGCTTTGGGCCTTCGGCCCGCACGGTTTTGTTCCTGGGAGCTAAGGTAGGCCCGATCCCTCCTTACACCTTTGCCCCAAAAAGGCCTCACACCAGTCGTAGGTCCATCCATATTTATGTACATTACTTACACCCTGCACTTAATCGATGTGGGATTTGCCTAGGGTGTACAGTGGCCTTAGGTCGCCACAATTGAGGCATGCCCGAATTTGAACCTTGGGCCCAATCCATTATTTTCAAACCTTTTGGGCTCGTTTTGCATCTCATGTAAATGGTTTTTCTGGGACTTCCAATTAGGAAGTTGTCTTATAAATATTTTGTAGTATAAAACTTCCACTACAATTATGTACCAAAGAAATGAAAATAGGAAATTTTTATTGAAATGAGAGTATTTTTAACCATATAATAAAAAAAAAAGATAAAATATGAATATTTTTTTGAAAAAAAAATATTTTATTAGTTTGGTCTACAGATGTGGCCATGAATCCAGTCTAGACAAATATAATCCTTTATATATTGATTTATATAGAAGTTTGTAGATGCAATTGTACACACACTTATCATTATTTTTCTCTTAAATTTTTATTAATTTATTTCTTATTTTGTTCATATTTTTCTTTATCTTTAACCTCTTGGATTTTTTTTTTTTTTAAATTGAAGGCCAAATCTATAAATCTCTTTGAATTAAAAGTTATTGAAACTTACATATTTAAATCTATGGAATAAAGCTCAATTTGCTCCTGAACATAACTTACAATTTACCTAAAAATTAACTTTTTGTACAATTTATCTCTTGAACTTATACCAAAAGAACAAAATGTTCAGATTCTTTAAGAAAAAATTTTTTTATATAGTTTAAACTAATAAAATTACTTAAAAAATTTAAAATTAGAAAATAAAAAATTATTTAAAAATATAATAATAATTATATAATAAAATTAACTTAAAAATTCTAACAATTAGAAAATAAAAAATTATTAAAAATATAGATAATAATTATAAAGTAAAAATATAATAATAATTATAAAGGTTTACAGTATTTGATTTAAAAATAATTTAACAAGCATTATATTTTAAAAAATTATAGAATTAGAAAAAGATTTGATTGTATTGAAATATTTGGTTAGAAAAATATTTATTTTTCCGTTGACTATTTTTTTAATTATATTGATTTAGATTAAATATCTAATTATTTTTTAATTATATTTGATTTATATTAAATAATTTTGAAAAAAAATTGGATATTTTGTACTTTTAATGCAAGTTCAAAGGGTAAATTGTGCAAAAAAAATTAATTTTTAAGTAAATTTTATATTGCGTTCAAGTTCAAAGGCAAATCGAGTCTTATTCTTAAATCTATTAATAAGCTAATTACAAGTAACATTTTCATTTTTATTGCGTTCATTTTTATTGCTTGTACGATAAATCTCATAGTGTACGTAAATAAAGCTATTTGTCATATGGCATTTAAATTAACTTTAGCATGCAATTTGCATAAAAAGGCATTTATTATGGTCCAAAAGTAACGAATGAAGTGATAGGTCACAAATTTTCACTCAAAAATGAAAATCTCACCTGAAGATGTAACATATCAACACCAAAAAGTCCCAATTGCCCTTCAAAATGAAGTCAAAGTGGTCCAAACATTTCATTTTATGATAAGCAGACCAAACATAAATTTTCTCACTATAGTATATAAATCATGAATCATTGGAAACCCTTTTTACTTTTTTTCTTTTTTTTTAGTCACAATTTATTTGTACTTTGATAATGTTGTGGTGTTGTTGGTAATGGTGGGAGTCCTCCGGAATATATCACTATTGACTTTGTGGCTTGTTTGGTTGGTTAGAAAAGAATAAGTTTTTATTGAATAAGCACTTTTGAGAGCTTATAGATAAGTAGGTACATTTTGAAATTCTATTCTCATTTGATTTGGTTATGTTGCAATATCATTTTCTTTAGCCTTATTAGTGCTTTCCACCTAGACCTCCCTCCCCTAGGGTCGAGTACTATGACATAGCTCCTCCACAAATTTTCTTTTCTAACAACAGAGAGGATTTAAAATTGTTTGTATGGACTGGCCTAAGGCCCAATCATGCAATGGACCTAAGGCCCAATTCTGCAATACTATGCAGGTACAAGAACTTAAGCCCAAAGCCGAAGATATTCAACGTCAAAGTAACCCTTGTGCTGGTATCGCATGAATAATCAACATAGAAGTTAGTCCCGTTGAAAAATATGTTCTATCTTGTGGTTCTACTGTATAGAACAAAATTGTTTTAGAGATAATGACTAATGGATGTAAGCGACGAGAGGCAAAACTACTGTCCCCTTAACAACAAATTAATTCTATAAAATTTTATAAAATTCATCTAAAAATTTAAAATTTTATATTTGAAATGAGAAAAAAAATATAAATTTAAATTCTACAAATTAAATTTTATGGAATTAGACGTGTTTAATTCAAATTTTACTAAAATTATTGAAACTTTTAAATAAATTTCACAAAATTAAACCATTGAAATTTCTATTAATAAAATTACCATTTGCTGTAAACTCAATTGTTTTTACTTTTTTTTCCCTCTTTGTTACTTTTTTTTTTTTTTAATTCAGGTAATAACTAACTTTATACTTTTACTTTTTTTTTCCTTTTCTCTTTTTGAAAAATTCCTACTAACGTTTTTTTTTTTTTTTTTTTCTTCTTTTTGAAAAAATTCCTACTAACGTTTTTTTTTTTTTTTTTTTTTGGAAATCTGGTAAATAACTCACTTTATTTTTTTTTTCCCTTTTATTTTTTTAATTTTTTTGGAAAATTCCTAACTAACTGTTTTTTTGTTTTTTTTTGAAATCTGGTAATAACTAAACTTATAATTTTATTTACTTTTTTTTCCTTTCGTTTTTTTTTTTTTTTTTTTGAAAATTCCTGCAATTGTTTTTTTTTTACATAATGTATCTGGTTTCAATTAACAATATTGGAGATTGAGTTATCTTTGTTGTATTTTATTTGTTTATTATTAATTTGAATATACTTCTCGAAATGCAATCAAATCACCAATATTTGGTTTGGTTATCAAGATAATATGACTCGAGGTATAAATGAAATATAAATTTCGATCACTATAAATAATTTGTTTATTCCATCCACCAACCTACATCTTGTTTCTCCTATAAATTTGTATCTAATGAAACGGTACACACTTTTTTTCTATGATAAATATAGTATATTAAAATATCCTAAGTTTTTATTTACAACTAAGCTCATCTCTCCTCTTATAGTCACCGTCCGATATTAAGTTGTCGCTATCAGATGTTAGATATTAATGTATTATTTTATTCGCATGATCCATGTGTAATGACGATGGATTATTATATATTTTAATTTTGATCTTAATGATAAAATATCACTAGTCTGTATATGTATGTACTCATATAGTCTATATTATAAATAATTTTTTTCTTTTTAGTTTTTTTTTTTTTTTTGAAAATTCCTGCAATTTTTTTTTTTAAAATCTGGTCACAACTAAATTTATATTTTTACTTTTTTTTCTTTTTATTTTTTTTTGAAATTCCAAACTATTAATAATGTTTGTTTTTTTAAAAAAAAATCTAGTAATAATATTATGAAACTATAAAATGTGACCATCAATAATTGTTTTCAAATGCAATTGAAACGGTAATAATTTTTTTAAATATTTTTATAGTTTTCAAATTAATTACTTGAATCAATAAGTCTTTTAGCAATTAAATAATTATTATGATGAATTTTAATGCTTATATAATTAATTAATTGATTAATTAAAAAATAATAAGTTATTTTATTACATATAATAAATTGGTGTTTTTTATCTATTTTTATGAATTATTATGTTAAGCATGTTATAAAAAATAAAGATAAATGAAGTTTCATTTAAGAATTTATTCCAAACATAATTTTGTAGAATTCAATTGAAATCCTTATTTTAAATTATGACATACCAAACATGAGAAATTCATTTATAAATGAGTTCTAATTAGAATTCATTTACAAATGAATTCTAAATTTATTTACAAATGAATTTTATATTCATTATTCATTTGTTTCAAATATAGTGTATATGTCTTTTAGAAAAACAGAAAATTTTTCTTAAGCTACATGCCAGGAATGAACCTTGTTAACTGCATGTTTCTGTTGGTCTTCAATTGCTTTACCCCGGCCTTTTAATCTTTCTTTAAAAATATTTCTTCAATGGGGCTATTTGAAATTTAAAAAAAAAACATTTGAGTAATCATTTAAAAAAGAACTTGATAGATCATAATATTTTCATAAGAAAAAGAAATACAAATATTGAAAATTGAAATTTTCTATTTGAAGATGATTTTAGCAGAAGAGATTAATCCTTCGGGTAAAAATTGGTCAATTTTTAAATAGGACGAAAAAATAAACTTTCCTCAATATTGTCTCAAATATTTATTTTAGAAACTTGTTACAACTCACACCTGCAAAACAGCTTAATATACCAAATTTCAATGGAGAAACATGTCACACTACTAAGTTCCATTGGTAAAAAAAACTTACCAGAACTTGAAGATATGAAGTCTTCAACCACAAGCACTCAACAATCCATCTTACAAGATCCACATAAAAGCTGCTAAATAATAAGGAACAACCCCATGAAAGGAGATAAATTAATAACCTCACTAAGAAGGTACCAAAAATACTCAAAACCTATCAACTATTATAGATATGAGAAATAATCATAAGTTTGGAAATTATTGGAAATGAAACTAAATAAAATAAAGAAAAATGATAGAAAGGAACAAAAAGAACCATCACCGACCAAAGAAGACGGCTGGGCGGTGGTTCAAAAAATAAAATCTAAAATAACATATAAAAAAAAGCAAGAATGAGAGAAAAACAGCTAGGTTTTTTTAGGTTGAACCGAGGAGTAATCATCTTCTAAGAAATGCTAAAACCTCCATTAACTTTTCTAATTTTTTCTCTATGTTAATTATTAGTCTTCATATCCGATTTATTCTTAGTTTAAATATTTTTTAATAATAAATTTAAATTTAAATTTAAGGATTACTAATTAATTTTAAATATTCTTTCTTAATAATATTTGTCTTTTTTTTTAAGTTTTGATATTAAAAATTTTTAATTGATAATATCAGATATAAATATTAGTTATTATCATAATAAATGAGTTTAAATATTAATTATTTAATCATAATTTAATTATACTGTTACGATTATAATTAAGTTCAAAAATTAACTGTTTTAATATCAATTATGAAAATTTTATCCTTAAGATTTCTTATTGAGTTGGTAAGTTCAAATATTAGTTCTTTAATAACTCAATTAATTATGAAATAAGTCTTTTCTAATTTAAAAAAAAAATCTTTGGATGCAAAAAATTGACTCCAAATCTTATGTTCAAACTATATATATCTTGCACGTAATCAATATGATATAAGAATTTAAAAATTTTAAATTTATATAAAACTAAAAGATTTAACAAAATATATAAAAGTATAAACATAAAGTAAATAAATAAGGTAAAAAATTGAGTGCTTAATATATTGTTCACCCTTAATTTAAGTTTTGTTTCTATTTCACTCTAATTTGACATTTATGTTAATTTCACCTTGAACTTTAACTTTTTATTGCAATAGGACCCTAAATTATAATTAGGACTTAACTTGTAAATAAAAAAAATAGGTCCTTGGGTTAATTTAATATTTTTATGTGAGTTGAGAAGTTTGGGTTAATAGTAAGGATAATCTTTGTCATTATTTTTAATATTTTTAAATTGTTTCTTTAATTGATAATAAGTAATATTTAAAAATTAATTATTTGATACATGAACACTTTTTTAAAAAAAAAGTTTTTTTTTTTTTACTCAATCCTTAATGAGTTAAGGGTAAATATGCGTGTTTTGTCGAACCATGCAAACTAACTACCTCATTCACACAAATATATTAAGTTAACTAACCCTAAGGTCAAGAGTGAAACTATTTTTTATTTATAATTTAAGGTGCTATTGCAACAAAATTTCAAAGTTCAGGATGAAATTGGAGTGAAATTATAATAAAATATTAAAATTGAGGTGAAATTGGCACAAAAGTCAAATCAGAGTGAAATTACAACAAAATCTAAAGTTTAAGGTGAAACAATATATTAAGCCAAAAAATGATTCCTTATAATAAGGCAAGAACTTTTGAAAGTATTTTCTATAGTGAATTCAAAAATTGTTTATAGAAAAATTCAAATAAATTCTTAGTTGTCAAAGAAAATAAAATTTATTTGACAAAACAAAATTATAGTGGTTTTTTCTTTGAAAAAGTAAACACTATACAGTAATATAATAAGATAAAAGTTTCACGATCGGCTTTCAATCCCTAAATAAAATTGGACAAAAACTTTCTAATTAGGATTATGTGAGACCTGAATCCGAGTGTGTAATACCCTGAATTTTTATTTTCAAAACTCATGAATTTTTAATAAATCAAAAATCTGAATTTATGACGGTTTGGGCTTAAGTACCAAATAATTTTAATCTGGGCCTAAATTGCGAGTTGGACTCAAGTCCAAAATAAGTTATCGGAACTTCTAGTCGAAAAAAATTTAAACTTCTTAGAATTGATATTGGACCACATAAAATAATAATAAAATTTTATTTACCACTTAGTAATCCTAAAGTTGATTAAATCGATTAGACAAATCAAATTAGAAAGAATAAAATGGGGTTATTCAGTAAATATTTAATTATTGATAAACAGGAACCATAAACTGGCTTAAAGTTTACTGAAACCAAGAGAAAAACTAGATAATCAAACAAAAATCGAGCTAAATCGTTGAGTTGAACCAAACTAGTTCAAATCGAACCGGAATAGCCCAGAACTCTCTAGACCCATCTTCTCCTCTCTTTTTTTTCTCTTCTTCTCTTCTTCTTCGCGCACACAAGAGCAGCGCCGCCCCTCCTCTTCCTCTCCTTCGCGTTTCCGACCACTGTTCAGCAAGATGAAGGTGGCGATCGGTTCCTCTGGCGATGCTGGACACGGTTCCAACCTCTCCTCGCTCCGATCGGACCTCCAACGACGAGAATCGAGGCCATCTACTCCGACAGTCATGCTCTTCGATCTCCAGCTACTTCTCGCCATTTCCGATGGGCTCAAGGTGAACCGAAGGTCTCGATCGACTCCTCTTCCCCATAAGAAAATTTGCCCTCCATTAAATTGTGAATTTGCTTGAGTTTTGATGAACCACCATGGACAGTGGCTTGAAGGCGGCTGTGAAGGTCGATCCGGCCAAACGAGCCACTGGCTCAACAAATTGATAGCAGATTTGGATTCCTCATGAAAATTGGAATCGGGTGGTGATGACCATGCAATTTTCTGGGCGGTTTAACTTTTTCGGCAACCGTGCATTGTGGCGACTGCGGCGGTCCGGCGACCGGCCGGCAAGACTTCAAGAGGCAGAATGCTCTCCTCTTCACGCGGATCACAGAAATAAAATCTGATTTTCAATCGGTACACTCTAACTTAGATTGATATTGGACACAATAAAATAATAATAAATTTTATTTACACTTAGTAATCCTAAAGTTGAATTAAATCGTTAGAACAAATCAATTAGAAAGAATAAAATGGGGTTTTATTAGTAAAATATTTAATTATTGAATAAACAGGAACATAAAGCTGGGCTTAAAGTTTACTGAAACCAAGAGAAAGAAACTAGATAATCAAACAAAAATCCGGAGCTAAATCGGTTGAGTTGAACCAAACTAGTTCAAATCGAACCGGAATAGCCCAGAACTCTCTAGACCCATCTTCTTCCTCTCTTTTTTTTTTCTCTTCTTCTCTTTTCTTCGCGCACAACAAGAGCAGCGCCCGCCCCTCCTCTTCTCTCTTCGCGTTTCCGGACCACTGTTCAGCAAGATGAAGGTGGCGATCGGTTCTTCTTGGCGATGCTGGACCACGGTTTTCCAACCTTCCTCCTCGCTCCGATCGGCCGCGTGGTTTCGTACTCCATCGACGAGAATCGAGAGGCCATCCTAACTCCGACAGTCATTGCTCTTTCGATCACAGCTACTTCTCGCCATTTCACGATGTGGTCGTCTCTTCAGGTGAACCGAAGGTCTCGATCGAGTCTCCTTCTTCCCCATAGAAGAAAAATCTATGCACCCTTCCTACATTACACTTTGTGAATGTATTGCTTGAGTCTTTGTGGGATGGAAGTTCCACTCGAAATCTCGCACTCAGATAAGCCTGGCTATTGAAAGATCGTGTCTTGTGGAAGTACCGAGACCCATTTCCACGGACTGAAGAACGCGGAAGACGCCCAGTGGCACACTCCAACAAATTGATAGCAAGAAAAGAGACTCTCGTGGGAGCCTGCTCGACTTACTTAAGGGCAACAATTGGGAAATGGCGCGGAGTGGATAGATGTGCAGTTCGGGGACGTTCTGATATTTTTATTGAGACAGTTTGTGGAGCTGGTTCGGTTCCGTGCGCACTGATATCACTCCGCAAGAGTTCTAGGCGAGTAGGAATGATCTACCATACTTCACCCGGTTACCACAGAATAATTGGTTTTTACATCAGAGTTGTAGTTTATACTCCTAGCTTTAGTTTTCGCAATTAGTATTTGATCATCACCGTTATTCTCTCCAGAATAATTACGTATTAATCTATCACACATATTATATATATAACTATATGAGTCTTATTGGTACTTTAATCATATTCTTACAATGTTTTTGTTATAGTGTTCGGATATTATTATTACAATACGTATTTATAGAACAATTAACTTCTGCAAGTCTTAGGATGCTTGTGCTTGCAATGACGGATGACAGATAGTGTTATGGCGGACGGGGTGACATATTACTCGACATTGCCTACAATGGGATGGGCTGATGTGTTTGACATATGGTTTATGTAAAAATTTGGACAGTCCAGTTTATAGATGAAATGCTGCCGAATTTTTAATAAAACACTTAATGAAGAATTAAATTAGTTATAAAACTTTAGTTATTATTATTATTATTATTATTATCATTAGGAATATCATTATTATTATTATAACAAGAAATTTTATCTAAAGGTTATAAATTAGAATAACTAAATAAATAGGGAAACTATATATATAAAGAAATATACAGTTTAGTTTGATATGTGAGTAAAGCAAATAGTAACCAAAACTAATAATTAAGGTAAAAGTACGTTTCTCGAATTAGACCTCTAATGTAGAACTAAAACTAATAATTAAGGTAAAAGTACGTTTCTCGAATTAGACCTCTAATGTAGAATTTTCTTATTATGTTAGATGTTTATAAGTTCCGAAAGGTGGAGACAAATGCTAGAAGCGTGCAATAATAAAGATAGTCCTTTAAAGGACAATAAAAAACTGTGAGTAGTGTTAGATAACTAGTATCATCTGCTTGCATTCATGCATTCACGGTGAAATGTTATCATGCATTAATTTGTTAAATTGCCATATTGTGCTGCATTATTGTTTGATTAAGGATTGCTTGATTATCTGTGATGTGATATTGTTGTGCCTTGTTTGTGTGGAATTGGAACGAAGTGGGTAACCATGGGTTTGTGAGACTGTTACTGTTATATGGATCCTGATTCTGTTTATGGATCTTCTGATTATGATTACCCGTTACCGTGATTATCACTGTATTACTGTGTATATGTGATCCTGATTCTGATTAATGTTAGCTGAGGTAAATTGGGAGATCGGCGCCCCCGTGTGCACCTACATGATACTGCATTTACTCATACCGAAGTTTCATTATAGAAAAACCCACAGGTTGGCCTCTTGTTTGTTGCGCCACCTGATAATCTAGATTTTGATCGCAGCCCGCAGGGTGGCCTCCTGTTGTGATGCACCTGGATGATCTAGTTATTGGAAGGAGACACTGGCGTTGCCTCCTGTTGGTATAAAAAAAAAAAAAAAAAAAAAAAAAAAAAAAAAATAAAAAAAAAAAAAAAGAGACTAAAAAAAAAAATGAGAGGAGTGGTCATTGTGAAGGACTAGACCAGTCGGCCTAGATAAGGGGATTTTGGCTCCCTGGTTGCACATGTGACAGTGGATTGGGCCATGTTGGGAGACGGCTCATCGTGTGTTTCCGGTGACTCCACTGCACTAATTTCCACGTGATATGATTACATGAAAGGTGATGATAATTGGATTGCTGTTGTAGGTTGTCATTTGTTGAAGGTGATGATAATTGTGATTGCTGTTGTATTGTCATTTGTGTGACAAACTGCATGATCATAAAATTAATCGGTGACCAGATAAAAATATTTTTGCATCTGTGTGATTGTGTGGGATGAGAGGGTTATCTGCCCTACTCACTGAGTCTAGTACTCACCCCCCCCCCAACCTCTCCAGGTAATAGATGGAAAAAAGAATCCTGAAGTCCAATGGAACGAACGAGATATGGATCGATAGGACTAATAATCATTGTATTGAACATGTAAATGCAAAGGATAGTGAGTTATGGAGTAGAGTTCCGCAATTGTATTCCAACTGGGTTGTGAATGAATAAAAGAGTATAGACATTTATTATTTGGATTGTACTTTGGATATAATCGTGACATCAATTATTGGGCCTGAATCCACAATTGTGAATAGAATGCGAGTTTTTAATACAGGCTTACTACGGGTTTCGGGGGCCCTTAAAGTCCCACCCAAAGGTCCGGAGTGTCCGGTTCCGGTCCATGGACAATGGGTCGTGACAATTTGGTTATCAGCGAGCTCGAACCCGCCTCCAGTAAGATGTATGGTTCAGAGGAACGGGAACCACGCGGAAGCTGCGTGGGCCTGTGACATTCCCGACCCGAGGCAAAAGCGATCCTAGAGGGCCGCAGGTAGAGCGAAGCCTCCTGGCTAGCTTTCTAGGATGGCAGGCTAGCTAGCGGTAGTGAAATGTGCGGATTTACAGGAATGAATCTGAATCATATATTCGAAAGGGGGAAACTAATTCATTAGGATGCCGCCTTTTGGTGGGAATGGCTGGAGAGTTTGGAAGAACCTCCAGGGTTAACGTGCTCGCTTAACGAAATCCTAGGCATGGGTGACCTCTTAGGAAGTTTCCCCATTTCACGCTGCGGGGACAAAACCGTGCCGGGGGACTACACTGAGGTGTAGGGCGTCGTTGGACTATTACCAAAGCGGACAATTCTCTGGTGGTTAGCAGTCGGGGCTTTCTGACAGCAGTGCCAGGTTCTGACCAGCTAAAAATGGAATCGGAACCATGCTCATTTGGGTAAGATTCATGGAAGAATTCTGTAGAGTCTCGCACTTTAAATTTTCATTTTAAAGGTAAACTTAAAAAAAAAAAAAAAAAAACCTATTAAATTGACTTATAATTAAGAAAATGTCACTAATCATATTGAAACCAAAAAGGATTCGTATGACTAGATTTCGGTTTTTAAAATGAACCAATTACCACTGGCCTTAAATTAATGTTAACATCAAAGATGAAAATATTTAAGTTTGAAAAAAGAATGACATTTATACCAAAGCCTAATAAAACATTGGTCAATTAATTTAAATAAAGTAATAAAGAAAGCGATGAATAAAATAAAAATGAATAAATAAAGCAACAAATCGAGGGAGTATTGCCTCTGGCCTCTTGATGGGATATTTCTAAGCCCAACACGCGTTCTCCCAGATTCAAATTAAAATTAAAAGAAAGGGAAAATAATTTATTTGAGTTCATGAGGTTTACCATAATTAAATCCTAGGATGGGTGACCTCTTAGGAAGTTTCCCATTTCACCTGCGGGACAAAACCGTGCGGGGACTACACTGAGGTGTAGGGCGTCCGTGGACTATACCAAAGCGGACAATTCCTCTGGTGATTAGAGTCGGGGCGTGACAGAGTGCCAGGTTTGATCCACTAAAAATGGAATCGGAATGCTCATTTGGGTAAGATTCATGGAAGAATTTTGTAGAGTCGCTACTTAAATTTCATTTTAAAGGTAAACTTAAAAAAAAAAAAAAAACCTTTAATTGACTTTAATTAAGAAAATGTCACTAATCATTGAAACCAAAAAGGATTCGATGACTAGATTTTCGGTTTAAATGACCAATTAACTGGCCTTAATTAATGTTAAATCAAAGATGAAAATATTTAAGTTGAAAAGAATGACATTTATACAAAAGCAATAAACATGGTGCAATAATTTAAATAAAGTAATAAAGAAAGCGATGAATAAATAAAAGTGATAAAATAAAGCACAAATCGAGGGAGTATTGCCTCTGGCCTCTTGATGGGGATTCTAAGGCAATCACGCGTCTCCCAATTCAAATTAAATTAAAGAAAGGGAAAATAATTATTTAGTTCATGAGGTTTACCATAATTATTTAAGTAGTCTTCCACATTTAATATAATGTTTAACTCATCCTCGACATTTGCCTCTGTCTCATTAAAAGTCCCTCCATCCAAATTTAAGAGTTTTTGCCGATAGCAACCTATGAAAAATACTGAAATATCCTTCTGGTTGATGTGGACAACCATAATGTTGCAAAGATTTACACAAAACAAAAGTAGATGCAGATAAAAATTTTTATGAAGCAAACAAAGGGGAATAAAAAACACAAACATTCAACAGAGAATCAAATAAAGAAAGAAAGAAAGAAAATAAAGGAAAAAAAGAACAAACATGAAGGGAAATTGTAAACAGCAAAAACAACAAAACAACAACAGATCTTGCAAGACTTCCACATGTTAAATGAGGAAACTTAAGACGGAACCATGCATTGAGAGATCCAGGGTAAATCAAGGATTATCAACATTTGTTCTTTTAAGCTTCAAGTTTAAGGATTATTGAACGAGAAAGTAGTATCAAAGAATATGAATGCTTGAATAGCCCCAAAATGAAGAAAGATTCACTATTGAATAATAATTATAGCTATGGTCTCTAAGAGGAACAAAGAAATTAATAAACCATCTTCAACTTGGATTGAAAAACCATTATGACATCTGATAGCCAAATTTAGGCTGCAAAAGGGATGCTTAGTTGTAAATAAAATGAATTTAATATCTAAGTCATGAAAGGATTAGAAAGAAGAGAAAATATGAGAATTTTTCATTCCAGCAATACGTCAAACAATTGGTGTGCTTCAAGAAAAAATTTTCATCAACAAAACTCCTTCCTTGAAAATCAAGAAAAACAAGAAAGGTTAAAATCAAATCAAAATCTGAAAATCCAAACTCCAAAAATTAAAATGAAGTCTTTTGAATCGAACATTTACATTGAAGATAACCAAATCACCAATAACAACACAGATCACAACTGGCAAACAGTCATCTGCATGAAAAAGTAATGAAGTAGAAGCCTATAGATTCTGTCGCTGTTGTTAATGGCGGTAAAATCAAAATCTAACATGTTTTGCTCCTTGGAGCAGAATCTAAAAGAGTGATATCGATGACTTTTTCCTAGGGAGTTGAGGTTCGATACGGAGGCAGTGCCTATGTCTTGGGCATTCCGCTTCTACTTCATCGGCTGAAGAGAAGGTGAAGGTGCAAGATAAGTGGAGGAGAGAGGATGAGGAAATGAAGTTTGAAGTAGAGGCTTGGGAGGTGATATTAGTTGGAGAGATTAAGGTGGCGGAGGCTTTGATTAGAGGTTGATAGGTGGTGGTAATCGTAGAGGAGTGATAAGGATTGGTGGCGGTGGTGATGGAGGGCTGTAATAAATATGTATTGATTTTTGTCCATGGGCATATATTGTCATTCAAAAAAAAACCCATCTCACCTGTCTCTTTAATTTTACCTCACTTTAATGGTAGAAACATCCAAAACTGAATGAAGGGAACATTTAATTAGACAAGGCAAATGTGAGGGATAATTTAAATATTATATAAAATGTCAAGGACTATTTAGATAATTATGGCAAATCAGAGGGACTCAATTATTTTTCCTCAAAGAAAAAGAAGAAAAGAAGGGAAAAAAGATATTTAATGGATTTGATCCGCAGCTTGGTTTTAGAGACACAAGTCTACTTGCTTATCCGTTGGAATGGAAATCAGAACCAAGTAGTTATATCCAATGTAAAATTGGGGTTGGTTGATTTTAATTTGAAAAATGGGTTCGTTAAAGACCTTATTATCATATTTTCAAGGCGTTGGATTGCCATTTGATGAAAAAAATCTTGATGTTGGATTGCCAGATTTAAAAATGAATTTGTTGACTTTGGTTCACCGAGTTGAAAATAAATTTCTTGGCTTTAGATCGCCGTATTATTATTTTATTTCTTGGCTTTGGTTGTCGGATTTTAGAAAAGAAAGTCTCTTTGGAGCCATTTAAATGAGGAGAGCAATATTTAAATGATTAGAGCCATAGAGGATTTACCTATAGACATAGCCACGGTTCCGGAACCGATGGTTCCGATTCTAAAAAATTTAGAATCGGAACAGAACAGGAAATTGATGGTTCTGGTTCCAGTTTGGAACCGAGCAGTTTCGATTCCGCTTCCTCTTCCTTAACGGTTCTAAAACCGGTGGTTCCGGCCGGTTCTCCAACCAGTTTTTCGGCGAATCGTATAAATGTAAAATAAAAAGTAGAGAATATTTTTCTTCAAAATTTAAAATTTTAAAATTTGTGAAATAATTTCTAAAAAAAACACTTAAAAAATTAAAAAATGCTTGAATTTTTTTTTAAAAAAATACTTTATCTTAATTTATTTTAAAAAAAGTCTTCAACTAAATTTATTTATTATTTAAAAAGCTGAAACTTAATTTTTTTTTAAAAAAAAAGGGCTTGAACTTAATTTATTTTAAAAAACTTAAGTTGCCTACGTATTCTCTTGGGGTTTAAAGGAATCAAAACCCATGTATTTCTTACTTACCTTGCATCAATTTTATCCATTTTATCTTAGTTGCTATTGTCACTACCGGTTGATATTATGTTAGGACCCATCGTAAATATTATATGAATTTTCATTTTCTTTAGTATTTTTTTATGCTCTTAGTTCGGCCTTACTCCAACCATCCATGCATGATTGTGCTTCTAGTGAATCAGGTGTGATACAAAATCTTAAACAGTATATAATATAATTATAAATTTAATAAAATGAAAATTGTTAATGATGAAAGTTTTATACTAATTAAATTTTGGTCATGAACCTTCTTTTTTATTTTGAATTTATTCAAATTTTCAGACAAAAAAAGCAAAATATGAAAAGTTATGGTAAATATTATGTTTAATTATTCCTTACAAATAAATTAAAATTACAATGAGCATCATTATTGATAAATAATAAAAAATTATAAAAATAAAAAAGAATTGGTGTGAGAGAACTCTCAACCTCTAGATTACTGAACATCACATTAGCCAACTGCACCTCCACTACGTGATGTTTGCTTTATCCATTTATTTATAAAAAATATCTTAGCTAACTACGAACCGGTCTGAACCGACTGGAAAAATCGGCGGTTCCAACCGGTTCCGACCGGTTCTTGGAATCGACGGTTCATTGTTCAAAAAATGGTGGAATCGAAAACGAACCGTAGGCCATCGGTTCCGGTTCGGACCAGTTTCAAACCAGCGGTTCCGGTTCCAAAAACCGAAATTTGGCCATGTCTACTTACCTAGGCCTTTGGATAGACCAATGAGGTTGAACAAAGGGTGAGCTAGAAGGCTAGCTAGATGATTGACTGAAGGGTGAGCCGGAAGGCTGGCCGGATGGCTAACTGAAAGGTGAGCCGAAAGGTTGAAAGTTTTAACTTGGACTTAGATTTCTATGGTTGAAACCTAAGCCAAGTGAGGTCTAAGGTACCAAGGAGGACTTAGAATCACAGAGAGCTTTTAATGAGGGCCTGCTGAGCTAAGGATGCTTCAAACCAAAGGTATAGAGACCTAAAACTAAGGCTAAAGAAAGAGATTAGGGGGAAAGTGAGCCAGAGGAATATCGTCTGCTCACTTAGAACACTCAAGAAGAATGGAGAGATTTGAAGAGAGCTAAAAAGCTAAAGGAATATTTCAAGTAAAGCTTCTAGAATATACTTTGCAAGGAGCAAGAGATAGATTATTTTTCTGTGTCGGATTGTATCATTTTAGTTGACAACTGAACCTGTATTTACAGGGGAATGAATTGGGGATGAAATTCACATTTTTCGATCTGGGATCATGAAAAAAATGATTTTTTTCAAAGGCGATTAACCGGCCTTGGCCAGCAATCAACCTTTAGGGTGGGGCGGTGGACCAGCCTATGTCAAGCGTCTGTTACCTTAGGCTGGGCGATCAAAGTGTATTCTATGCAGGCTCAAACTGATTGAACTGTTTTGATCGGTTCAAGATCCATTCAACCTTCGATTTAAGCTTGTAAGGTATCATTGAAAAGCTATAGATGTCTAATTTTTAACTCAACTTGAATTACTGCAAAATGTCTTATGTAGCTCCATTTATGATCAAAATAGTAGATAAATGTCATTATGAGTGCAATGATTTTGAGCCCAGTTCGAGGCCCATTTGACCCCCATTTACACATGTAAGGTACCGTTAAAAAGCTCTCTAAGTCTAGTTTCTATTTGTAATGATTTATAGGGAAATTCGATCCAGGAGAAAAGTTATTTTTTAAAAAGTGGATAAACGTCACTTTGACTTGTAGGTTAATCTTTGATTTTTGACTGATTGCTACCAGTTTAAACCATACCTTTTGTATGTGGTTTGCAAGATATAGGGTGTAAAAACACGTGTTCATAGATTAATAATATAGTTTCGATTTAATATTGATGAAACAAAACTTAACTTTACATCACGGTTCATTAATATCTATAATATGTACAATGACAATGCCCATCATTTAAGTTATTTTTGATTTATTGTATTATTTATATTTGTCAAAATTTAATATAAAATTATTTATTAATCCAAACCTTTATGTTAATATTAATAGAATTATATATATAATATTTTATTTAGTAATATAATTAAAGTAATTTTTCTTGTTGTACAGTGGATTTCCTAAATTAAAATTTATAACTACAAACCTTCGTAATAATAATTTCTTTGTTTTACTTATCCACCAATAAAATTTAGATTTAAATAGAAAATAAATTTAATCAATTAAATTAAATTACCTTTATTTTTTCAACCGGTGAAACTCAAAGCTGAAGGATATTTTTGTTAATTTACAAATTTAGTAACGGTACTTTTATCTATCATAATGTTCCCTCTTTTTATTCTCACTTTTTTTATATATCAGCATTTAAGTACATGTATTGTATGTATTACTTCTTATCCGTAGGTACTCATTATTTCTTTATAATTTTTTATTATTTACCAAGAATGACACTCATTATTATTTAATTCTTAGTAAAAAGAAATTAAACACAACAACTAATAAAATGTAAACAAAATTATAAAAAAATTAATAATTAAATAAACTATTTCACTGTATTTTAATTTTATTCCATATTCATTGTTTTTTTAAAATTTGAATTAAATATTCATAAATTAAAAAATTCATAACAATTAATAAATTTAATGTTATTAAAACATAAAAAATTATTCACTCAATAACAAATATAACAATAATAATGATTTTCTTTCAAAAAATAAATAATAATAATTAAAATTAAATTAAATTAAAATCAATTATATAAATGGGCACAAGTTAAAGTTGAAATCAATAGTTATTATATTTTATGCATAAACACAAGGTAAGATTTAGAAAATTTAAAAGCTCAATTCAATTGATAATAAATAAAATTTTAAAATACATAGAATAATATATATATATATTGAATTAAAATTACTAAAAAATTAAAATTAGTCCATCAATAATCGTAATAATTAATCGAACAATGAGCGTTCAACGTGCCCTTGATAGAGAAATCCATGATAATGGAAATAAAAAGACCTTTGATAGCAAAAGTAAATGAAAGTTGCATAAATAAAATAAATATATATAATGGTGCTATACAATATAAAATTTTTAAATAATATAGAATAAACCTTCTACAATATGATTAAAATTTCTTAAAGATATGATAAAACTTCTGTAATAGCTCATAATTAAATTTTTTTTAATTAGTATAAAACTTCTCAACTTTTAAGTTATATTTTAATTGTTATAATTTTTTATTTTATCGAATTGAATTCTTATATTCTTACTATATTTAAGATACCATATTTAGTATATTATATAATATTTTATTTTATCAAATTAAATTCTCATATCCTTACTATATTTAATATATACTTTGTTTAATATAAAATATAATTTCCTATTTTATCCAATAAAATTATATTTAAATAGAAAATTAATATAACAATTAAAATTAAAATATCTTTAATTTTTAACCAATAAAATTAAAATTCTTAAAAATATTTTTATCAATAGCATAAATTTAATAGGGACATTTTTGGAAATCATATTTTTCCCCTATTCTAAATTATAGATAAACTAGTTTTTCAAAATGTCTATTGCACGTCATTTGCACTTTTTATACATACTCGTCATTTAATTTTTTATTTACAATTTTCTCTTTAAATTTATCCATGATATATATACCCTATTTAATTTATTTAAGAGTAATTCATTTAAAAATCATGACCTATGCATTTTGTATCAATTGTACCCTTATTTTGACCTTAACCCCAATAATTGAACCCTAATTCAAAATGAGAGTCTAAAAAAATAATAAACAATAGATATGTGGGCCTCAAACATTGACACAGGGGTTAACTAACCAACCCATTAACCCAATTTCAAAAAGCACCGGTTGGACTTAAGAAAAGAAAAACCCTAAAATAAAAATAACCCACAATCGCTTCACCCTTTCCCTAAAATCTCAAAATCCCTAAACCTAACTTCTATTTCTCCTCTGCAATTGCTGCAACAACAATGGAGATGGAGCTAAGTGGAGACCTTATAAACGGATCAAACTACTCAATGGGTAACGACTCAGCTGTTATTTGCTAATGCTCTCAGCGACCTCGTCTGTGCACATCATGGAGTAGAGTGAACCCCGATAGAAGGTTTTATAGGTGTCCAAATTGGAAGAACAACGACGATTGTAATTTTTTCTTGTGGTATGATTGCGAGTTTCCAACAAGAGCAAGCCAAGTAATGAATGCTATATATGAAAGGTATGAAGGCATGAAAATGGAGTTATAGAGGGTACAGGAACAAACAAATGAAATGGAGAAGAAGCTAAAGCAAGGTACACTGAAGGTTATGAAGCAGAAAGAGACTATACAAAGATTGAAGATGGAATTGCAGAAAATATCAGTACACAATGGAAAATTAATTGTCGTTGTGATAATTTTGTGTTGTGCACTTTGTTTTTGTTGGTTAAGGAATGAGAGAGTACTATAATTTATTGAAATCTTAGATATAAGTTAGATTGGTGCTAGCAAAAATTGAGGTGCATTTATGTTAGACATGTTTGCACTTTTTGGTGTTATCTTCAAACCATATATTGTGCTTTTATATGAAGGGAAAATGATAAGTTTGGTATTTGAACTTTGTATTTTTTCTATTTTAATGTCTCGCCGGACAACTTTATCAATCGGGTGTCTATACTTAAGAAATTGCATTATCAATCGAGTGTCTATACTTAAGAAATTTTGCAATTAAGTTGCTTTAGTTGATTTTCATTACTGAAATGTTCAGTCAACAAATGTGGGGTCCATTTTTTAGTATCTGGAAGCTAATGTGGATGCAACTAAATCCACTTCACACAAACATGTCATCAAACCAAAGAAAAACTCGAAAACCTATTTAAATCATAATTGAATCATTGAAAAATAAAAAGAAACCTTCTAGAATCCTAATCGGATCAAACCAACCTTTGAATTAGACCAAATCCATGGTATAACCAATGGGATTAGGAGAGAGAAAATCCATTTCCCTCTCCATCTCCTTCTTCCTTCGACGTTGACACCCTCTCCACCATTCTTTCCCGGCCAAAACTCCATGAAAATCGATGCTCTACGAATCTAGACTCTAGTATTCGATGAGGGAAGCTCTATTTTGGCCTTGGATCGTGTTGATTAGGCACTGTATGCGCTTGAACCCTTCGGCACTATAACGACTTTGATTTTTCAGTGATATACATTGTTTCCAGTGGTTACAGGTTGTGGGATGGATTTCGATCAGCTCGGAATAGCCTCACTGACATTTTTCCTCCTTAGATTTCCATAGACATATCTGTTTAGCGAAACCATGAACAGTGGTACAATTCATGACTCTCTGAATCCTTTCGAGCTTGTTGCACCTTGGTAATTAATTTTTTAAAATAATTTTTTGGGGATGTTAAGTAGGGTTTTAGTGAATTGGGTTTTTATTAACAAGTTTTGAATTTAATGGTTTACAATTTAATTGGTGGGGATAAGAATTTCGACGTGAGTAATTGAATCAGATTGCATCAAACCATAAGGAGAAGCTTATTAAATGAGTTTATATTAGCTTTAATTAATTTTTTAAATTTAATCTGTGGTTAAAAAACTTTAAATTGATCCTTATTGGTATGTTTTTGCTAGCTAACTAGGTAATCATTTTATTAGCTTTTGTTTTTCCTTTGAGGAAATTTATTAGCTTTTAATGTTTTGGAAACTTTTTACTCTAATTATACTTTGATTATTTGTTGTTATAATTATTTCTATTCGTGATTATTTGTAGAAAGATGAAGAAAATAGGCTATGTTGTCTTTTCATTTTTTTTATCATTTTCATTTCTATTTTATTAAATTAATGAACATCTATTTTCTGTATGTTGGGAGAGATATAACATAAATGACATTTCTAGAGTTGGGTGATTTTTGGTAGTTGGTTGCATTTAATGAAGGGAAAAGAGAAAAACTAGATGGAAAATCACGTGCAAATCAGGTGGATCGGGTAAAATGGACTAAATAGCTCCATGTGAGTTGCCAGCGCATAAAAAAGGGTCTCACATTGGTTGACTCAATTTTTCCGCTTGACAAATCGGTCACAACCACTTAATTGTAAATTTTAACAAGTATATACACTCAATTGAAAATATTTTCTGGCTAGACACCACAATCAAAAAATGAAAAGTTCATACACTAAAATTATCATTTTCTCTTATATGAATGAAAAGCAAAATTTGCCCAAATTTTCATGAACCTATAAAAGTAATTGCAAACTCAGTCTTGCTTGAAATGCTATATCAAGAATCAATATAAAATTTGACATTCAAAAAGTAAATATAAATGTGTAATTTCATAATTGCTAAAATCATGTCTGAGTAAAAATGATTGGATACAAAAGTTCCCTATTTTCTGCATTTTGATGTATATGTTATACCTAAAATAACCTTATCCAGCTTCATTGTCCATTTTTTCCAAAATAAAACAATAAAAAATTGATGATGAAGCTGCCACATAACCTATACTCTATAATATAGTTAGAAAAATATTCAAAAAAACACAAAATTCAAAGTCTTCAAGCTTGGTTTTGGCTTGAAGGAGGCTGAGTCAAGTTCATTTCAAATTGTTTCTATTATTGTTGTAGTTCATGTTGTAATGGCTGCTGCTGAACTTTGGGGTTAGCTGTCATGGGGCTTGGTTGTGGTTGTTTTGTCTTCCTTCTAACATTGCACTTTTTCCTTGTTCCCTCTGTTGTTGCACCCTTCCCACTAACAAAATTTACCTTTACTAAACCCAACATCTACACATAAAGACATAGCAATCCCATCATTATTTAAAAATAATCATCCTCAAACATTATTTGACATTCAAGAAATGTAAAATCACCTTAGCATAGATATTTCCAGTTTTTGAGGAACTCCTTACAACGTATCCTTTATTGGTTTGTTATTTTTCCTTTCCTTAAAACAAAATTTGCCATGGCTGCACTTTGCTGTCTTGTGCTTGGTGGATATGGTCTTTGATTTGCTTGGGGTTAAGGATGCTTTCTTGGCCTTCTAACGGTTCTTTGCAAATAAAACGTGAAAATTTTCATTTCAAACTTACAATAACACAAATTTTTTAAAAACAAATCAACAATTAGCAACATATTACTGATTTTGGATTCTAAGAGCAGGGGGTTTTTCAATTCTTGGACGTGCTCTTCTATCATGGGCATATTCTAGTCAGTTTTGGCACCTCATCAACATTCCTTTTCTACTCTAAGTTAAGTTTTTTGAACCAAAATGTTGTTTATATGCTAACTTCATTATTGTTTTCTTTTGCCTCCCTAGTTTCTTCATGTATTCTGATTGCCATATAATTGCCTCATTAATTGCACGCATATGTCTATAAAATTCAATGGTGTCAAACCATGTCAGCATGTGACCTCATACATTTCCTTTTTCAAATATTCATCAGCATAATCAAGCAAATTCCCCCTCATGTAATGTATACATGCATTGGTATGAGAGCATGTCATGCCTAACAGCTGCCATGCTTTGTGTGAACATTCTTTTTTTTTTTTTTTTTTTTTTTTTTTTTTTTTTTTTTTTTTTGGCTCTTCTTATCATGGGCATATTCTACGTCACGTTTTGGCACCTCATCAACATTTCCTTTCTCTACTCCTAAGGTTAAGGTTTTTTGAACCAAAATGTTGATCTTTTATATGCTAACCTTCATTATTTGTCTTTCTGTTTGCCTCCCTAGTTTCTTCTGTATCGATTGGCCAATTATAATTGCCTCTATTTTAATTTGCACGCATATGTCTTATAAAAATTTCAATGGTGTCAAACCATGTCAGGCATGTGACCTTCATACATTTCCTTTTTTCAAATATTCATCAGCAATAATCAAGCAAATTCCCCCTCATGTAATGTTATACATGCATTTGGTATGAGAGCATGTCAGCCTAACAGCTGCCATGCTTTGTGTGAACATTCTTTTTTTTTTTTTTTGTTTTTTTTTTTTTTTTTTTTTTTTTTTTTGCAATTAAGATAACATGTTCTGTGTTTCCCCAAACCTGTACTTGGAAACTATTACCATCAGAGGGTCTTTTTTTTTTTTTTTTTTTTTTTTTTTTTTTTTTTTTTTTTTTTTTGCAATTAAGATAACATGTTCTTTTCCCCCAACCTGTACTTGGAACTTATTACCATCAGAGGGTCTTGGGACACATCAAGAAGTACCAAGTTTCCTCAATTCTATCTTCTTTAGTATTTTTTTTTTGCCAACTCGTGGATCTTTAAACAAAATCTCCAAAAACCACCTCCAACTCTCCTCTTTCTCCCTTTCAACTACTACCCAAGCAACTAGAAACATATGATTATTCCTATTTTGCAACTACACTCAATAATTGGCCCCACTCCAACATTATCTTCAAAAAGCAGCCATCCACAAATAAGCATGGCCTACATCCAGCCTTAAATCCCTTTCTCAAAGCTGAAAAGCTTATATATAACCTTTTAAAAATATTTGGACCCCTACTATTTTCAACATCACATTACAGTATGAATGTACACTCTATATCAACCCTCCTCAACTCAGTTATATATGACCTAAGTTTTGCATAATGTTCTTCAATTGATCTAATTAGCTTAGCCATGGCTTTTGCCCTTGTTCTATAGCATATTTGCCTATTAACCTTCATTGCGTACTTTTGATTCATGTCATTAATCATCTTGTCAATCTCATAATTAGGATCAAGCCTGATGTTGTTTAAAAGTTCAAGTCTAAAAAATCAGTTGTATCTTACCTATTTGTCATATACCTGAACTAATTGTGTTTCACTTAGTATGATCTAATAACCTATGACTTATCCCTCCCTCTAGTTTGCATATATTCTCCATTTACATCCAACTTGACACCTACAATCAACATTCTTCTCTCCACTCTTCCTCCACTTTACATTAAAACCATTGAAAAGTGCAAACTTCTTCACACCCAATGTGATTTCATACTTGCTTGCAAAGACCACACCAATAGCAAATTTTAACAATTTGTTATCACACATATACATTTCTCTTCCTTCTAATTTTCTTCCTTACTTGCATATCACCCTCCTTACTACTGTAGGTGCTTGAATGTGGCACATCATACCCCTCTTGTTCATCTTCATCTTCTTCTCCTCTCACTTCTCCTTCACCTACAGTTCATACTGTGACACTAGGTCTTTGGTGTATTACCCCATACACCATCTAATCCCAATCCAAATCTATTATCAATAACTGAAGTTTTCAACGTCGACTTGTTCTCCTTGGCAATCCTACATTCCTCATTTTTATCAGACAGAGCAATTGAACTGGCCTCAGTTTCATCATCTTTTGTATCTGGTCCCACAACACAGTGCTCCATCTTAACAACAACACACTCTTCATCTTAAAAAATCCTATGTTCTTGTGTTTCTTCTTTTTCTTCATCTACAATATGCTTTTCATTCATGTCTTCATTAATGCCATGTCCATCTGTATCTTCTTCCTCTTCATCCACCTTCCTCTTCATCCATAACTAAGCCATCTGTGTTAACCTCAACGCACCTTACTTCTTCAACATCACCATCATTCTATGTTTCTTCAACATCACCATTTCCTATGTTTCTTCTTCTTCTTCTTTATCTACTAGCAGGCCCTCTCTTTCCATTATAGCCATAAGTTAATCAAAATCATCAACAAAGTTTTTGTGTTCAAAGTTCTTATTTTTTTCAAGCTTGATGTCACTCTCAATATATACCTGCAGAAAATTGAACTCCCCTCTTTCAAATATTATTTTGATATCCTCATATGTATACAAATATCAAGTCCTCTTCAATCCCCCTAAGCTTAAGGTAACCTATTTTCTATACTTTACCATATCCAAACTCTCTTATGGTATTTGTAATATCCTAGTATGACATTTTCTTCAAAGAACTCTAAGTATCCAATTCTTGCAAAACCTTTCCACCCATGTAGTTTATCAACTTCTCATTGTCCATTTTACCTCGAACCTATATCTCAATAGGGAACCTGTTAATTACCACAGCCATTTAGTGTTTTATTTTAACCATATTAACTCATCCCAACATTACAACTAATAATATATTACCCAAATCAAAACAACAATTGCCATATACTAAAACCCAAAAGGAATCTCTATTCATTACAATGAAAGACAACATTACATTAAATAACTTATTATTATAGTGTATGTACTTATCTTTCTTATTAAAATATTCCTCCTAAATAATATTTTTAGTAAAATATTCTCCACTATCTACTGCACATATTATTTAAACTAATAATAAAACTCTAATATCTATAAAACAAATAACTCTTTTTGTGCACTTCACAACTAACCGAAAAGAGAGGAATGCAAAAATATTCATAGCATTTGGCACTTACCAGTCATTCTCATCCTTCTTCCGTGGTGCCATCTACAGTTCCTTTCAATTATAAATCAAGCAACTTCTTCAAAATAAATCAAGCAATGCAATCGAAATTAGTCGTGGTATAGAGAGAGATTTAGCTCAGGGATCGATTTTGGGGAAAGATTATCTAAATCGACATGATTTGGAATTTTCCCCTCTAGGGATTTTGGGGAAAGGGTAAAGCGATCGCGGGTTATTTTTATTTTAGGGTTTTTCTTTTCGTAAGTCAAACAGTGTATTTTGAAATTGGGTTAATTGGTTGGTTAGTTAACCCTTGTGTTAGTGTCTGGGGCCCACATATCTATTGTTTATTGTTTTTTTAGACCCTGATTTTAAATTAGAGTTAATTAGTGCAAACCTTTTAGAATTGGGGTGTTCAAGGGGTTAAGTCAAAATAGGATGCAATTGATGCGTTTATAGATAGAGTTTTTTAAATGAATTACTCATTTATTTAATTATGCTATTAGACGATAAGTCTTCCTTTCCTATTTCAAATGAAAAACAATTATAATAAATTATCTATTTAGTATGTGTCATTTATGTTAATTGTTAATATACGTATTAAATTTTTTATAAATTATAATATTAATGTTACTTCTCATTATTTTTTTTTCATAGCTGTTATTCTGAAAATCATACCAAATCGATCTAATCAAGAATCAGACTGTGGTCCATCCAGATTGATAAGAAAATCGGCAATTTTAAATATCGACATGAAGGAGTAAATCGGCTAAAAACCAAAGAATCAGATCACTAAAGATTGGTTCGATTTAAATTCTCGATTTCTCAAAAAATATGGGCTTTTTTAAAATTTGGGCTTCTCAAAAATGGAGTCCACTGATTTTTTAGTTTTTGGACCTCTTTATTTCTAAACCCAATATTTTTAATTAAAACAATTAAATTGCCTAATTTAAAGCTAAATGTGAAAAATAATATTATATTTTATGGTTAATAATTTTTTTAATATTAAATTTAGTCATTTTTATTCTTTTTGTTTAAAATTATTTATTAATTTTTTTTATTCGTTTTATAAAAGTCAAATTTGAAACTGTTTTTATTTGATACCAAAGTTTTTTTTTAACATATATTTTCAATTTTATTTTGTAAATATATTTTAAAATATAATATATATATAAATCAAGTTGAACTGTATTGAATTCGGTCGAACCCTCCTGTTAAGTGAACCCTTACTTTCACCGGTTTATTGACCACTCCAATTCTTAGAACACTGGTTTAATGCTGTAAGAATTTTGGTTATGCCAATTTGAATAACTGAGACAAAAGATAAAAAAACAAAACTATTCAACTTAACAATATAGCAGGGTTTTACTACGGTAAAAAAATCCGATAATTCTCTATTGATACAGAAGTCTATTTTTATGACATGTATTATACACACTTACCATAGTAGGTTACAAAGATTTTGTTTTGTTTTTTTTTTTATATATATTTATAAAGATATATTAACTACAAAACATAGTTTTTGATTTACATAAATTAAAGCTTATGAAATTCATAGTGTATAGAGTTCTTCCATAATTCTTATTCAATAAATGCTAAAATTATAAAATTTTATATATACATAAATACTACGGTAAAAAAATCCGATAATTCTCTATTGATACAGAAGTCTATTTTTATGACATGTATTATACACACTTACCATAGTAGGTTACAAAGATTTTGTTTTGTTTTTTTTTTTATATATATTTATAAAGATATATTAACTACAAAACATAGTTTTTGATTTACATAAATTAAAGCTTATGAAATTCATAGTGTATAGAGTTCTTCCATAATTCTTATTCAATAAATGCTAAAATTATAAAATTTTATATATACATAAAATAATATTTTATTTATGAAAATTATAAAAAGGATTAGCATAAGAATAAGGCTTTCAATTTAAATTTAAAATCCATAAACTTGCCTAATTAGACATTTTAAATTAAATAAAAATTAAAATAAATATTTTCATCAATAAATAAATTAAATAAAAATTAAAATAAATATTTTCATCAATAAATATATAATATGGATTTTTTAAAGAAATATAGATGAATTAAGAATTAAAAAAACTAAAATTAACTAAACTACAAATTAAAAGTAACAAAGTAATATTTATATTCCTTTATTTTACAGTTAAACATTGTAAATTAAATAAAGATTAAGTAAAAAAAAATACAATAATATATACAATATAAAACTTTGACCTGTAATAATTGTAAGAATCAATTTAGTAAAAAAAAAATTACATCCTTATGAATTTCTTAATAGTAATGACATTTTTTTTTTGCTTGATTAACTAATATACATTTTTAAATCAAATAGATGTGACATAAAATTTGATTATTTAAGATGGATCGATAAATTTTAATTTTAGATAATTATTTTTTTCTATAATTATACTGAAATAGTATTTTATATTCAAATTAAAAGAATTACATTAAATAGCTTATTTATAACCTACTTTGTAGATTACAAGTCACTTAATAAATTTTCAATCTAACGGTTTACATTTAAGTATTTCAAATTTAATGGTGAAAAAAAGATTATGTATCAATAAAGAAATTTTGAATTACGTATCAAAGTCTTACCTATATAACAAATAATATAAGATAATTTAACATTTCAAAAAGAAAAAACTAAATACTTATTATTTTTAGCATATTTATTCACAATAAGAAAATTCTTATACATGCACTTATCTCTTTCAATAATTAGATGAATTTATTAAAGACACATTCAATTAATATTTTAGTATTATTAAATATGCATTATATATTTTAAATATACTTTTTTTGTCAAACTAAAAAGCAATTTTATTAAAATTTAGTACGTGTTAATAAGTTGAATAATTTGTTTGATATGAGTCCGTTGGCTTTGCGCTTATTAGAAGTGTCTTGGGAAAGATGGACAAACCTATTTAGTCCAAAAAGAAAGGGATGAGAATAAAAAGAGTTTAGGAGGGAGAAAAGCAAAGATGAAAAGAACAAGAGTGATAGGTGTTATTTTTATAGTATTTTTAATATAGTTCTTATTAGGATTTTTGGTATTTTTAATTACTTTAATTAGCTTTTATTTAATTTTATTTATGTTTTTGTTCAAAACTTCCTTGAATCATATTTCACTTGATCTTGAGAAATTTTGTAGCATTTTTTATAGAAAACCAGCCAAAAATGCAGAAAAAATAGTACCCAAGCCGTGCCAGATAGCACACCCGTGTTGAAGACCATATTTTGCATTGGGCCGAGAATGTCATTTCCAGCCCATACCGCTTGCATGGACCCCGCATGAGATGTTTTTCTGATATACCAATTAAGTTTAAATCCTATTTAGACGCTGGGAGAATTCTAATGGGGAAGAAATACAAAGCCTAAACAGTTTCCTATCTCAAAAAGATTTTTTACTTAATAAAGATTCACTTTCCTAAACGAACAAGAAGATATTCTAGAAAGTTTATATAAATAGAGAGACTAGTCATAGTCAAAGGGAGTCATTCATTGTATATTCCATCTCTTGTTCTATTATTTTCTCATAGTTCTCTTTCTCTCCAAAACTTCAAGCATTCAAGATTTGTGTCAAGATTCAAGGAAACCGTCCACGTTATTTGTTGCCTAGTTTTTATCTCTAAACTCTTAATATTGTTAAAGCATCTCAGATTCTGGCAAGCTTCAAGGAAACTCGTCCACAGATTTATTAAAATATATTATTGTTAATGACAAAAAAATAGAAAACTTCAAGCATTCAAGATTTGTGTCAAGATTCAAGGAAACCGTCCACGTTATTTGTTGCCTAGTTTTTATCTCTAAACTCTTAATATTGTTTTTATTTTTCATTATTCACATTGATTATGTTTCAAGTTTAATTGAGTTTTATTTGATTACTATGTCAAACTAAATTCTCATATTAGGGATTTGATGTAGTGTAATTTCTTTTCCAATTTATAATATTAGATTTGCTTTTCTTTGTTCAAAGTATAATTTATTATTGAACTTAATACTTCAAAGCAGAGTTTCTCCCCTCGATCGATTTATTTCATTAATCATTACCAGGAGAAGGGTTTTTGATATGAAAAAGGTAATAAATTACATGAGAATAATAACTTGATGCGGAAGCTATATGGTTTGACTCATGGGGTTTTCATAATTTTCATAAGATTACATGCCCATTAGGTATATAAATATCACAAAAAAAACCATAAACTTAATGATTTTAATTTATGTTTGATTAGCGCTAATTAGGAAGATAGGTAAAATTAAACCAGATTAAATAAACTAATCAATAACAATCGGGAGACATTGTCAGATAGCGATTTTAGGATTTGTTTTCCTACTTTGAATATTAAAATATATTATATCAAACATTGTTTCTCCTACTTGAATAATTAAAATTAATTATCAAACTAATAAAATAAATTGGATAGAATTAAGTGAAGTCAAAATCTCTAGTAGTTTTTAATCTTTGGTTTCTTTTAATCAAAAATTGCGCTGCTTGATTTTTTTTTATTATTTTTTATTTGTTGAATTTAATTTCTTAAAATAATTTTCCTAAATTGCCATTTAAATAATAGTAGGTTAACATAATTTTGTTGCTTGGTACACAGTCCTCGCAGAAACGATACTCTACTCACCTCTTTATTACTTGTTGTGATTTCGTACACTTGCGAAAATCACTGTCAAAGAGACAAATATAAGAAATTAGAGGATTAGAAAAGAAAGGAGAATACAAAGTGATTTTGACTCTGATTAAGCAATTCAATTTGTTTATATAGATTCACGTGTTCTTTACGTCATTGGTTTTCCATATTGAAGGGATCCTAAGAGTGCCCTCTAAGTAAGAAGAACCTTCTAGAAAACTATACAAAAATCTAAAAACGTTTTAAATATGTGCAATGTTTACAATTTATGGATTTTGTGTCCAAGTAACCTTCTTCGCATTGTCTTTCTAATAATCTAATAAAAATTTCACTTAAGTAAATATCATTTCCTACTTCAAAATAAATAAATTAAAACGAATAATCAGTTTTTCTTTTTTTTTTTTTTCCAAATTTGCTTTTGATTTATGAAAAAAAAATTATAAATCTAAAATTTCAATTAACATATATATGAAAACAAAAATCTATACAAATCTACATTTCAATTAACATCATTATAATATATCTTATTATCACTATATATATATATATATTTTACTATATCGTCTCTATACTATACGTATATACTATAGCATATATACTATATTTATTATTAAAAAGTTTTAAATCCATAATAATTATTATGAGCAATTTATAATCTTAATTTTATAATCAATATATCTTTTAAAAATGAATTAATTTTATATATTTTCATATTAGAAGAATTATATACTTTAAAGTATTTTGATAAATATTATTACATTAAATATATTATACAAACACTCGGTTGTACATATTATCATCTGATTTTCCTTTTTTACTAATTTTTTTTTTTTTTTTTTTTTTTTTTGAATGAAGCATAAATTTAGAATTATACATGTGCAAGAAAAATAAAATTATTTAAAAAAATAAAAAAAGTAATTTATAAAAGACTCTTTTAATAGGTAATCAATTTTATAATAAAAAAGTGTCACTTGAATAGAATTATGTACCCATACAGAATTGTTAAGTCTGTACAGTAGTACAAGCCTCGATATTGATCGGTTATATTAATTGATTGATTATATTAAACTTGAATATTTAAAATATAACATAGTATAATTTTTATTATTTTTATATTCTTTCTATATTAAATATAGATCATATTTAATATATTATATAATTTCTTATTTTATCAAATCAAATCTTTATATTTTTATGATAATTAATATATACATTTGTTTAGTATATAATTGTCACGACCCGATTCCATGGGCCGGACCGGCACTAGGGCCCAGGTAAGCTTAAGGCCTCCGAAGCTCGTGGTAAGCCTGAAACGCTAAAAATTTACTATCTCACTATAATTTTAAACATTCAGCCCATATTTATAGGAAAATAAACCTCAAGATTTTATTTATATCTCGGCCCAAATTTATTAGCTACCACATTCCACAAGAATTTTATTTATATTCAGGCACAAATTTATTAGCTAACCACATTCCACAGCTTCGGGCACCAATTAACAATACATTACATTTTTAATTGGGCCTCACGGAATAATTTTTTTTGATAAATACACGACTAAATTGAAGTAATTCTCACAAACTGCGGAGTCACTAAACTATTTGGTATACATAAGACTTTTTATACATAATAAATATACAATAAAGTCAAAAAATAATTTATGAAACTAGGGAAAATTTTTAATCTTACTAGCCCTGCGGCAAAAAGAAACATCAAACTTAACCGGAAATTAAAGAAGAAATTACTTTCCTTGAAAATTAAACAAACGAATATGTGAGACCTTCATAGAGAAAGTTAACATAATTGCAACAACACACAGCATATCACACACCAAATGAAATAATATATGCAATACTAGTCCATGACGACTAGTTATACTGCTCAACCGCAGTCAAGATAACAACAAAATGGCATATCACCAGCACACCACAATCATTAAATCTTCATGTAATCACATCACGTGAAAATTAAGTCAGTGGCGATCACCGAAAACCCCGAATGGAGCGTACCTCACACACATGGCTCATCCACTCACATTGCACCAGAGGAGCCGAATCCCCGCATAACATGGCCGAAACGCGGTCTAAACACTCAACTTAGACCGGACCCTCATCATTTTCTTTTCCATTCTCTCTCTTTTTTTTATACAATATACAATACCAAGGAGGCAACTCGGTAGGTCTCATCGCCACATTAGGATCATCAGGCCGACACACACAAAGGAGGACCACCCTGCGGGCTGCGATCAAAATCTAGACTTCATCAGGTGCGCAACAACGAGAGGAAACATCCTGTGGTTAACAGGTAAACAGGTAAAACGGTAGGGGATGCAACAGCGGGAGCGCCGATCTCCACCAATTTACCCGAGCTAAGGATCCATATAACGTAACAGGTATAGGGCCTAACTGGTAAACATGATAAATCATGAGTTCATATACCGGTACGGTCTCACAAACATCGTGCCACTTCATCAACATTCACAACAAAACAAAACTAGCATTAAATAACACACAATTAAATAAACATTGCAATCAAAATGTAGAATTATTAATACAATTAAACATCGATAATACAATGCACACATTAAACATATCCAATCAAATAGGCACAATAAAAATAACATAAAATAAAGTATTAACAATAACCAACGATTAAACAAAATAAATACAACTAATAAACAAAAAAATAAAAAAAATTTGAAAATAAATTCAATGAATAATAAGGATATCAAATAATCAGACTGAGCCATCCGAGATGCTATTATTACATAGATATTGTTTTATATTAGTCTAAATTAACTATTAATTATGTCATTAATTAAAACTAAGTCTAGGTTCTAAATTGAATTTACGACGCACAGTCCCATAAATTCTGACTAAACCACAAATTCAACAAATATAATATAATAAGCCATTCGTTGGGAACATTCAAATCAACTCGAACATCACGCATAACCTTTCATTTATCAATCATTCGATCAATTCAATTCAGACACCCATACCAGTCGGGCATCAATCTCAAACCAACCACCATCCCGCATTCAAGCTAATAATATCATACATCACACTCACATAATATACACCTTAATATTCCAAATCAATAATTAACAATATTTTTATATTCACACCTCCAGCATCGCACTCTCCAACTGATACTATATTAATTACCCTATAACTCATATACTTGTGCTAATCGCCTTTAGATTAATAACTTCTCCTAACAATCAATTTATATAAAAACTCCTAGAATTGTTAACATCAATATTAGTTAGAGGAATTCTTATCATCAATATTAACTACCTAATATATAATTATGGTTCATAGTAATTTATATTGACAATGTTCTAAACGAATTTTGCATTTAAATTATCTCTAAAATCTAAACCAACTCTAACTAAATCATACTTCGCTATCCGCAATTACCCCCCTTCTGCACTATTAACCAATCTAATTTATTTAGCAAAAGAACTATTAGATGTCTATATACTAAGGGTATTTAGCTATTCCAATAACCTAATTTTCTTTTTATTATTCCACATTTAATCTATTTTAATTACTCCATTAATTCATTATCAACTTAATTCTTTTATATACATCAAAATTGAGATATGGATTTTAAGAACGTACCAATCTGAGAATACGGAGCGCGATTCGTGATCAGAGTGAAAAGAGAAGAAGAATTACTGTCTCTACGGGCCATCCGACCGAGTGTCGCCGATCAGGATCGTACGGACAGACCAGCCACAAGCCGCCGTGCACGGTGGCCGGAAAGTTTGTTCTTGCCCAGAATCACAGACAACTTCTATACACTTTTAAGAATCAAACTTTAAAAACCAAGAACTCAAAATCCATGACTCATCAATTGTTGAGATCTATGCGTCCATTTGAGTCACACCAACGCCGATTACGAAAGCATTAATGCCCGCATAAATGGTGATCTTCAACACAGTAAGGAGAACCCAAATCGTCGGAACCAAGGATGGAAAAACACAGCAGCCACAGACCCAAGAGGAGTCGATCGAAGGTCTACATCGCCAGGCTGTATTCTGCGCCGAACGGCGAGAAGATACCCCGGAGAAGAGATCGGAGGGCAGCGTACACTTCGAAGCAATGATCTTTTCGTATTCACGGATGTCATACTGCGGCAACGAGAGACCATAGGTGGGGTTCAACTCATAGATCGAGCATATGCAGTTATGCGGTGCATATGGTTGTCAGGAATACTGTGTCGATTGGGCGAAAAACGCAGTAGAATAAAGAGGAAGGAGAGGCTTCGCGCGAACAGAGAAGAAGAAGGAGAAAGAAGAGGAAAGCAAAAAAGATTATGTCGGATTTACCTAGATCAATCTGGTTCAATTCACGAACTGGTTTTATAGTTCCTGATTCAAAACGATTATAGAGCTGATTTTTTTGCTCGTTTGCAGGTTTTTCACTTGGTTTTACAGGTTATAATCGTGTGGTTTTCCGAAAAAATACATTTGAATTTCGGGATAACCGGATTCGATTTAATTTTGATATAATTAGTTAGATTCCATAACATTTCTCCTTTACTCCATAACAATAAAAACAAATATAATAATGAAACTTGATTTTGGATAATTTAATTCATATAAATAATCAACATAATAATAAAATAATATTTTCTATATGATTAGTAATTGGAGTTTTTTATATTAATTTACATACAAATATTTAAAGTGTTCTCAAAAATCGAAGATTCTGATATAATATTTTTGGGCATTGGGCGCTAGCTTTTGGCAAAATTTGGGCTCGAATCGAAGAAACTAGTAGTTGTAACGTCCTATTTTCTATTGAAATCAAGTCATTGTTAGAGTCGAGTCGAGGCTTGCCAAAAGCCCGGTTTCGAGCACATTAAGGTCGAGAGTGGGGTGAATGGGATTGTAAACGGAAATAAGGAAAAAGAAAGTGGAACTTACTTGATTACGGACGCAACAAAGATCAAAGTATAATTCAGGATTAAGAGACTTGCTTAGCACTAAAATATACAAGATTGAGGTAACTTAAGTTGTACCATTTATGAACTATGAGGTTACATTTAGGTAATTTAACACACAAAATACATGAATATTTTTGGAGCTCACTAACCACCGAAGACATTTCCATTACACAACTTTACCATTTTTCATACTTTAATCATTCTCATCTCCTCATCATCTTCATCTCCTTCATCTACTATCCTTTTAACTACTTTCACTTACCTTTCATCCACTCAATTATTACATGGATTCCAAGCATTAATTCAACTTACTAATTTTAATCCAGTAAGTAAGAATTTCTTGAAGCTCTATGTTATTAACACAAACCTCCCTTAATTTAGTTTATTGTAGATAGTTTGCAATTCAAGTTCTTATGTAAATAAGGAGAAGGGGAGCTACAAGGTAGAAAGAAATATGGAAGCTTAAGAAGAGCTCAAGGAATTTTTTTCGGAGTGAAGGTGTGCATATTCTTTGAGATTATAATTAACTTTCTTGCATGAGAATTTTCGTGTGGTGTGTTAGATAATGAGAAATATGTTGGCTTAATGTTGAGTAAAGAAGACTGAAAATGGGAAAAGCATGAGATGAAAATGAATAAATGAAAGCTAGATATTTAGGAGTTCATGCGGAACAGGTTTTGCTGGAAAAGTACCCAGTAACTTCACCATGATATATTGACCCTATTTAATGATGGGAAATTAGGAAGGAGGTATCGAAGAAGAGTTATTATGTTCCTCTATGTTTGTTTAGCTTTCATTTGGGTATTTTTTGGAAATCACCAATCGGAAGTATGATAAAAATTGAGAGAATTACAAAATATTAAAGACTAGCGCAGGTTGGAAACACGAAACGCGAGCAGTGCGACAATTTCAATGTCGAGACTCACAAAATAATTGAACACATAAGTGGGAACATTCTCTGAACTCTCTTAATTGTGCTTCTCGGCGCGTCGCGAATTTCAATATGCGCGCAGATCAGCAGAAATGCGAATCCTCACATGTAACTCACATGACCTCATAATTGCTTACTCAGCGCTCAGCGACTATTAGCATGGCGTGCTCGCGACTTGTGTATCTGATAACTCATATATCGGACAATCAATTATTCTATGCAATATAGTATTACTTTTGACTCAAACTATCGATTATGCTAACCAAATCATTTAAAACAAAAAGACAACATGAGAACATGTAATCAAAAAATGCAAGCAATGCAAGATGTGTGAAATGAGGTACATGATGGTGTAATACGAGATTAAATGAATTACTATCGCAAATTGTAATTACTATTGCTCAACTTGTAAATGCTATACGAAATCGTTATATTAAAACAAAAGGCAAGATAACAACCATGTATAAACACAAAAATGACAAGCAATGCAAAATGAAAAATGAAACTACAATAGATGCAAATGATATAGTGAAACTAACATGCCACAGAGTTGCCCGACTTGGACGAAAGGCTAAATCAGCATAACAGGATAAAGACAAAGTATGGATTTATGAAATTAATGAAGGCAGTATAATTGACCTTTTTATGTTCAAATATAATTAGACATAACAATTAAATACGACTCCATTGCGGTTAGGTAGAAACCACTATAGATCAAGGCCATACGTGCGCGAAGCATAAGGGATAAGAAAGATACTGCGCAACCACATAAACAGTATTATGGTACTTCCCGGCTACAAGGCGATATAGTGGCATATGAATTATATAATGGACCATAGCAACACGTCATACAGTATTAATTAGCAGTTTCATACAGTTATTTTTCTATATCATATATGGTTTCCACTATAACACTTATGGAGCCTATACATTGCTTATATGACTTACAAATTGCATAATCATACAGTATAATGAGCAGCGAAGTCATGAATAATCGAAAGTATCATGATCAATTGTGTAGCTTACATTCCATATGAGTGAGTACAGGATTGTATTATTATTTTACATATGTAAATGTGCTTATATGTTTCTTTATATCGTTGTGATATTCATGAGTTTATAAATAAAAGTTTCAAGAATTCAATACAGCATCAAGAACAATACAAAGGTAAGTCAATGAAGTATAAGCTATATATGACTTACAAGTTTTATTTATTTAATTCTTTAAGGAGACCATAAGTTAAATGAGAATGTTAATTAATCATAACTTATATCGATAGTGACTAAAAGTGCATAAGTACTCTACATATGGAACAGCAAGTAAGAACAATAAATATTATTGTATATAGTATTTCTTAACATGTTTATTGATTTATTTCATAACAAACATAATGAACACAGCAAGTCACAGACAACTGACAAATATACTGTCTCATGTATTCTTACATGCTTTATTGATTTCATTCATACAACAAATGACAGCAAGAAGACACAATGAAACAATATACTTGCTTATGTACTCTTAACTATGTTTAAATTGTTCATTTCTCATCACAAGCATAATGAACCTTACGCAGGTAAGATCATGATCACGTATCAATGATATGCTTGTGCATTAAAGGTTCATGTAAAGGAAGTTATGAGAATAATTGTAGACACTTCTTATTTTATGTCTCACTGAATAGAAGTTTATTCTTCACTATAAAGATACATTTATGTTGAAATTTAATGATTCCTAAGATTATAATGTTATTTTAATGAAAATGTGTCAGTTTAAGCTCCAAGCCTTGTCATCAGCACTATTGTTTAAAGTATGATGGAAATTATGGCACCACTCGAAGTTTATTTAATACTCAGCTGCATCGATTTATTATCACGCAGTAGGTTTGAAAGAATCGTGGTTGCATACTTGAAGCCTTGAAGAGTACTATCAAAGCAAAAAGATGACTAATTATGGGAGTAAGTAGATTGAGAGTTATAATAATTAAAGAATTTAATAGCATGGTATAATTAATTACAATTTTGTTAGAGCCATTATGATGAATATGGAAAATATAAGTGAAGCTCATGTAATTATTTGGGTGTAAAGTAGTGATTGGGAGATAAAGAATATATAATTATGAAATGATTGAATAATTGAAATAATTTTACAATAGTTTGGTTATGATTAGTTCATGAAGAACTTGATAATAAAGATCAATGAATGTAATTAAATTGCTGGAATATTTAAATGCACTATTGAGGATTACCATACAGATATATGACTATATATAATATAAAGTGTTAATTAGGATGTATATGATGATTAGTTAGGGCGATATTGGAAGTTTGGAGGTTTAATTTGGAGGGTTTTGTATTCATACTTTACGCCATACAGGGTGATATAAGCATGAGCAGGACATGAGTTCATCACCAATTTGTAGCATCGTCGGGCTTGGTTCATTCGGGTTTACTTGGGTGGACCGAGAACGGGATGTTACATGTATATTACTAATTCACAAGACCCCAAGTCAAAATTATTATTCATTTTTAATTTAATAAAAATTACAAAGGTTTTCAGAAAAAAATTTGGAAGTTTGGAGTTTAATTGGGAGTGTTTTGTATTCATATTTAGCATACAGGATGATATCAGCATGACAGGACATGAGTTCAACCAGATTGTAGCATCTCGGCTTGGTTCATTCGGGTTAACGGGTGGACCGAGAAGGGATGTTACATGTATTCTATTCACAGCCCACAAAGTCAAAATTTTTCATTTTTAATTTAATAAAAATTCAAAGGTTTCAAAAATAAAAATTCGGGGTGTTTCAATAATATAATTTTTATTTTAATTTAATAAAATTTAGATTTAAATAAAAAATTAATATAATAAATCAAAATTAAATTATCTTTAAATTTGTAACTAATAAAATTAAAATATGTACTTTATTTGCATTGCACTTCACAAACTTGTATAAATAGGAGTATAGACTTTTGGAAATGAAATAAATTCTAAGACACTTTCGGTGATAATTGAGTGCGTCTTAGAACTTGTATTTTCCGTTTAGATATCAAAATAGTGATAATTGAGTGTTTAGATTTCTTTTTTTGTTTTTTAATTTAGTATCTCCTGATGAAGTGGATAGCTGGATTGTCTAATAGGATAAAGTGAATCCCACGTTTACCTACATGTCTGCTTACGTGGCTTAACAATTAATCTATGTAAGCAGTCCAACGGGACAAAGAGGGTTAAAAGCATCAATCTTTCCCATTTCATCTTCCAATTTCTTCACATAATCATTACGCTTTAATAATCTCAAGCTAGCATCTTTAATCTTAGATGCCTCTTAAAGATACTTACTGCCTCTTTAAGATACTTACTGATTGTTTTTGGGATATAAACCAAGCTCAAATCCAAACTTAGATAAACACGCTAATATTGCCTAGATAAATACGCGAATTAACAGTAGAGAGAGAAAATGACTCGTCTAGATATATGTTTATATATAGATGAGGCAAGAAATAAATTCAGATTAGACACGTACCTAAACTTAGGTCCCACTTTATCCTATTAGACAATCTAATTGTCCACTTCATCAAGAGACATTAAATTGAAAAATATTGCAAATTTAGATATTTAATTGTCACTATTTTCTGTTTGGACACTAAAATAAAAAATAAAAAAAAAACATAAATTCAAGCACCAAAAATAACATTATCCGAATTTATTATCTGTCTCACCTATTTCTCTCTCTAATCTTCTCTTTCTATCTCTTTCCCTTTCTGTTTTTTAGTATTTTTAGCAATGGTAATAGTCTCCTATTTCCAATATCACTAAATTTTCAAAATTTAGATTTTCTTTAATTTTGCGCTTACAGCCAACATCACGAGTTAAAAGTAATTTTTAATGTAAATGAATGTAGTTTGGCTCTTGGCAAAGCATACTCAATCCGATTCGTTGCATTTAGTTTGAAAATGATGATCAATTATTGAGGATTCTTTATGTTGTGTAGTTGTAATTGGTACTCTAATGGGCTGAAAAGAGATTTGTTGGCATTCTATATGTAAGGATGGATGCTTCCAAGGACCAATTAAAGGGTCAGGAGGTCCAATGAATCAAATCAGTTGAAGAAAAAAAAAAACTGAAGAGAAAGTAAAATTTGATACCCCTCTCCCCAAGTTCATCCCAAAAATTATTCAAACTATTTTTTTTTTTTTTATAAAGTTGCAACTTTAATTTCCATATTTGAGAAAGAAATATTTATGAATTTGTTAATATGTGGACTTGAATCCCATATTTTTTACTGTCAAATTTGCCTAGATCCAGTTTATGTATCTAGTCACGTATCAAATCAATAAAAATAAGATTTTTTAAAAGTTGTATTTTATCTTTTTTTTTTCTCGATGAATGGTAAAAATACTCTTATAGATAAAGTTATATATCGGGTCTAGATAAATCATTTTTCATTTTTTAATTCATTAGGGGGGTTGAATGAATTGAAATAATACAATAGATTATAACAGGGTTAGCACTTCTCTTAACTCACCAAATTGATGAAAACTATTGTAGTCAAAAGGACTAAAACTCAATATCTTTTACTAGTGGAAAAATCAATCATGCCACACTTGATTTTCATTCTCCATTTATTTTCCTAGACTATTGACCAATATATATAAATGAGTCAACAAATTATCAAATTGTTCAAGTTATATATATATGTGTGTATATATGAAAGGGGAGTGGTTTTTTTATTGGTTAAATAGGAAATCCTTAATTCTTACATATTGAATCAGTATGTGATGCTTCTTCAAAAAATTATGACAATTTACAAAGGCTTGTTAACTAATAAAATCTAGTACACATATATACTTTTTACAATCGATATGAGATTTCACATTATTAAATAATTTGGTCACCTTGAATGACAAAATATAAAAATTATGTGAATTTAATTATTCCTTACCAGTAAAATAAAAAAAAATTCATGAAAAAAAAAAAAAAAAAAAAAAAAAAAAAAAAAAAAAAAAAAACAGAGCTTTGCTTGTAGAATACATTGTAATGTGAAAGTGGACTTTTTAGTACCCTGTTCGGGTGGAGGTAAACAAAAACTAACGCATGTGAAAAATGGAAAATGAAGTTGCCTTTGACCATTTATTACTTCTCGTTAGGAAAAAAAAAAAAAAAAAAAAAAACAGAGCTGCTTGTAGAATACATGTAATGTGAAAGTGGACTTTATTAGTACCCTGTTCGGTGGAGGTACAACTAACGCATGTGAAAAATGGAAAATGAAGTTGCCTTTGACCATTATTACTCTCGTTAGGTATGCTATTCTTAGGTAGTCTCCAAGTTGGCTTCCGGGTCCGCGAAACGGTCAAACTTCTAAGAAAAAACGGGCTTATAGTAATATTTTAAGCGCGGATTTTACATCAATTTCAAATGCAGAAATATTTTAAGTTTTTATAATTATTATATATATTCAATCCCTCCCATAATTTGTTTTCTGATTTGACTTGCACATAATTGAATATATCTTTCTGCTGATATCTATAAAAATTAAATGATTAATATTAAATTATTCTCAAAATTAATCAAATATTTAATTAAATATAATTTTATTGAAAAATTAAAATTGATTTGTTAATTTTATTTATATCAAGATTTAATTAATGATAATATATTAGTTTGACTATTATATTTATGACAAAAAAGCATATTAAATAAGTGTAAAATAATAAATTTCAAATATTATTTACTTTTAAAATAAGAAATAGAAGAACAATTTCAAATCGGATGAAAAGGAAATAGGATAAATATTATGAGATGAAGATAGTACATGTTAGTCCAGTCCAAGTAATTTCTAATTTTTAATTGGATAATTGAAAAACATTGACGTTATTGACTTTATTATTTTTATTCGTAAAATTTATAAGTGAGGGCTTGCTACAATGCCTTTGACGAGGAAAAGTAAGGAAATTAAAAAAAAAATACTATTTTTTATAAAATATTAGAAAATTTTACAAAATATTAAAATTTAGATTTATTTCTTTGTAATTCAGCAATTTTATAAAAAAAATAACCACTTTCTTACAAAATATTTGGAAATATTACAAAATATTAATGAGAAGATCTGTGATTTTGTAACATGATCAATTTTGACACCTCTAATATGACCTACATAAAAAATACACACACACACACATTAGTAATGTATTTTTCAATAATGATAATAATTTTAAGAATTTAACTAGTTATATTGAAATAAGAATTTAGGTAATTTTTTATTTTGTCTGTGATTTATTATAAATGATTGTTTATTTATTTGAAATATTAGTGTATTATATTTATTCATAGTGTGTTCTAAGCGTGTGAATGTCCTAATTTTTTTAAAAATTATCATATTACGTTTCCATATCTCGTGTGCACTATCCGTGCAACCTAACTTCTGGTATATGAGACTACCCCATACACCAAGCTAATCAATCAAGATTTTTTTTTATTACCTAGAAGAAATGAAGTGTTTTTCTTAATTTTTTTGTTTTTTTTTATTAATGAATGATTAGGAAAAAAAAAGAAGGAACTAAAATTTTTTTCGGAAAAAACTTATGTTACCTTTTTTTTTTTGGATATAAAAGAAAAATAAAATTAATAGAGAAAAGAAAATGCAGAGAGTAAAGAGTTAAGATTAGAAATCAATTCTTCCGATCATCAATTTTCGTCAAAGCATAACTTTAAACAGGAGGGAGAGTTTATTAGATTAAAAAACATATGAACAGAGAACAAAAAAAATAAATAAACTTGGTCAATTCATTGAATACAGACATTTTTCGGAACTAAATTTTAAGAAAAAAATAAGAAGGGATTAAAATTTTTTGGAAAAAAAATTATGTTACTTTTTTTATATAAAAGAAAAATAAAATTAATTGGATATAAAAGAAAAATAAAATTAATTTTTCTCTACAAAATTTTTATTATTTTCCTTTTAATTTGAAGAGAAAATTATTGGAATTCTTTTTCCTTATATTCCTTTTTTATTTCCAAATAAAATAATTTTTGCTTATTAATATTAGTTTAATTTTCTTTTCTTTTTTTCTCTGATATTATCTAAAAATATAAAACAACTTGCTATCGTTACAACTTATCTTCTTACAATTATATTAAATAATTATTTTCCTTCGATTTACAATTTGAGCGACTTACACTTGACTATCATTTAAGATAAATTTTTCTGTTTTTATATATTATATACTTGACTATAATTTAAGATAGATTTCTTTGCTTTCATATATTATATATAGACTTAAATGCTTGCCTCTACATGTGCATGGAACATCTGTACATCAAATAATAATAAAAAAATGTAAACGTTAATAATATTATTATTATTTTTGGTAATATATTATTTTATTTTAAGTGAAATAGATTGTCTTTTTTAATATTTCAAATGCTATTTTAGTAGCAAGCAGTCAGCAGTTGACTGGTCTCCTCAACAACCTCTTTTCTTTGATTTCATATCTCTACTGCCTATATATATTAGTATTTATAATTCAATTCATTACTCGTAGCAAGTGTTTCAAATGGCAGGTCAGGTCCCAGCTCAGCTCGAGCCATGGTGCGACCTAAATAACAAGGTGGTCCTAATCACCGGCGCTTCCTCTGGTATCGGCCGAGATATGTGCCTTGGCATAGCCAAATCCGGCTGCCGGATTCTCACCGCTGCTCGCCGGGTCGATCGTCTCAAGTCTCTATGTGAAGAAATCAATCAGCTCCCTTCATCGGCGAATGTCGAGCCTTCTACTGCCCCCCGTGCTGTTGCGGTGGAGCTTGACATCTCCGCCGATGGGGTCACCATTGATAAGTCCGTACAGACGGCCTGGGACGCTTTTGGGAGAATCGATGCTCTGGTTAATAATGCTGGTGTTAGAGGTATTTTTCAGCTTCTGTTTGGATGACAAGAAATTTTCATAATTTTTATAAAAATTTTAACCGGTGTCGTTTTCAGGTACTGTGAAAACTCCACTGGATTTGTCTGAAGAGGAGTGGAATCAAGTTCACAGAACGAATTTGACAGGGACTTGGTTGGTGTCTAAGTCTGTTTGTAAACGTATGCGAGACGGGAAACAAGGAGGGTCTATCATCAATATTTCTTCCATTGCTGGTCTTGATCGTGGTCAATTACCTGGAGGTCTTGCTTATACTACTTCAAAGACAGGAATAAACGCCATGACAAAGGTAGTTTTGCTTTCACCATTAATGGTATCTTTTACTTTCGTGTCTCTTTGTGATTTGATTAAATGGGTTTTGAAAGTTAATAACTATCAATCCAATGCCTGATGTTCTGGTTCTGGGTCCAATGAAGGTTCTTATTTATAAATTTAATAGTACTCTCACCTACGTTTCAACTGAAGTTCTTTTTGGCTCACATGCTTGTGGATTTTCACATTCTTAGATTAAGGTCGAAGGTCTAATTGCTCGGTTAATTTCAAGTTAGCCCAATTGATCTTCATTTCTTTAATCATTCGCTATCCTCGTCCTTTTCCTTGCATCTGTCAAGCACATTTTTGAAAAGTTGGAACCTCCAGTCTTTTTCTGTGTTGGTTAGTTTATGCAGTTGTGTTCTAGGACAGTTGTTATTTCTCATAACACTGATTAAATTTCTCATGTTATTTGTAATTGTGGCTTTGGCTTCCAGTTTGTGCTTATTAGCATGTACTCAGATTGGTACCAGTCTTCGATTATTCCATTTCTCTGTCCATTTCATTTGCTGTCAATGTTTTCTATCTTTCTTGTCAACTTATATCATGTTATAATCCACGAAAATTGAATGATAATAACCTAGTTGAATATGAATTTGAAATACATAAAAATGCTGCTTCAAGATATAGTTGAAGCATGTTTTTGTCGTCCTCATCTTCAAACCCATTAATTTATACAGGTTGAATTAAAAGCTCAAACTTTGGTTGCGGAATTTGTATTTGAGAATCATGAGTTTTTAGAAAGGGGAAAATGACAGTGATTTTAATCTCAGGTCATGGCTCTAGAATTGGGAGTGCACAAAATCAGAGTGAACTCAATATCACCTGGACTGTTCAAATCAGAGATCACAGAGGGTCTTATCCAAAAAGATTGGCTAACTAATGTTACTAATAGAACTGTTCCTTTAAGAACAAGTGGCACCACAGATCCGGCACTAACTTCGCTTGTACAATACTTGATCCATGACTCTTCACAATATGTCTCTGGAAATATGTTCATTGTGGATGCAGGGGTAACTCTACCAGGTGTTCCTATATTCTCTTCCCTTTAATCAATGTAGTATAAGGTCAGGATTCTGATCCAATTTTGTTTCAGTTTCTTCAGATGACCTTTCTGCATTCTGTTGTTTGCATAATTCTGGAATGTAATAATTAGTTTAGTCATGTTGTAAGGGAAATTTCCATCGTAATAATTAGAGATGTGAAATCTAAAACATTCAAGCTCAAGCTTTCTTTATTCGATCTGTGAATTTTTAATCTGCCATTGTGTTCTCATTTTCAACATCTGCCATTTACCTTTCTGTTTTGCTGAATGAAGTATTCTTTGAAATGGAATAACTATTACTTTATGTAAAATCTATGTTTTTTATTTGAAAAATAAACTATTTAACCAAATCTTGAAGTTATCAACTTAAATAAAATAGTTATTTTACATTTGAATTGGAACCCAGATTACGAATTATTATTTAATGAGATTAGCTATTTCCTTCCTATTTCAAAAGAGGCCTTGGTACCCTTTACCGATTAAAAAAAGAACAATGACCAAGCTGCCAAAACATTCTTGAAAAGAAGTAAAGAACCATGGATCAAAATAGCAACTGTTAAACACATAAATTCACCTTGAATTTATAATTTAATCTTGTGGTATTTTGAATTTTGTAGATGACCTATTATGCACCTTAATTTTTTAATTTTGATAATATTGCATACTTTTCGACACTAATCAATAATTTTTAAGATTTTTGACTTCTATCTGTAAAATATCGACTTGACATATACTTAGCATGATTTTTGAAATAATAATTTTCATAAATTTTAATTTTTTAATAAGTATTTAATTACTCTAATTTTGCAAGTTAAAGTGTTCAATAAAATAAATTTTTGACATATACTTAGCATTGATTTTTGAAATACATAATTTTTCATTAAAATTTTTAATTTTTTTTTTTTTATAAGTATTTAATTACTCTAATTTTTTATTGCAAAGTTAATTGGTTCAATAAACAATAAATTTACAAATTAAAGTATTAATAGGTGTAATTTTTTTAAATTTTTTTGAAATAATAATTTTCATAAATTTTAATTTTTTAATAAGTATTTAATTACTCTAATTTTGCAAGTTAAAGTGTTCAATAAAATAAATTTACAAATTAAAGTATTTAATAGGTGTAATTTTTTAAATTTGAAATATTTGATGGGTTAAAATAAAAGTTAAGAGTACCATAGAGTTCAAGTAACAAAATTCAAGTAACAAAACTAGGTAAATTTATGTATTCGGCCAAATAGCAGCATCTTCTACTTCGAGCCCATTTGACAAATTGCGATTTTTTCTGTCAAAATATGCTATTGCATCAAAATGTTACTTGCAACAATAGTTCCAGATAGGCTTTTCATCATCGGAAATCTTAGCCAATATTTTCCGTTTCAATTTTTGATGTATTCTCTCAACACAACATAAATTAAATAATTTACACTTTTTGTACAGATTCATTTTGCCAATTTCATATTATGAGCAGTTCCAACAAAAGATTAAACTAATGATGAACACAATGTTTAAATTCTCAAACTTGGTTATCATCCTTCACAGATTTACTTTATATAATACATAATTCTATTCAGCCCTCTTTGGAGTCTATATCATGTCGGTTTCATGCTTAACATCGCAGTACATTGAAAAAAATTGAAAAGAGAATGCTTTAATTTTCAATGACCCTTGACATCGCAGTACATTCAACAAGAAAACATTATCTCAAGGTACAGAGACAGAAAGAGAGTGACAGATCAACAAAGCAACGTCTTACGATATGAATTACCTTTATCCTAAACAATGATTCAAGAAGCTTCAAGTTAAGAGTCTCTAGACCTTTTGAAATTTCATTTTCATGCACAGAAGTACTCTTCAACTTCAGTCTTGTTTACCATCTACTACAACTTGTCCTGAAGCAGGCACCTGTGCTGCACCGGGTTCACCTTCTGCCCCCACCTGCTAAAACATGAGAAAATTCAATTTCATTTACCAACCAAAGCAGCATTGAAAAAGAGAACTAAAAATGTAATGCATCGGGTTAAGAGCCAGATTAACAATCAAGGGAACAACATAAAATGGTAATAATATAAACATCATAAAATGATAATGAGTTAAACAATTTCCCCAGAAAGGCCATATAAAATACCAACTGTATCATAAAATCATTTAAACTCGATTTGCAATAGTTTTGGTTTCTAGGGGGGAAAGATATAATTAACATAGGTATCTCCTAAAAAATACACAACAGTTGTAGTTTTGTTCGACGTAATTAAATGTAATGGAATATGTTGAAATGACTATCCAATTCACAATGACTAAACAGTCCATGCATTACATAAGGAAAATTAAATCGTATATTCAAAGCATTATATAAATTGGCTACATTGAATTTACCACCGGTCTGCAATCTTAGAATTAAAGTTTGAAGGCATGTTCACTTGTAGTATAGCAAAAAGTAGAGAACAAATTAACTTTCTAAGATTTGAAAATTGTTTTCCATAGTACGAATATGCCTAAGGTTTGTTATTTATCTATATGTAAAGAAAAGGGAACACTTCCTGGTTTCAAACCCATCTGCTTCACATTATATTATTACTCTTATGTGGGACAACCCTATAAGTATGACCTAAGACAATCAAAATTTGTTATCTATTAACTAATTTTAGAGTTAGATAGCTACTTCATTCCAGTTTTACATTCCTATTGCTAATAACAGATTTTGAGTCAAAAATTAGAAAGAATTCTCATAATGAATAATAGATATTTTCCCATATCATTTCATGGCCTAAAGTTGATTTTGGGAAAAATTTCAAAATATAAGTTTTTCTAAGATCAGTATTAATTAACATCAAAGTTCCTTATTTCTATATTATAATATTGCAACAATTCAAGGACTACTATAATCAAACTTCAAAATTGTGTCACTCGACTGCAATCAAATTTTAGAAAAGTTCAGAGCTATACTGGATTAACAATTCTAAGACATTCACACAATAATTCTATGAAAACTAAATCCTGCAATTTCATATTCATATTTTCATTTCCCATACATTACAATCAGTAATTTAGAAATAATTTCAAAAAAAACCCATCAAACTCTTTTCATCCAACATTGTAAACTGTATATGAGGTTTCAAGATTAAAATCCTCTGAGAACAAACCATTTAAAGAACATTCTATCTGTCTCTGCAACTGTCCATTCCACAACCAATCCAAACACAAATCAATTTACAACAAAAACAAAATAAGCCACCATCTCACACTAAATGATTATACATTTCTTTCAATAATACTGCTATTTAAGTATGATACTTTTTTTTTTTTTTTTTTTTGAATTGAAACCCAAGAATAGGAAAATCGATAGACTTTCACTTACTTTACCAGAGCTGTCTTTCTTGGGCAAGGGTTTGTACGGACAAGCCGCAGGAGCTCTATCTGGTTTTCTGTATTCCCATCCAAACAGGGCATAGATTTTTCCCTGAAAAAGAAATTACAATAAATACAAAACCAGTTGGGTTCTATTTTCATTTAAAATTAGAAGGGAAATTTGGGGGAGAAATTGAAATCCGTCTGTTTTTACCAGAAGATAATCGAAGAGAAGAGGCAATATGTTGACGATTGGAACAAGGAACAGAGGCAACAAGCAAGCTATGCAAACCTAGTTCAACGCATAACACAGATCAAATTCGATTAACTTGGGGAAGAAAATACTTAAAAATCAAACAGAAAAAAAAAAAAAAAGAAAAAGAAAAGGATCATGAGGAAGAAATTACCATCTTTGATAGTTTGATTGTATGATTGTAGATTAACTGGATAAATCTCTTTCTTGAAATTTCAGTGCTCTTTCTTAAATTTGCATTTATTTATTTGGATGGATTCAATAATGTGGCAGCGTTTGTCTGTTGGGCCGGTGAAATTCCTAAATTGCCACTTTTAAGCTTAATCTAGTCGAGGGGGATCTTGCCTGTGTGGCAGCATCATTAACAATATTTAGTATTGGAGTACGGAATGGAATAGAATGGGAAATAACATTCCTATTCTCGTGTTTAATGTACACTATGAAATTTAAATTTAAATTTCATTCATTGTTTGGTTGATTGAATAATGGAAGAAAAAGAAACAGTAAATTAGTGAAAGTCTAAAATTATAATACACCTTACATGTATTATGAATAAACCATCGGACACACGGATAGTCTAAATACGTGATGTCGCATCCTATGGTAAATACATCATATTAACATTTATATTCTTATAATTCATATTTTAAACTTTACTTATCAACTTAGCATACTCAAATTACACTTTAAAACTCATATAAAATAAATCCAACTGCTTATGTATACATAACTAAACATATATACCATCTGCAGGGGAAGCTTACAAAAACTCTCAATTACATAAAAATTCATATGTCCTCTATACAATCTCCATCACTTAATCATAAATACAAACCAAAAGAATCAAATACATCATACTCTAATACGTATAATCACAGTTATCAACACTACTAAGCTTATATGGTCGTTAGGATTGTAAGTATATATAAGTCATTAAAAGGTACATGTACTAAAAATTCATATCATAGGTAAAGTCATGTAAGCATATATTCAATTTTTTTTCTCAAAATATGACCTTCTAAAAATTGGGCCTATTGATTTTTTAATTTTTGGTATCTTTATTTCTAAGCCCATGTTAATTTGGTAAAGTCTTGTAAGCATTTATCACAAATTTCGATTAAATTCGGTCCGTTTAACTTCGATGTTGTTAATGATCAAAATTAATTTGGCTAAAACAATTTGGTTAAAAACTTAGTTCTGTTAAATTTAGTTAAGTCAAAAAATATATTCGGTTAATTTACTTTTATTAAAAGTGTTATTCAATTGGCTGAATACTCACCCTTAAGTTGAAGAAGTGAAGAAACATTATAATGCATGAGGTTGTGATTGTGGTGTATGATGGTGTAAAATTATTTTGATTCTTTTCCTACCTCCATTGTAAAAGAACACTAATACCTCATCAAGTCCACTATATATAAACTAAAATTAGTGAAAATGGTAAAAGATTAAAATAAAATTTTAGATTCATAAATAATAATTCATCTGTCTCATAATTTGTATCCTAATTTGACTTATATATATATTAAGAAAATTTAATTAATATTGTTAAACCATAATTTTTGCTTCATTTTTTTCTAATATACCCTTATATTAATATCAATAAAAATGAAAAGAATCATATTAAATTGTGCTTGAATTTAATCAAACTATTATCAAATATTTAATTAAATAGAGTTTTATTAAAAGATCACATGTTGATATATTAATTTTATTTACATCAAGTTTTAATTATGACAATGTAGTAGATCGGTTATTATATTTGTAAGTAAAGAAGCATATTAAATAAGAGTAAAATGGTAAACTTTAAATATTATATGCTTCTAAAAATGAAATAGAACAATAATTTGAGACAAATAAAAAAAGAAAGTATGACAAAAATTATGTGACGGAGAGAGTAAATTTTATAAATAAATGAATTGGAATGGGTAGAATATATGTGAAAATCGCAGCATTAAACAACACCCGAGGTGTATAGCAATTAAATACTTAATACACATATTTGTTTTAAACCTATTTATTAATACTCAAACTTGCTTTAAATGAATTTGAATGTATAAAATTTGCTCTTAAAAATTAAGAAAATAAAAATATAAAAATACAAATTATATTTATAAAGAAATGAATACAATCTCTATGTATAGAATCTCTTATTACAAAAAAGATTATCCTCTGATTTTCTCTTTGTTGTTGCGAACATAATTCAAGGGTCGAAACAACTTGATCTTAGATCAATGTAGAATGAGATTTGGAATAATACGATTCAACGGTCGAAGCAAAGATTTGATATTGAATCGATGTAGAATGAACTTTAAAAAATTCAAGAGTCGAAAAGACTTAATTTTGAATTGGAGTTGAAAGAACTTTAATTTTTTGGACTTGAAGAAAACTTTTATAGTCTTTAATTTAATGTAGCTTTGAGGCTTCTTTTCTGTCTTTCTGTCTATCCCGATATACATAGAAAGACTGTTTATTTATATAGATTTGAGAAAGTTCTCTTCCCAAGCATATAATTTAATTGCTCCACTTGGCATGCTTTCACTACCTGCTACGATATCACTTATCTTATAAGTACACCTAACACATACTTCAAACATTTAATTTAATTGGCCTACTTGACAAATTTATATCGGATTTTACTACATTGTTTAGGAAAACCTCCTTGATTTTCCTTGAATGCCTCGTAGCAAGTTCCACACTCCCATTAATTAAGTGTAGGGATGGGACTCCCCGAGTCCCCCTATAGCAGCTACGTTAAGGCCTTAGCCATCGAGTCATATGGGATTCTTTCTTTCTTAAATGGGTAACCCGTCAACTTCGCTTTGGACAATTAGGTAAATGCACATCTACCGTGGGTGGGCCTAGGTATGGCGATTTTGTTAAAGCTTAAGAGAAACTTGAACAAAGAACTTTAAACAACTGGAATTCTTATTTGCTGAGGATTAAACGGTTCAGACTTGCTATATATAGCCGTACAATAAAGACAAAAACAAAACGTAAACAGCAAAACAAATAAATCCATAAGACTAGGACTCTCCTAAGGAATAGCACTTCCCTAAAGAATAGGTCTTTATTCAACAGAATCCAAAAACTAATCAACTCCTAACAAATAAATCCATAAGACTAGGACTCTCCTAAGGAATAGCACTTCCCTAAAGAATAGGTCTTTATTCAACAGAATCCAAAAACTAATCAACTCCTAACATACCCTCCCTTAAACTTATTCTTGGCTAAAAAGAATTAGTTTAAATCTGAAAAATCACAGACGCCAAGCTTCCTTCGTAATTTCTGGAAGGCTTCTAACTTGAGAGGCTTTGTAAACAGATCAGCAAGCTGATCGTGAGTGCCACAAAACAATAAGTTTACTGTTCCTTCTTTGGTAAGATCTCTGAGGAAATGAAACCTTACCTAAGATCTCTGAGGAAATGAAACCTTACCCTGATATGCTTTGAACACCTATGTAGAACCGGATTCTTTGACAGTTTTATGGTTGAAGTATTATCACACATAATTTTCGTTCCTTCCTTTTGTGAATGCCCAATCTCACTGAGTATTTGTCTCATCCAAATGGCTTGACATGCGCACGCAGCTGCAACTACGAACACTGCTTCTGTTGTCGACAAAGTGACTATGGGTTGTTTTTTAGATGACCAGGCTACTACTCTTCCATTCATCATAAACACGTAACCTGAAGTGCTTTTGCTGTCCTCCATGTCACCAACATAATCACTGTCAGTGAATCCAATTAATTTACCATCTCCGCCTCTTTTATAGAAAACCCCATAACCAGTTGTGCCTTTCAAGTACTGCAAAACCTTTTTTACTGCTGCAATGTGTAATTGCGTTTGACAAGCCATGAAACGGCTAATTAAACTCACCACAAACATTAAATCAGGTCGTGTGGCAGTAAGATACATCAGACTTCCCACAATCTGTTTGTACAAAGTCTCATCTGCTTTAGCATCTTCTTTAAGCACAACCGGAACTAAATGAACACAAAACTTCAGTTTTCTAGGAAGTCAATTCCCATTCCATATTCTAACACTTCTCTCACTACCAATCAGCCATCTAGATATTGGGTTTCAATATCAATAATACGCAGCGGAATAATATAATTATAACGAAATAATTATACTAACAGGAATCTGTTTATACGATTAAAGCAATAAAAATTATTCAGAAGAATACCTCTTTTGCAGATTCTTTGAAACTTTGATATACGCGGTTAGGTTGTTGCAAACCATAAGCTGTCTAAGTGTCCGGCCTCTGGTAGTATCAACACGAATGGACAATCTAAAAACTCTAAAACTATTTTAGAGGAGTTGAGATATTAGAGTGTATGATGATGCTAGCTATCCTATGCTCTATGTTTAGTTTTGTGGCTATTAGTAACAATTATCGTCTTTAAACTATCTCTTAAACCTTATATATGAAAATCTTAGGTCAATAAATAAATTATAATTATTTATTTAAACTTTTAAATAAATAAATTATAACTAAAATATATATGTGCCTATTTTAATCATCCTTACAGTGTCCTTCTAGCCGCACAGGAGCAAAGACCTCAGTGTAACAAACCCATGTTCTGAGTATAGCCTCTTACGGAACTAACCTTGCTTTGGTGTTTGTCTACCTCACCAAAGCTCATTTAACTTTGTTTTGTAGATCCATTTTTTACTCCTATTTTCTTTGCACCAGCTGGTAGGTTGACTAGATGCCTGTCTGGTTCTTTTCGGATAGAGTTGGATCTCCTCATCCATAGCCAATCTCCAATTTGAGCTTCTTTACAGCATCCTCATAGCTGTACTGGATCTGACACTGATAAAAATACAAAAATTAATAATCATCTTCCATAGTTGACATCTTTCTTCTTCGGATAAAACCTCCACGGTTCAATAGTCTGTTGACCATATGGATGGTCGTTCCTTGTTCTGCCCTCCCTATGGAACAATTCGGATTCATCATTTGAATTCGCAACTGGATTAATTGATGTTTGTGACAACAGTTCAGCCAGACGGTATCTGCAGTTTTCGTGCTTAGTTTTCTGCAGTTTCATGCTTGTTTGTACTTCCTTTTTTTTGAATTCTCTATGCTCTCTTCCCAAATTAATTCATGCTTCATCGTCACAATTTTCCCAATCCCATTTCTATCTTCCATCAAACACCACATTTCACGGCTTCACGATGATTTTTCCTTTTCAACTGGATGAATAATCTGTACCCTTTGGATTCACTGCTGACTCGAATAATACACAAACATGCTTTTGTTCTTCCAGTTGTTCCGTTTAGCATCTGGAATAATGGAACATGACATGATACATCCAAAAAAACTCGGAAATAATCTACTGCTGGTTTTACTTCAACTCCATGCTTCTTCAGTTGTCCATGCCTTTTACCGCATAGTGTGGGAGAGCGATTTTAAGACGATTGATTTGCCCACCATTAAAAGCTTCAGGCCATGAATTTTTTGGGCACGCCTTTTTCAGTCAACTAGCCTCGAACAGGTGTCATTACAGTTCGCATTTTACGTTTCTGCGACCCCGCTTTTGTTTGCAGGGTAGTACGGCAGTGGTCAGTTGTCTCTTAACCCAGAAACTTTGCAGAAGTCATTGAATTCAACAGGAGGTTAAAACTCTCCTCCTCTATCGGTTCTTAGTCATTTTAATTGCATTCCAGTTTCTGGTCTCCACGGATTCTTGAAACACTTTGAAGAGATAAAATTGTTTCTGACTTTTCTTACCAGAAAATATATCCAGGCTTATTCTAGAAAAAAATCATCTATGCAAGCATAATAAATTTACTTTTTCCACTGCTCGAAGATGGTGTAAATCGGACCACATAAATCTGCATGAACAAGACCCAGATTTTTCGGATGCTCTCCAGGACATCATCTTTGGAATTGGAGTTCACTTGTTGTTTCCTTTCATACATCGGCCTCGCACTGTGACACTTTGGTTCCTCAATTCGTGGCAAATCCTTCCACCATGTTCTTGGCTTCAAGGTCACGAAGGCCTTTTATAACATGAGAGGCCATAAACGTTGATTGCCAAAGTGTTGACTGATCTGTTATTTTAAAACTTGTAGGCATTTTCCTTCACCTATTGTGTTTGATGATTCTGCCAGCAAAATAAACATTCGGTTTGCACTCATAATCGATTCTGCAATTTTTCCCTTTTGTGGATGATAAATGCTACATGCTCCACCTTTGAACAGCACTACTACCCCCTTTTCTTGAAGCTGTCCAACACTTAAAAGGTTGTTCTTGAGTTTCGGTGCCCAATACACTTCTCCAACAGTGTAACAGTTTCCCTGCAAAAACAGTTTTACAGTACCCTTTCTAATAACTTTCATTCTGGTATTATTTCCAAGTTTGCACTGTGAGTAAAGGTTGTGTCTAAACTTGAAAACATACTTTCATCACCACACATGTGATTTGAGCAACCGGAGTCTAGGAACCATGCGTCTCTTCTCTTTTTTTGCTTTCATGTTGCTTCAACCGTAGGCCATTATAGGCCATTAGTAACATCTCATCTTCTTCATCGAGCTCTGTATAGTTAGCTTCATTTTTCTTAGGACATTCATACTGAAAATGCCCTAAATCATGACATCTGTAGCACTCAACAGTAGCCTTGTCAAAATTGGTTCTACCTCTTCCACGCCCCCTTCCTCTGTAACCTCCTCTTCCTCGATTGCTTGTGCTCGATCGACCTTCTATTTTCAACACCTGGTCTTCATTACTGTTACTGGGTCGACGAAATTTCTGTTCATGTACCACTAATGAGCTCTGCAACTCATCAATGGACATTGTGTCTGTATCCTTGGATTCTTCGATGGATACAACAACATAAGTGAACTTCTCTGTCAGGGTGCGTAGAATTTTCTCTACAATCTTCTTGTCTGGCATCTCTTCTCATTTTATTTGCAACTAACATCACCCGAGCAAAATATTCTGTAATCGTTTCATCATTTCGCATTTCCAGGATCTCAAATTCTCTTCTTAAGGCATTGAGAAGAGATTTCTTCACCTTCTGATTTCCTCCAAACTTCCGTTTCAGTGAGTCCCAAACAATCTTAGATGTACGACGGTCTAAGATTTGTTCGAAAACAGTTCGATCAATAGCCTGGAACAGGTAATGTTTTACCTGATAGTCCTTGGTCTTTGCATCATCCAGCTCTGCCTGTTGAGCCTCAGTTAATTTCGTCCCTTCTGTTGGTTCCGTGAAGCCTTGCTCCACCAAATTCCACAAACCTTTTGCTCTAAGCAAATTTTCCATCAACTCACTCCAATGATCATAGTGACCGTCAAAGTGAGGGAGCTTTGTTAAAGTTTTGTCATCTGCCATTCTCTCAGTGTTTGACAAACGTTGAAGATTGCAACTTCTCGTTTCAGAAACCCAGTGGGGGCTCTGATACCTGCACGACTAGTCGAGAATCTGTTTCAAAACCCAGTGGGTGCGCTGAGATACAATTGTATAACAGCTTGTTAAAGCTTAAGAGAAACTTGAACAAAGAACTTTAAACAACTGGAATTCTTATTTGCTGAGGATTAAACGGTTCAGACTTGCTATATATAGCCGTACAATAAAGACAAAAACAAAACGTAAACAGCAAAACAAATAAATCCATAAGACTAGGACTCTCCTAAGGAATAGCACTTCCCTAAAGAATAGGTCTTTATTCAACAGAATCCAAAAACTAATCAACTCCTAACATATTTAACCTAATTCGCTCCGGTTTGAGCAGTGCAAAAATAGATTTTGGACAAATTTAAATAGTATTTTTATTACTCGTATTAAGATTAGGTTGAGTTTGGGTTCAAGGGTGCGGATACCTTTCACCCGTTACTCATTTAATAAATATTTAAAATAATTATTTTTAAAAATAAAAATTATATATACAAACTTTTTAATTATAATTAATACTATAATTATTTAATATTTATATTATATTTTTTATTAAGTAATTTTTACTTGCTTTTTATTTTTAAAAAATAAAATAAAAAATATTTTTAATGCTAAACGGGTATTGAAACGGGTAATTATAATCGGGACTGAGATGGATTCAGATAGTAAAGATGAATTTCTAAACAAATATAGGATGGATTCAGATACTTAATTTTTAATTGAGTTCAAATTCGAATAGTACATTTTAAACGAGTACCCGACTCATTGCCATCCCTAGGGCAGTGCAATTTGTGCCAAATGTCTTTTCTGCAATCTTTTGACATAATAAAACTAATTTGGTGTTCCAAGTTTAATTATAGATTAAAGATTATTTTTGTAAATTATACTGCTCTCTCCATTCCATTTTAATAGCAACATTTGATTTTCTCTTACAAAGATTAAAAAAATGATTGAAATATATTGATTTTTTAATAAGATATAGTAGAATATCTAAATTGCATTTCTTAAAATTAAAAGCTCTCATTTAAGTTTGCTACAAACCCTCTGATGAATACGGATAAACTTGAAAAAAATAATTAATATCTTTCAAAATCTAAATAAACACTTAAAGTGAAATAAGGTAAAAAAAATTAAGATTAAAAAGCTGAATTGGCACGTTACTTCTTCAGCATTCACTTTTTCCTTTTTTTACAAATTTTTGATTTTTTTTAACATTTTTTCCTTTTTTTAATAAAATTTCTAATCTATCTATATAAAAAGGTTTGAAAAACCAACTTATCTCATCTTATCTCGATAGAAAAAGAGTAGAAAAATAAATAACAATAACAATAAAAATAAAGAGAATTAATGATGTCTAACCGTAATCTTTTCAAAGCCACAAGAAATGTCTAACCAGAATTATGGGAAGAAAGGTGCTCTTTTCCTAGTTTTTGTCGAATTAATTTTAGAAGAAAAGGCAATAAAATAAGAATATAAATTATTAATCTATTCCATGCTTTTTGTCTAGGAAATTAATCAACTTGAATGTATAAATTCCCTTGCTGATTGTTATAAATTATAAATTATTTATTTTGTTTAAACATTTGTTGATTGTTATATTTAATAATATTTCAATAATGGTAATTAATATAGATTAATGGAGTTTATGTTTTGTTTGATTAAAGTTTTTTGTAGTTTATATATTTAGTAGCAACGTGTTTATTTGTATGTTCTAAATGTTATTATTGTTTTTTTTTTTTTTTTTTATAATTGTTTTTTTTTTTTTTTTTTTTTTTTTTTTTGTTATATTACTTAACGTTAAAGGTGTTAAGATTTGAATTTTCTAAAAAAAGAAAAAGAGATACATTAATATCAATTTATATTGGAGGTCAAAGGTTGAAAACACAAAGTCCTAACTCTTAAAAAGTCAAACTGATGATCAGCGAAAAACTAGAAAAATCATTGTAGGGAAATGATAAGTATTGCTCCAACATTCAAGTTCGAGTAATATCCCTCCAACCTGATAATTAAATAAACTACAAGTGTACATGTTATTTATTTGTTTAAATATCAATAATACAAACTGCATTTGCTTGATAATCAAAACTTACAAATATTTGTTTTTGTTGCTTCATAATATTGTCTTGTTCTATAATTTTTAAGTTTATAAAAATGCAAAGTAGGAGTATTATTGAGAAATAAAAATTGAGACATATTTATAAACTTAAAGATTTGAAAATTTAAACAAGTTTAGCTTAAATTTATCTTTATCTAAAATACTTTCAATTGTTTTAATTGTTCAATTACTATAAAGTTATGAATAAATTTTTTTGAAACAAAGTTCAATATACAATAAACAAAGCAACCGCATAACTGCGCGGGCTTTCACTTAGTTTGCACTAAGAAAATCATAGTAAATGCCACTTTTTAGAACTTATTTTTACAGAATAAGTCTCATTGTTCCACTTCATGCTTCTGCCTTCTGCTGCTGGTATTTCCTTTTTCCAAATCTAATTATATTGACCCATAGAAATTTTTACAAATGACTTTTCCTTTCCATTTAGCCAATTATATAAACATATATATGCGCGCGCGAGCTTGTGTGTGTGTAAGTAATTTCCTATTAAGCTATTTTATGGGTTGTCTTGATGATCTTCTCTATGTAATCAATGGGTTGTTAGCTTTGAAATTGCAAACTCGACTTTTTCTCTGTCTCTCCTTTTTTTTTTTTTTTTTTTTTTTTTTTTTTTTTTTTTTTTTTTTTTTTTTAAATAGGAAAGGAAGGTGGAATTTTATCAAAATTCCAAATGTCTAAGATTCAAATCTTTCAAAGCGTGCAGTCACATTAAAAAATTCTAATAAAGAGCTTCATATGTTCGTTTCGAGTTTTGTTTTAGTTCCATTTTTTTTCTTTAAGTAATGGTTTTTTATTGGTATTGGATTATAATTTTTTATAAAACAATCTTTATTTTGGTCTAGAAATAGAAAATATCCTAATGGAGAAAGAAAATATCAAAATTTATCGGTAATGTTAAATTAAATAAAATCTACGTTTTCCATTTAATTTAAATATTTTTTAATTGATTATTTATTTTCTTGGATTTATTTAATAACTAACATGATTATTAAATTCTTTCTTTTAATGTTAGTATCTAACTAAAGTCTGGCACATGCTATCTATATTCAAGCATTTTTAAGGAAGAAAAGAAAAACGATCGAACCATAAACATTTGATGCTATATACTATACACTTCCTAATAAATGCAATTGGACGTACGGGAGAATCCCTATTATTTTGGTGTTTTGTTTCGTGTGTATATATATATAAATTATATACACACAGTCACACTATAAAATATCTATTAAAATTTCTATTTATTTTTTATTATACTTTCCTCTTTTTTTATGATGTTTTAGTATCTAATTATAAGTCTAATTATATATTGTCTACGTTTTAATATTATTAAAAATTAAATTATTAATCTCCTGATTAAATCTTATATGTTTTTGTTTTTATTAAATTTTATTTTAATATATAGAAAATAATTAGGTAAATATAAAGTTTTATAACTACATATATCTATTCATGACTATAACTATTTAAATTAAAAAGTTTAATCCATATTTTTTTATCTTCTTTTAAATTTATTTTCAATATTAATAGAAAAACAACTCAAGAATAATTGGTAACTTCTTTGTTTACATGTCTATATAAGGTTATATATCTTATCTATAGTTCTTTCATTTATTATATATTTTAATTGCATTTTTTTTTTAAATTTATTTAATATTAATATAATTTTAACATGATTATGTAACTAACTAGATAATTATTAGTTCCTCTTTTTTTTATAATCTAAACTACAAATCTATAGACGTCCTGCCATTTGATAACAATAAAAACTATTTTTTTATTTATCTATATATTTTAATTTATGAATTTATTTTTTCAAATTATTTAATATTAATGGAAAATAAGAAACAATTTGCTAAATAGATAATTCTAGCAAAAAACCTTTGCATTATTACATTGTTTAGTTTTCCGTAAAAAACCAATGTAGAACATGAATTTATAATTAGCAAATAAAAAAGTTTTAATATCTGTTTTTTATCATCAAATTCATCCAATTTAAAGTTTCATTTTACTGTTTTATATAATTACTCATATTTAAAAATTTTCTCTACATAATTTTATTTCATAGATCCCTTCCCGCAACTATTTTAAAATCAATTTCAAATATCTAAATATCTTTAATTTATCGTTGTCAGAGTTTTCAACATATAATATTCTCATATGGATTATTTTTATAAGGGAACTTGATTACAATGTTATAGATTTACAATATTAATATTATCGAACAATATTGGTCTTTATTGAACAATCATTTGTTGAACCATTATTAATATTTCAAATAAGAGCTTTAATTGTTCTACCCAAATTTTACAATTCATAATAGTTTATCAAAAAATAATAATATAATCAATTATAATAATTAAATAAAATAATATTTAAAATACGCGCAGGTGAACACGATTTCTACTTAGTTTTTTAATATAATCAGTACTACTGTAGAGATAATGCAGGACTCTCGATTCTATTTGGATTGATACGATACAATATATATGTATAGCATGTTTTATTTCGTTTGATCCATGTGTTAATTGATGTACATATATCTATTTTCTATTTAATTTGATTTTACAGTATTTACGGATAGAATATATATATATACACCGTATTTTAGCTTGATTTGATGCCAAATGGTGTTAATTGAAGCCATATATATATATTATATATTATGTATTTAATCAAATTTTAAAATATTTACTGAATAAGTATATATAGATATACTATATTTACTTATATGTATATATATACACACCATATATATCATATATATCGTATTTAGAGTCCATTATTATCGCAGTTGCAAGGTCATCATTGTCATGATTTAAATTTAACATAAGCCGTCTATGGATTTGCTCTTGTAATTTCATGTTTTCATTAGTGCTTTTTTCTATTATTTTCTTTTTTTTTTAGCATTTTCCATTTTTTTTTGCAGAGTTCTTTTTTTTAATACAGTGTTTTTTCTTTCTGAGTGTTTCAGCATTTTTTCTTCTTTTTTTTTTTTTAGTATTTCGCGTTTCTCTTGCAAGGTTAATTTTAAATATTATTGAATTTTTTATTTGAATATATTATTATTTTAATAAAGACATTTAGTCAAAGTGTAATCTTGAATTTAAAGGATGATTAAAAGCCCTTTGGCAATACTATTAAAGTTGGACAGAAGGAAGTATTTTAATTCCGACCCGAATTTTCTTGGCCACACTATTAGTTTGACTGAATTTCCTCAACGGTCTCTTTTATTAATTTTTCTCTTCTACTGCCTTCAAGTTTAATTCAATTCATCTACTCGTTACTCTGTCAAGGGAATAAGCCGATTAAAACGAGTGTATCAAAAATTGGTTGGCCAGGGTCCCAGCTCAGCTCGAGTCCATGGTGCGACCTGACCACACAACAAGGTGGTCCTAATCACCGGGCTTCTTCTGTGTCTCGCCGAGATTTCTGCCTTGACCTCGCAAAATCCGGTGCCGGATTCTTGCTGCTGCTCGCGCGTCGGTCGTCTCAGTCTCTATGTGAAGAAATCAATCAGCCTCCCTGTCATCGGCGAATGGTTAAAAGCCTTCTACTGGCCTCCGTGCTGTTGCGGTGGAGCTTGACGTCTGCGTAGATGGGGTACCATTGATAAGTCCGTAACAGACGGCGTGGGAAGCTTTTGGGAGAAATCGATGCTCTGGTTAATAATTGCTGAGCTTGTTAGAGGTATTTTACATTTTCTGTTTGGGATGACGGAGAAATTTCCAATTTTTGAGAAAATTTACGGTGTCCGTTTCAAGGTAGCGTGAAGACTCCACTGGGATTTGTCTGAAGAGGAGTGGAATCACGGTTTATCAGAACGATTTGACAGGTCTTGTTTGGTGTCTAAGTCCGTTTTGTCTAACGTATGGCGAGCGCGAAACAAGGGGATCCAAATTATTTCAATATTTTCTTCCATTGATGGTCTTGATCGTGGCAATTACCTGGAGCTGTTGCTATGCTTTTCAAAAGGCAGGATTAACGCCATGAACAAAGCGTATTTTGCTTTTTATCAGTTTGGGTGGTATTTTATTTTTTTTTTCTGTTGAATTTTCTATTTTTTGGCGTCTGTCTCCTTGTTGGTTTTGATTAAGGGGTTGCTGACGTTAATAAATTAAACATCAAAATCCTATTTCGAGTTGGTCCATTTAAATGGTTAAAAAATATAGAGTAAGCTTGCTGCAAAGAACATAGGAGGTTCTGGTATTAAAATTCCCAACTTGTCTGTCGAATGTCTACTTAGGTAAATTATGTATTGTTTGAAATAACAATAATTATTGAATTTTTCTCGGATCTCTAGCAGATCCCAAATAGACTGGGATTAAGGCTTGGTTTTTGGTTTTGTTCCTACAATAGAATTGTGGGTTCAAATGAAAAGGCAAGGCCCTGAACAGGAACTGTGGAACGCAGTGTACCTAATCGTTCTGATTTCTGGGTCCGGCGGCAAAAGGTTCTAGTTCAGTTTTGGTTGGCTTTTTAATTTATTTTATTTATTTTTATTTTTTGTAACCATTCAAGGCCCTAAAATGAGTCCCTCTCCATTCCATTTTTAGTCCGATTAAAGTAACTACAAATTCCTGAGCCAATTCCCAGTACAAGTGAGACTAGTGGCTTATCTCTAAGCAATGTGTTGAAAGTTTTGGTTCCAAATCATGTAAATTTAGGCTTGTGGTTTGCTAGCAAGTCCTAAGAAATGGTGAATATTGAAATGATAAAAGAAAACAGGATTTTTCATAGTGGTGCTACTATTTGCAAATTTTCAAATTTATTCCTAATGTATGGTTTGGGATAAATTCATAATGAAATTCAATTCATTTCGCAAACGATGTTACCTAAGAAACGTTTTTGGTGTTTGGATAACTAGAGAAATTCATTTAAATGTGTAAGTTTTTTCATACTTTATTTTCAGCACTCATTAGCTTTTATTACTGGCATATGTTTTTTCAAGTTTAGAATTCATTTTCAGATTGGTATTAATTGGTAAGAATTTCGCTTCAAAGCATAACAAATTCCATAGAATTTTTCTACGTATATTCATTTATCAAAGACGACGATGTAGATTTGTAAATTAATTTCATAAAATTTTATGGAATTCATTTATACAAAACAAGCTCTTAGTTTTTTTTTTTCCCAGTTTAATTCTTGGAACCGCTGGATTTGAACTTTTTAGTAATATGATAGAGAAGACAGAGAATAATAATAAATCCTAAAGGCTCTGTCCCAAAGCTAAAAACAACTGGGTGTACTGAATTTAGTGGCAGCTTGACATATAGGGGTTTTCTTTAACATTTACCATTCCCGTCGTTTTGGTTCTCTCAATCTACGATAGCCCAAAATCCAATGGTAATATCTTGTTTTGACTCTATGCTTGTGAATTTAGGCTGAATCTCTTGTTAGCTCCTGATTCAGCCCAGATGCTTGTGGATATTCCACATTCTTAGATGGGAGTTCAAAAGCCCTAAATTACTTTGATTCATTTCCAAGTTAGCCTAAATTGATATTCATTTCTTTAATCAATTAACTATCTCGTCCTTCTCCTTGTATTTCTGTTCAAGGCCACATTTTTGAGGGAAGTTGGAAACCTCTAGTCGTTTTCCTCTGTTGGTTGAGTTTAAGTAGTTGTGTTCCCTGGATAGGTTTTTTTTTTTTTTTTTCCTCTCAATAGTAATTGTGGGTGTGAAGCCACCTGCATTGGTTTAATTTCCCATAATTAAAATTGTGGCTTTCCCTTCTTAATTTATGTTTTATTAGAGTGTTACTCTACTTGGTACCAGCTTGGATTACGCCATTTCTCTGTTTATTTTGCCTCGTCAAGAATGTTTATTTGGTATTCTTTTGGAAATTTTGTATTTGGAATCAATGAGTTTTTAGAAAGGGGAAAAATGAAAAGGTGATTTAATATCAGGTCATGGCTCTAGAATTGGGAGTGCACAAATCAAGAGTTAATTCAATATCAACCTGGACTGTTTCAAATCGAGATCCACAGAACATTCTTTAATGCAGAAAGATTGGCTAACTACTGTTGCTTAAGAAAATTGTTCCTTTTAAGAACACAGCGGCGCCTCAGATCCGGCAACTAACTTCACTTGTACGGTACTTGAATCGCATGACTCTTCAAGAATATGTGGTTGGAAATTATAATTCATTATTGATGCAGGGGCCACCTTACCAGGTGTTCTATATTCTCTTCCCTTTAATCAATTAATGTTTGCAATTTCCTTCAAGATGAATCTTTCTACGTTCTGTTGTTTGTTGTGATTCATGGAATGTAGTAATCATTAGTTTAAGTCATCGTTGTAGGGTGGATAATTAGTATTTCTGTCTGAGAATTTCAGAGTGTAAATATTGGAAGATAGTCAAATTCTAACCTTCCGGTGCCAATAAATAAATTTCACAAAATTTTGTATTATTTTGGGCAAATTCAAATTTATGTTCTTGGAAAAAAAAAAAAATGAAGATTTTCACTCCTGTGAAATTGGATATGAATTAAGTAAAATTCCTAAAAAGAATGGAGGGAATTTTTTAAGGGAAAAACTTACGATTTTATTCCTTGTAAAATATTAAAATTAACTCTTCAATGTCCTTAATTTTGGAAAAATGCATTACATATCCTTAAATTTTGGTTTTACGTATCCTTCCATTCAATCTTTTCCCTTTTTCCACATTTAAGGTCCAATGCAAAAGGTTAGTCAAAGGAGAGAGATAAAGAGAAATTATGATTTTATTTCTATAAAATAATCAAAATTAACTAGTATCTTGTATTTTTTAAAAAAACTAATTGTTAGGTGTTATCGCGAGTTGCCATGGTCCTGTGTAGTCGAAAATTAAAATGCAACAAAACCCAATGAATCATTATACCGCAAAATATTTAAGGTTTTCATGGAGATTCAAGATATGCAATCATTTAAAATGTCCTTTCGAGTCCCTTTGACAAAATAGGCCTCAACAATGGCTTCATTGAATAGTGGTTTTCCCTACTTCTTCTGTCCGAAGCCTCATAATGGAGGAAAAAAAAAATAATCAAAAGGCAACGAGGGAATCAATTTTAATTCAAATCAAATTCCTTAAAGTCGCGGAGAGAAGAAATACTTTACATGGAATAGTGAACTGTGTATTGTTTTTCGTTTTGCATTCTTGGATTTAATTAAAGAAAAAGGGAAATTAATTGGTAGAAATGAGAAATGGTTCCTTTGGGAGCAGAGGGAATTCAATAGCTACTGTCACTGGAGTTTATTGAAGGTTTGATTAAAGAAATTTCTACCGAAAAAGGAGGCAACGGTCACTTTTTTTTGTGTTTTTCGCGAACGTAAGAATGAAAGGAAAGCAATCCTCCTAGGGTATTTTGCCCTTTTCCTTGAGCATTTAATGGAAAGAAAATACCAAAATTAGACAAGGATAGGATAGTCTAAGGAAGCAAAATTTTAGAGATGTATAATGTTAATTTTCAAAATATAAAGATATAACTAGTCGATTTAATATTTTAATAGGTATAAAATCATAAATTTTTTTTCATTTTTAAAATAAATTTAAAACAATATTAAACACTTAATTTTTATAACAAAACACCCTGTTTCCTTGTGCTCTTAATTAGCAAACCTTTCCTCTAATTTTTTAATTTTATTATTATTTCAATTATTTATCCTTTCTTAATTTCCTATTTTTTTTAGTTCAAGCCTCTTTCATTATTAGTCTATTACGGGCATGTTAACTAGACGCGATAGTTCGGTTAATTAATTATAAATTGTATATTGATAATATAATTTTTAAGTTGTGTCATGCTATAATGAAATATGACATTTTATAATAAAATTTTTTGTCTATTTTTTAACATTTATTGAATTTTATACATAATATTCAACTTGTGGACAACATTATAAATAACTATATTGTCATTATCATGTTAACACTTAGTTATATAGAAATCATAATAATATTTATACAGTTTGGTGATAATGTTCATCTAGTAGAGTTTCATCAAAAATATTTGTTACCATACCTCAATCAAATAAGATTGAAAGTTCATATTTCATTGTAAATTTTTTAACAATATATTTTATTTTCAAACTATAATAATTTAAATATTTTATAAATAATAATAACAATCAATATCGTTTGTTAATAAAATTAATTTCATCATTAATTTTATTATTTTAAAATAATCGTGCATAGACAATTTTATATTAAGAATAGTTAAAAATAAATACATAAATACTATAGATAATATGAAACTTTATTGTTTTTTTTAGATGTATATATACTAAGTGCCATGTACAAATCCAATTTATATAGGAAAAGGTGGAAATTAAGTGTTTTAATCTATTATATTTAATTTTTACTTATTATAATTTTAATAACTACTCTTATTTTGAGTAAAAATTAATAATTTTATCCATTTAGATATCTCAACTAAAGTTTTTAATATAAAAAGGTAAGAAAAAAAATATTAAATATATATATTTCTCAATGAACGTTGAAATTTCATATAAAATCAAATCGAAAGTAATTTTTAATTAATTTTTTTTATTTAATGAAAGGGATAAGTGTAAATAATAATAATAGCAGGATAAGAGATCGTAATTAAATAAATATAAAGGGCTAAGTGTAAAAATTACATGTCATTGTCAATACTGTTTTTTGCAGGCGTAGGTCTATGCTGTTTTGTTTATTTTTTTTTTTTTTTTTTTTTTTTTTTTTTTTTTTTTTAGAATTTTTAAATTGGCAAGTAATTGTAAAACTAATAAAGATAATAAAAGGGGCAGAGTCGGAAAATACTGTTATGGAACAGAAATTCTCACACGCCCTTTTAGATTATTAGTATAATAATATTTGTCTTCAGCAAAGCTTACTCCTCCCTCCTGCTCAACCATTTCTCATTTTCACTCTCCCTAAGGTTTTAATTATTATTTTTTTTGGACAATCCAACTTTGAGAAACAATGGCAATTTTTTGTTTCTTTAACCTTTGCTGTTAGGCCTTGATTTTAAGTATAAATGATTTGGATTTATACAAGTGCTGCATTGCAATTTAATTTGTATTTGCAATCACACTATACGAAAGGGGTTATTTCCATTTTTTTAAAAACTTTTGTGCCTATTCCATCTTTATAATTTTGGCTCTAATTCTGTTTGTTACTTTATTTATTAACTGGTGAATTTTTCGGTATCATATTTTCTTGAAATTGATTAGGAATATTAATATTATAGATATTTTTGTTACTTTAACATATTCATATTTCATGTGGTTTTATATTTTTTTTTTTTTTGGTTGCTATTTATAAGAAGGTGACTTAAGTCCAACATTTTTGCAAAGAATTTTTCTTAAAAACATTTTCTATTTAAAACAATAAAACACAATTGTACCATAATCCGCTCCATTGCGTTGGTAACGTTAGCTAGTTAAATCTTATAATTAATTTTTTTTTTAATTTTTTATATTAATTACTTTTTAATTTTTTTGGAAAAACTTTAAACACTTTATATAATAGTTGAATCCCACACTTTTCAACCCTACAGAAAGGTAACAAAGCTCACAATGACTCTCGAAGGGAAATTCAACGACGCCTCATCAAAATAATTAATGTCATCCTCAAGTTCAGAAAATCCAGGATTACAAAAATAAAATAACATGTTCTGCCTTTGGAGCTGCGTATAGCTTCTTCTTCATCCGAATCTTGACGTCGAGTAGCTTTCACCAAGTAGGACTTGAACTGGTAAATCCACTCTCATTACGTATGGATTATAATATCTCCACTATCGAAATATAAAAGCAGCAGCATGAATGCAAAACCCAAAAAGCTCTCACTCCAATTTTTGAGGCAATGAAAATTGTAACGGTAAGAACCGAAGCTTTGATGTTTAATCTCATTCTGGGAAAACTCAATTCCACGGTAGAAATGAGTTTAAATGAATTCGCTTCTTATAAAGACTCTGCACCATAGAATTAAGAAAAGAAATAAGAGGAATAGTTAGATATGTAGATAAACAAAACACTTGATCGTACATGAACAATGATATTGACAGGAATATAAATGAATAGAAAAGGAAAGAAAAAATTGTATTGGAAATGAAAATGTGATTTACGTTTAAATTATTAATTCTCATTTATTCAAATATGTCTTTATATCCAGTCCCATCATATAGTCCATTATACAAAATTTAAATAAAAAAAATTAAAAAATTTGGGGGATACCTATTCAAAATTCCACCTATCCATACTCAAACTATTTTAACATAAGAAAAGCATCTCAACCTTATTTAGTTACCAAAATATACTCATACCCATTTCACAAAACTTGTAGCAAAATCGTTTAATTTATATATAAACAAAATTCATAGAGCCCATGAAAATGCCTATTAACTACTGTGATACTAAGACGTAAATCATAATATTATATAATAGGAAATACTAATTATACTAAAACTAAATATTATAATACTATTGAAAGAAAATATAATGTTATTTCTTTTAGTTTTAACGATTTAGATTCCAATTTTTAAGGTGAAATGCTATTTTCGACACATAAATTACTTATCTTAAATCAAGGTCCTAATAGCTACTACTATTTATAGACCAAACAACGAACAGTAATATTTTTTAAAAAATTTTTTCTGTTTTAATCCTTTTTTTTCCTAATATATTGGTTAAATATTCTCATTCCAATATGAAATTTTATTTTGATTAATTTGGTTCACGAGCAGATCCGGTTTTCTCCTATAAGATATTGTCTTATGTCTAACCATAAAGAAAGATAAAAGAGATTACCTCATCGCTAACTGCGAGACGTTTGAAATCATTTGCTGCGAAATATTGTTAAAAAGGTCATTGCACACAGATGTTAGCCAACTTTCGCATCCCGTAAAATCATTCTACTACCATTCATTTTGTGGGTTTCATCAGCGAATGGAACTGTTCGTAATGACCTCGCAAGATCGGGCAGTTGGCCTTCGCAAAGCACGACGGAAGTTCTGGTAAAACGTCCCAAGACTTCGAACAAATTATTTATACTGAGTGTAACGAGTCCTGAAGGTATATGGTTTCAGGTAAATGCTCTTAAAGCTCCTTTCACATTAGATCTAAGTCCCTTAAGTTGCAGTTTTGACACTCAAGTTCAAGTTTCTCAATATTTACGATTTTTGCTCAAACTATTTTCTTTCACAGTTTCGAGAAACAACCCAATTGGTGTGAGTATTTTCTTCTATTGCAGTTCCGCGCAGGTCTAATCTTCTATAAGTGTCTGGAAGTTGAACGCCAAACTGGTTGATTTTTGAGCAATAGCAAAGGAAAAGCATCTTAAAGAAGACATTGGGACACTTCGGAAGATTTTTAATTTTTTTAAACCTGACAAATTCAGTTTGCGAAGGTTTTCGGTAGAATACTAATGGAATGGAGAAACCTTTTTCAAACTTCGACAATTCGTAGCAATCTTATGATCTCGAGTCTTGGAAGCATTGAGAAGTCAGGCATCTCGATTAAGCGTCTCAAACTCAACGGAGTGTAATTACAAATGTAAATTCTGGAAGATTCTATTATTAAAAAGAGATCAGTTAAAAAAAATTTTAATGATTTAATATATCTAGAATATACGCCATATATAAAGATAAAGAGTTAAAAGCATACCCGCACTTATCCACGCCAAAGTGTTTAACGTCACGACTCTTCAGACAAGTCAAGCTCAACAACCGTCTTCAGGATGAAAATTTGGTGGCAAAATATTTAAAGGATAGGAATGCCATACATAATACTTCATACTCAATTAGGTAGAGATTCAGACTTTCTGGGGATTGCAAATTTGGATGATGTTCATAATTCCAGGATGGTAGAAATTAAGAATTCTAATTCCATTCAATTTGGCAATAAACTCTAAGAAGACAGTTTTCTATGCTTAAAATTTTTGAGTTGGGGGTTTTTTTCCCCCCCAAGATAACGCCTTCAACCATAGTGCGTTCCCTAAACATAGGAAAAAGAAAGTAATTAAAACTATTTTTACTTCAAAAAGATTCTTGAAACCCCAATATGTACTGTAAAATTTTAAATATTAACAAAAGTGGTATTCAAATGCTTTATCGCTTGCTTTACTGTTTTGTTCTCGC
>NW_023591050.1:0-24432 GCF_014843425.1 Jatropha curcas | reverse complement strand
AACATGGAAGATGGATATTAATTTTGTATTTTTATCAGTACTGTCAGAATCCAGTAAGCTATGAGGATGCTGTAAAGAGCTCAAAAATGGAGATATGGCTTATGGATTGAGGAGATTTCAAAACTCTATCGAAAAGAAACCAGACATGCTATCTAGTCAAACCTTACCAGGCTGGTGCAAAGAAAATAGGAGTAAAATGGATCTACAAAACAAAGTTAAATGAGCTTGGTTGAGGTAGGACAAACACAGAAGCACAAGGTTAGTCGTAAGAGGCTATACTCAGACAACATGGGTTGGATTACCACTGAGGTCTTTGCTCCTGTGGCTAGAATGGACAATGTAAGGATGATTTATAGCACTTGCGGCTCAAAACTGTGGATGCTTTATCAATTGGATGTTTAAATCAGCCTTTTGCATGCGGAATTGAAAAGAAGCATGTCTTTGTAGAGCAACCGAAAGGGCTATGTCAAAGAAAGGGAGTGAGCAACTGGTATACAAACTGAATAAGGCGCTCTACGGGTTAAAACAGGCACCCCGAGCCTGTTTCAGTGCGAATTTGAATCTTATTTTATCAAGGAGGGATTTCCAAAGCAGTTCCAGTGAACACACACTTTTCGTCAAAAGAAGGGGAGGTAAATTCTGATTGTAAAGTGTGTTATGTTTGATTGATCTTATTTGTTTACCGGCAATATGGAATTAATGTTGGGAGAATTTAAAAGTTCCATGAAGAGTGGAATATTTGAGATGACTGATCTCGGTCAAATGAGATTTTTTCCTCTGTATTTGAGTTTTACAACGCTTCAAATGGAATTTTATCAGTCAAAGGAAGTATGCAGCTGAGGTTTTTGAAAGCGGTTTTGAGTAGAAAACTTCAACACTGTGAGTAATCCAAATTGTTCTGGACAGGAAAATCGACAAGATAAAGAATGGTGTTCTAAGCAGATTGAGACTTTGTACAAACAGATTGTGGGGAGTCTGATGTATCTTACTGCCACACGGCCCTGATTCTAATGTTTGTGGTAGTTTAATTAGCCGTTTTCATGGCTTGTCCAACGCAATTACACTGTGCAGCAAGAGAAGAAAGGTCCCTGACAAAGGTACTTGGTATAAGAGCGCACAACTGTATAGTCGTGAAGTGTCCTTACACAGCTTACTAAAAAGATGGTCGACTGTGAGTATGGGTATAACTTAATTTAAGGATTCATCTGATCATGCTTGATTTAATGCTGGTGACATGGAGGACAGCCAAACAGAACACTCAGGTATACGGTAATATGATAATGGAAGGCAGCAGTAGCCTGAATCATCATTTAAAAAAACAACCCATAGTCAACTTGTCGGACAAACAGAGCATGAGAAAGAAAAGAGGCGAAAATTCGTAGCTGCAATCTGCGTGCGCATGTCAAGCCCTTTGCGATGAGACGAAATACTCAATGGAGTTGGGCATTCACAAAATTCGAAGCGAACGGAAATTATGTTGTTTGCATAAACTTTCAACCATAAAACTGTCAAAGAATTCCTGGTTTCTACATGGGCGTTCAAAGCATACAGGTAAGGTTTCATTTCCTCAGAGATTCTTACCAAAGAAGGCAACAGTAAACTTATTGTTTTTGTGGCACTTCCACGATTCAGCTTGCCTGATCTGTTTACAAAGCCTTCTCAAGTTTAGAAGCCCTCCAGAAATTTACGAAGGAAGCTTGGCTTCTGTGATTTTTCAGATTTTAAACTAAATTCTTTTTAGCCAAAGAAATAAGTTTAAGGGAGGGTATTGTTAGGAGTTGATTGAGTTTTGGATTCTTGTTGAATAAAGTGACCTTATTCTTTAGGGAAGCTGCTATTCCTTGGAAGAGTCCTCGGTCTTATGGGATTTTATTGTTTTGCTGTTTACCGTGTTTTTGTCTTTATTGTAAGGCTATATATAGCAAGTTCTGAACCATTTATCCTCAGCAAAAAAGATTCCAGTTGTTTTAAAGTTCTTTGTTAGGAGTTGATTAGTTTTTGGATTCTGTTGAATAAAGACCTATTCTTTAGGGAAGTGCTATTCCTTAGGAGAGTCCTAGTCTTATGGATTTATTTGTTTTGCTGTTTACGTTTTGTTTTTGTCTTTATTGTAAGGCTATATATAGCAAGTCTGAACCATTTAATCCTCAGCAAATAAGAATTCCAGTTGTTTAAAGTTCTTTGTTCAAGTTTCTCTTAAGCTTTAACATAAAGGAAATAAACATTAAAAATAAAAAATACATTAAATAAATGAAATAAAGTGAAACATGATAAAATTTTCTCAAAATAAAGGATTAGCTTGAGTTGAATGATTGAATTTTGAATTTGAGTTATCGAATAATATATATTATAGATAGATAGCGATTATCGTTTATAATGTTGATTTTTTTTTCCTTTACTTTTTACTAAAGTCGTAAGTATATAATTAATTTTATGGTTACTTTTTTGAAAAAGAAAATTTCTTTCGGTATGATATATAGTTCGCTAACATTACGTATTATATCTTCATATTATTTTTTATATATATTTTTAGTGAGTTTTATTTTCATTTTATATCAAAAAATAAGCCTTATAATATATTCCTTGATAAATGATAATAGATTACATTTATTCTTTATAAAATACGTATTTATTTAAAATAATTATAATCAATCAAATTATAATATTATATAAGAACATTTTACATTACTAAAAATCTAAGAGCATTCACAAAATAACAAAATAAAAATTAAATAATTACATAACTTGTTAAAGAAAGAACATATTTATAAATATTATTATAATTTGATAACCAATTTTTATGAAACCAAAATTACTTGTCAAGAAATTTAAATTTTATTATAATAATTTAAATTTAAGTAACTTAATTTTTTCATGTATAATACAATATTATACACTATCTATATTACTAAAATATGAAAAATCAATATTAGCTTTTATATTTTATCAATTGAAATAATAAATTTTATTGTTGCATTAGTTTAAAAAAAACTAAATAATATGTAATTTTATATCGTTGAATTTTTCATTATGAAAATTCAGTATGCATATTAAGAAATTTATTCTCCTGTGACTTTTCCACTGAAGTTCACACAAATTAAGAAAATAACAAAATACAAATAAAAAAATCAATTTTCAAAATAAGTTATTTAAAGGTCTAGCGTAATAAAGTAAATAAAAATTGAAAATAAAAGAACATTAAATAAATAAAATAAAGTGAAACGCAAGAAATTTTCTCTTGTGATTTTTCCATTGAAGTTCAAACAGATTAAGGGAAATAACAACACAAATCAACAAAAAAAAGAATCAATTTCCAAAATAAGTTATTAAAAGTCCAGAACAATATATAATTAATTTTCTAAAAATAAGGATTAGTTTGACTTGACTCATCGTGTTTCTAATTTATATTATAGAACAATATATATTATAGATAGACAACTATTATAGTTTATAATTTTGATATTTTTTTTTTACTTTTTGCTAAAGTTGACGAGCATATAATTAATTTTATAGAATTTTTTTAGAAAAAAAATTCTTTCAACGCAACGTGTTAATATAACGTGTTGTAAGTACATATACAACAATCCGATAATAAATCCATATTTAAATTCCCTCCCTCCCTCTAGCACTCAAAAAAAATATATATATTGTACAGTTTCATCCCACTTCTTCTAAATCCCAACTTCACCCCTGCCCTTATTAACCTTTAGGAATTTACCTTTCAAACCTCTATAATTTGTATACTTGACTATGAAATGTAAGAAAAACAAATTTTACTTACCTCGTCCAAACAGTGATAAGCATAATCACGTCTAACGACGTTGTCTATAGGTAGGCGGCTTTTTCGTTGCTCATGTATAAGGCCTCCTCTAAAAAGGATCGTCAAACGCCATTGTATTAGGTTTTAGCCGTTTAGGATATCGAAGTACGTTCACGCACCGCGACTCTATCCAACCGTCAACTGTTGTTTGTAGTGTGCAGTATCACGCATCAAACGTCATTACATTGGTAAGCGCGCTAAACACGGGCCAACTTTCCCACGTGGCACAACTTCTATTTTATATATATTGATTCCATGTCCTCTTCCAAGGCAACAAAGCCATCGTCATTAAAAGTGCGTTACTTTGTTGAATACTGATTTAACCTGCACTTCTATAATAACTAATAATAACTACTAATGAAAGGTATCGCAAAATTAATAAATATAAGGCGATTTTCTTAAAGATTGAAATTTCCTTCTTACCTTTATAAGAACTAAATTTTCTATTTACCTCTATCAACACCTTATTAATCGTGCATTTATAATTTTGATAAATTACATTTAAATCATTTTTCATCTAACCAAAAATATATGTAGTTCTTTTATTTTTAAATTCAGATATTGCTTCAAAAATAGATATTGCTTTCTAGAAACATTTTTAATTCTTGCCGTCATTATTAAATACAAACATTCTAGAGATTTTTTCTTAAAAAAGAAGGAAAAAACATTCTTTAAAGTTAGTTATGTAATAAATAAATATATTATCACTATCTCCATTCCATTTTGGTTCATTTGAATTTTTTTATTCCACTAAAATTGTCATTTTGAAAATTAAAAATATTAATCCTTTACATTTATCTTTGATATTTACTAAGTAAATATTAGTAAGTATTTAGAATAATGATATACAATGGTAACTTACTCAAAAACAACTATTTCTTCCTAAAATAAAAGTTTTTTTGATGATTTCCGTAATACTAATGTAATTATTTTTAAAAATATTTATAATGGAAGTATGTAGTTATTTTTTTTTATATATATAGAGAAATAAATCATTAGCCTTGTATTGCATATACAAAATTTGGAGTATATTTGGTAAATTATTTATTTTAACAGCTGTTAACTTTCTAGTAGCTGTCAAACTCTTATTAATCCAGTTACGGATAATCGATAAAATATTTTATGTTAATTATCTCATCTAATATTATTATTACATATGTAAAATTATAGTAATGTCAAACTACTAACTACTATAATAAATAAAACGTGACGCAACAAATTAGATGTGATGATTGCGTATCAAAATCACTCTATTTCACAGGCTTAAAATTGTTGAGCTCATTGCTCAATCAACCAATCATTTACAATGAGAAGAAGCGAATATTGGAAAACAACAAAGGGATAGAAAAAACATATGTAATTGCCATTATTTAAATAATAAAATTGAGTTATATTTTTTTATATACTTCTATATTAATATTAGACATTATCCCTTCAAAAAAAAAAAATATTAGACATTAGAACGCCGTGAATATATTATTACTTTTATTTCATCATACTTTTCACATTTGAAATTCATATTTCTTAAGAAAACCATTAAATGTATCTAAATTACAATAAATTATCGAGTAAACTAACTATATTACCCTTAATTTAATATTAATTCTCCAAAAAAATAATATTAAATTGAGTAATAATTAATGGTCATATACAAAGGGTAAACACGGAAAAAAAAATGTTTATTACTCTTTGAAAACACAAATATGACAAGTATTTTGGAACAAGTTATTTTTTCAAATGGAACAAGTATTATGAAATATAAATAATATATTAGATTAGATGTCAAAAGACAGTCAAAATATATATATCGGTATCTTCCTAGTAAATGTGAATGAATTTTTATTTTTACTGTTATTTAAACTGAGATTGTTTACTACTTCAATTAATATATAATTAGTAGTTTTTATATTAATATGAAACAGCTAATATTACCCAATAAGCTTATTGGGTGCATGAATATAATAAGTCAAATTAATATTAATATTCCAAAAATTGCAATAAATATTATGAAATTGATACTTACCGTTTTTCTCATCATCTCCCTGTCTTCAGTCTCAGCTTCTATATAAAAAAAATAAAAAAAATAAAAAAGCGAACTCTTTTCCGTTTCTGCTCTGTTAACATTTCTTCGGATTTGTCTTCTACAAAATTTAGAGAGTTTGGTAAAAATCTAACATCAAATTGTAGGGTTTCGATTCGATCTTCTCGTCCTAATTGATTGAAATTCTCAGCAGGCTTCATATCAATCAATTATCGTTATTTTGCGGTGAAGAAGAGAGAGACAGGAATGAGTGCCGTTTTCAGAGATGATGTCGTTTTGGTTATCGTCTGCTAAGGTATGCTGTATCTTACTAAAAAATTGCTTATTGGTGAATTGAATTAAGCTGAATTGTTTCAGCTAGACTCGTGTTATTTGATTGAATACATGCTATTGTTTGCTGTTTTTAAGCTTATAGAGATTCCGTATAGGCTTACTTAGTGAGAAATGAATAAAAAGAATCTCACAACAAAACCGCAGGTTTGATTTTTGTATTTTTCTTTGGGTTGATAAATTGTTAGCGGTTACAGTTGGTCAGGAAGCTAAATTTATTGTGGAAAATAAACTTTGCACTTAGGCTTTTAGAGAATCTTCGAGGAGAATTTATCTGGAAAAGCAATTTGGTCAAGCAGTTCCTCTCTTGCTCTCTTTCATATTCCAATTCAAAGTTTAGGGTATTGATTACTCCATTAGTCTTTTCAAACCTTTCTGTGTCATCCAGTGATTACTCTTCACTCTTTTTTACACAATTTATGTAAACAAAATTCTGCAAATGAGATTGGATCATTAGAGAATATAATGGGAAATTAGAGTTTGAGAAGTGGACGATACAGGAGTATGAGGAGAAAGGTTGTGCACAGAAGGAAGGTGTAAGGTGAAGGCAGTAGTGTTGCTGTTTATGTGGTATTGTTAGTTATTGTACTACTACATATTCGTGTTACCAAAAGGACCCGGTTTGAGAACATTCTTCTCTTGTTTAACTTTCCAATGACTTTTAATGCACTCAATTTCTGGTATGCATTATGTCAAACTAGCCTACTATAGGTTTTTCATATTGGAAATTGATATATTGTGAGAAGTATCAATTTTGTCTAGGCTATGCTGCATGTTGGATTCTCAATTCTCCTTTAGCTTGTTTTGAAATGATTTGGTTTGTTCAACTGAAAAGCGTTCATTAACTAATTAATTGGAAAAAAGAAAAATGAAAAACAAATTCTTTGGATCATGTAGCTGTACCATTCTTAACTCAACTAAGTGGATTTGGATTGCAAATATTAGCGCTTTCTTTTTTGGGAACTGGAATTGCAAAGTTTAGGGACTCTCAAGAAGTTGTAGAAAAGGTTGTTGTGCACTAATGGCTCTGAAATTTCTCTTCTTCCCAAATTGTGATACTAACTTGGGGTCCTGGAGAAGGCATTTCATAGCTGTGGTCCATCCAAAGTTGAGGCCTAGAAGAGAATTACCCTATACACAAATCAGCTATGACTCAGTTAGAAGCTCTACATTCTTACCATTTTATCGGACAATTGCCACATTGCTTAGCTACTCTTGAGAAGGTGGATATTTATTCATTCCGATTTAGGTTCATTAGTTGGCAACAGCCGCAGATGAGTTGTTCTTTAAATTGATAGACCAAATGCCGCACAAGGCAAGGTTGTTTGGAGGGTGGATATGGTTGTCCACAAGATTTGTTAACTATGTGGTAATCTTGATAAATATGCTGCAAGGCGTTTTTGTGCTACTATTGTTTAACAAATGGTGTTAAACAACTAAAGTTAGAATGGCAAGTTGGATGCACGAAGAATTGAAGACCTTTATGGCATGTTAACTTTTAAGCGTTGACATCATATTCTTTCTTACTGCATGTGTTTGTTTCTTTGAGGGGCATATTCAACTGAACTAAAAGCTGGTTGGTTTTTCGTAGGCCTTTTCCTTCATTTATTTAAACAGTTTTAGAGGACTTTCTTTCGCATTACTTTTATGTGCTACTGCAACTTTTACAAGTGCATCTCTCTCTCTCTCTCTCTCTCCCTTCCCCCAGCACCCTACACCCCCCCCCCCCCCCCAAAAAAAAAAAAAAAAAAAATGGCAGTCATTCACTATAATATCCTTACGACCCATTTCCACGCACTCTTAAAAAAAAAAAAAAAAAAAAAAAATGGCAGTCATTCACTATAATATCCTTACGACCCATTTCACCACTCTTGGCAAGAGGACATTTTGGGTTTGAATTATGAACCTTCATCTGCAGGGTCAGAATAAGGTTATGCTTATCACTGATTGTACCAACTTAGTGTTTTGAATGTGCTTCTCAACCTACTCCATTTATTTTAACTGCATTGTAATTGAAATTGTCGGTATTTGATATAATATGTGTTTATAGCTGTTTTAGTCTCAGTTACATTCTTGTACTATGTTGTAGGCAATTTTTGCCTGATTGCCAGAGACAATAATACCTTTGATGAAAAGCAACACATGCAAGGCATATTTGCTGGTATGAATTTGATTTCTCAGAATTATACTTTTCAGAGAGTATGTTCTCGTGCAAACTACTACATATGATGGAGCATGGTTAGTGCATTAGCAGAAGGCGCCCTACTGTAAGTATTTTCTTAGAATTTGACGTACTGTCTTGCATTTTTGTAGGTATAAATTTGTGTATATAATTAATAATACACACCAGTAGTTTTCATTCTATGTATATATATAAAATATATTTTTGCATCATGTTCTCTTTTTGTCTTGCATTCATAAGACAACAATCCAAATGATGAGGTTCCACTGTGCATGTTTTGCTGTAGCATATGACGACAACTTTTTAGTCCTAGCATGCAACCTTTGGATTGAGTAGTGGTTGGGTTTGTTGATGGAATGAAGTTACAAACTGATACCATTACTTGAACTTTATTGCCGAAACATGGAATTGTCACTGTCTTCTACAATTATAAATTTAATATGATTTCTGGCAACATAATGCTTCTTGCTGCTTGTCTGCTGTTACTTGCAGTTTCTGCTTTGGTTTATAGAACCTACCATATTCGTGTTTTTCGAACTTCTCTATATACCATTGTCTGTCTGTTGGTGTGTGCAGTCCTGTGTCAAATATTTGATATTTGCCTTTTTGTTGTGGGCCTTTTGTTTTGATTATTTGACTCTATGTGCTTGTAAAATCAGTTACTTGATTTGATATATTCCAGATTTTTTCCAATTTAATTTTAAAAGAAGACATTCAAGCTTCTGACAGCATTTGGTAGGGGGAAGGTTTATTTTCAGCCATGCCTTCTCTTCAATTGTTGCAGCTAACTGAGCATGGTCGAAGCCTCTTCGCTTCCAGAAGGTATTGACTTTTCTTTCCACGTTTCCTTTCTTTCTTTCTATGCTCAGAAAAGAAAACTTAACATAAAGAAATAAAGAAAGGAGAATACATCATGATGGACATGGATTCCTCCTATCTACCTCAACAGACAAAATAGATTGTATTCTCTATAGTATGCTGCATGCAGTTTTCAAGAAACTCTATTTCAGTGATGAACTGGTATTTTTGTAATCCAAACAGGAAGTCTCTACTGCTAGCAACTGGTATTTTAGTTGTTGGTGGGACGGCTGCATATTTGCAGTCAAGGCATAGCTGTAGAAAGTCTGATTCTTTTGGTAATTACAATGGGCTCAATGGTGATAATGACAAATCTGACAAGCTGGCTACAAATAAAGATAACGTGAAGAAAAATACTCAAAAGAAGGGAAGTTTGAAATCTCTTCATGTTCTAGCTGCGATTCTTTTATCTGAGATGGGCAAAAAAGGTGCAAGGGACCTTTTCGCTATGGTAGCCATCGCAGTAAGTCTATGTTATGCGTGAACTAAAATATTTGGTTTACCTCTAAGCTTTTCTTGCATTTAGTGGCATTTCTTGGTTGTTCAGCATGGTCGATCATAGAATAATATTTGAAATGAACTATATATACTGTGCAGTTTTCTTGTCCTTCATGTATGATGTTGATGGTTCTTTTTTGTTTCTTCGGTTTTTAAGGTCAAATTGAAGTGCCTCTTGCTAATTCTCTTTTATAAAAAAGTTATATAGCTGTACAAATGTATTCTGGCTTTACAGCATATAAGGAATCGGCTTATTTTGTAAATTGATTATATCAAAATTCCTATTTTTTGAAACTGTATCTGTGGTTAGTGTATTGAACAATTGACAGAGAAATGTCCTATCAAAACTGGTTTATCTCCTGTCCAATTCCATATTGCACTTTGATTCTAGGTTAACTAGCTTGTATATTATGCTTTGGAGTATTGAATCACTTAAAGAAATATAGTCCGTCATAACTGGTTTATCTCATGTCCAACTTCCATATTGTTCTATGATGGTAGGTTAAGGAACAAAAAGTGGTGTCTGTATGACGTAGAAGTTGGTGATAAGATGCACCAGCAATGGTTTGATGCATATCGCAAGCAGTTTTTTAGTTCTTCTTATCATGTTCTTCCATCCAAGTGACTTAATACGTGAAATTTTTGGTTCTCTTTGTTGCATACAGAAGTTAATGTGTGGCACTAGAATGTTACACAATGATGGTAAGGTTAGAGAACCAAAAAAAAAAAACTTTGTATGAAAACTGAATATAGAAAGATGATGACGAGATAAGATAGAGCAGTACTAATACGGTACATCTTATTTTTGTTGATGTGGGTTCCCGATAGCATTTTTCCATGGTTTTCCTTAGCTGAAGATGGGCTTGAGACGATTGAATTTTTAATTTTTCTTTCCTTGTCTTGAATAGGCATAAGGGCCCATATAATACTTTCAATTTGAGAGTTTACACAAATCTTATCCCTGCATCAGATCATTCTATTATCTATTGATTTGATGGAGCCTCTGGCCCATGCTATGAAGAGTTGTCCTTGGACTGCAGCCCTTTTAATTTATGACAATTGATGGAGCCTTGGCACTTGGAAAACCACATGTTGGCTCAAAGATGAGCCAACTTAATTGAGAATAATGCAACCTTTATGTCTTTTTTTTTTTTTTTTTTGTCCTTGGACTGCAGCCCTTTTAATTTTATGACAATTGATGGAGCCTTGGACTTGGAAACCACATGGTTGGCTCAAAAGATGATGCCAACTTTAATTGAGAATAATGCCAACCTTTATGTCTTTTTTTTTTTTTTTTGTGTTGTGTGTGGTGTGTGTTTTTTTTTTTTTTTTTGTGTGTGTGTGTGTGTGTGTGTGTGTGTGTGCATTTTAAGATTTACATGGTTGTTTCATTTGAAAGAAAAAAAAAAATTATCTAATTTTTGAAGTTGTAGAATGATCAGCATAGCTTTCTTCATTCTGCGGATGGAAGCCATTATTTTAATGATATGTTCTGAACTGTTTTCTTTAAATACATAAATTAGTTATAACTCAAAATAAAGTTTTGGACGCTGTTGTGAGAACTCGGATAAAACATGTAAGAAAATAAAGTAGGATTCATGCCTTACCAGGAAGTTGATCCTTGGGCAAGGGTGAATTCTGGTTTCAGGGAATCTCATGGTTGTTGAGAGTTGGATCTAGGGCAAATTAGATCACAAGTTGAGGATTTCTTAGATTTTCCCATTTTCCGTGTTTATTTTTTTTATCTTTTGCTTCTAAGAGTTCTCTTTTCAGGAGTAGTGTTTGGTTCCAGCAGCTTGGTTTTGTAGATTTTTTTTTTTTTTTTAAAATTTTTAATGTTATCCCACATGCGTCTAACTGTTAAATCCAATTAGAAAAAGAAAGGAAGAGTTCGCGGAAATGAGAATAGAAGAAAGAACACCATGATGGTTTTTTGAATTAGATAGAAGAGTCATTTATAAGTGTGTACTTTAATTTATTTATTACGTTACCTTTTCTTATACCTAATCTTTATATCTTCTATCATTCAGTGCATTTTTTATCAACTGATTCAGTGAAAAATCCTTTGCTTTTTTTTTTTTTTTTTTAATTTTTGCTTTTTTTTTTTTTGTGTTAATTTTTTCGTGCCATTGGGCTGTCAAAATGATGGAAAATTGGAAGAAAATAGAATAAACATGGTGTTCTTTGTCATAACTCTGTTGACTTGGTAAACAAAATAGTTATGCTGAATTGGTCCTTTATCCTTCAGTCTGTTTATTGATTTATTCACTTGGTGGCATGCCTCATTCTGTTCATGTGCTGATTTTGATTTAGGTTGGGCTTTTTTTTTTTTTTTTTTTTGTTAATTTTTTCGTGCATTGGCTGTCAAAATGATGGAAAATGGAAGAAATAGAATAAACATGGTGCTTGTCATAACTCTGTTGACTTGTAAACAAATAGTATGCTGAATTGGTCCTTTATCCTTCAGTCTGTTTATTGATTTATTCACTTGGTGCATGCCTCATTCATGTTCATGTGCTGATTTTGATTTAGGTTGGGTTCCATCATCATTGTGATAGCATTCCATTCAATTTCATGAACATTCTGGTTACTGAGTAGAAATATGCTTTTGCTCTTTTTTGCAGGTGTTGAGAACTGCTTTGAGCAACAGGTTAGCAAAAGTACAGGGATTTCTATTCCGTGCTGCTTTTCTCCGACGTGTTCCATTATTTTTCCGGCTGATATCTGAAAATATCTTACTATGTTTTCTTCTATCAACTATGCATTCTACTTCAAAGTATGTAACTGGGACCTTAAGTCTGTGTTTCAGAAAAATATTGACAAAACGTATCCATTCACATTACTTTCAGGTGATTACTTTACTTTTTATGTTAATTTGGCAACATTTATTTCTATACGCCAGTTTAATTCACTTTGATTTTTTTAGATGCAAGTCTTTTTCTCTCTGCCTTTTTTTTTTTTTAAATTTTTTGCTGTAATATTAACAAAATTTGTCCACCTATTATTTTGAGTTAATAACTGTAACTTTTTACTGTTTAGGGCATAGTAACTATTTGTAGGTTGTATTTCACTTCATTTTGATTTAGTCACATGAAGTCCAACCCCAAACCCACTAAATGGACTTAATGATCTTCAAGTGCCAATTCATTTCTTAGATAGTTTTCCTTGTTCTTTTGGGGGAAATGGTAAATGTTAAAGGTGGAGTTAAGAAAATGATCTAACTTGACCTCGATTTTGTCATGATTCGGCTTAGATGTGACTGAAAATATAAAATGATGGTTGTGGTGATAATTTCAGGCTGTGTGGTTTCATTCTGTTCATGCGTGTGAACCATTTTTTAGTTGGAAGTGTTTTGTAATTCTAGTTTCCTCTGTTTGATACATGCAGTAATGCATGTATTGATTTGGTATCAAGTAATAAAATGGCATGACTTGCATTATTATGTGGAATTTAAGGAGGTGCGTGAATGCATGTATGTCCATACATAAAATGCACTTTTTGGAGCCACTAAATGTATGGACATACATGCGTTCACACACCTCGACATGCTGATGTTCTGAAGTTCTATCCTGGTGGACGGCAATGGAGCTTATGGTTTAGAATCTAGAACTTGTAATTACTACAGAATCTATGAACTCTATTCTCATTTGGAGGTTTAGAATATGCAGCCTGTTGTTTTTTTGGCCTAGAAAAAAACATTACTTTCTGACTTATCACCTGAGGAATTCATTTTGATGCCTTTGTTCATTGCTTATATTTTTTTCTCTCAGTTATTTATTAATCTTTTTATTTGGGTTCAGAACATGGCATATTATAAAATATCACATGTTGATGGTCGCATTACTAACCCTGAGCAAAGAATTGCAAGTGATGTACCAAAGTTCTGTTCGGAGTTGAGTGAACTGGTACAGGATGATTTGACAGCAGTTACTGATGGTCTTCTCTACACTTGGCGCCTGTGTTCTTATGCTAGCCCAAAATATCTCTTTTGGATATTGGTAATTATTTTTCTATAATATTTATTAGTGTCCTTATTCTTTATGATGTTTTGAATTATTCTTCTGAATGGCCTTTGGTAACCTTTCAGCTTAATGTGATGAAAAACTATATTTCAATTTTCCATTTGACATGTGATGTTAATGTTCTCAGGGCTATGTGTTGGGAGCAGGAACCATGATTAGAAACTTTTCTCCTGCTTTTGGGAAATTGATGTCCAAAGAACAGCAATTGGAAGGTGAATATCGTCGGGTTCATTCACGTTTAAGGACCCATGCAGAAAGTATTGCATTTTACGGTGGAGAGCGTAGAGAAGAATCACACATTCAGCAGAAGTTTAAGGATCTTATTAGCCATCTGAGAGTTGTCCTTCATGAGCACTGGTGGTTTGGCATGATTCAAGACTTTTTGGTGAAATATCTTGGTGCTACAGTTGCTGTTATTTTGATTATTGAGCCCTTCTTTGCTGGTCAACTTAGACCTGACTCTTCAACTTTGGGAAGGGCAAAAATGTTAAGCAACTTAAGATATCACACCAGTGTCATAATATCACTCTTTCAGTCCTTGGGAACTCTTTCTATAAGTTCAAGACGACTCAATAGACTCAGGTATCTCGGAATTAAATATTCATGCCATTGTATGCTTAAAATGGGACCTTATTGTATTTCTTTAAACTCTCAATATTGAAAGGAGCCGCACCCCTTCTTCTTCCTTTTTACGGTTAAAAAGAATGCTTTGTACAACTCTTCCTACTATGATCTCTTATGATGCACAGAAACTTCCAGCGCTGGGTGTTTCTATGTTTCTGTTTCCCCATGTAAAATGCCAATTCCCTGTGTAAATTGTATTTAGAATGCCATTTCCATGTTCCTGTTTCTGTGCTACATTGATCTCCCATGAAAACTTATTTGGATTGAAGTGGGCAAAAACTTCTGGAGAGTAGAAAGAGGATTGCAAAAGAAAAATTAGAGCATTGTCTGATTTGTCCTTGAGCAAGCCTTGTACCTGATTCTGATCATCTTCTAACCTAATCTTTGTTTATTGCAGTGGATATGCTGACCGCATTAATGAGTTAATAGCCATATCAAGAGAGCTAAATAGCGATGATAAATCTTCTTTGCAAAGAAGTGGAAGCAGGAACTATTTTAGCGAAGCTGACTACATAGAGTTTTCTGGTGTCAAGGTACTCAAAACTTGCGGATTTTATCTCACCGTGTTGTTATATTGGCATTTCTTCCATATTCTTATATTTGTATTGCTTCCTAGGTCGTCACTCCAACTGGTAATGTCTTGGTGGAAGATCTGACTCTTAAGGTTGAATCAGGATCTAATCTGTTGATTACAGGTAGTTTTTTGGTCTTACAAGTTCAAAGTATCTTCCATTTTTGAGTTTCTACCAATTGGTCTTGTTTTTCCAATCTTGTCCTTTCAATTTGGTGGTTCCTTCCTTGTTCCTCCTGTTGAATATAAGCTTTTGGCTTTGAACAACACGTACTTGTTTGAAACCAGGGCAACTATGCCCCATATTTTGTAAATCTTATGTAACACCTATAAAATGGCAGGTTCACAGGACCTTTTTGTTTGTAATCCTTTTTGATATGATAATACTTGATCAGAATAGACATTTATATTTGACTGGTTTGGTTTAATATTCCGTCTTGTCAATTCCAAGAGAAGCATTCTGGTTCTCAATTTTGCTATTTTAATATTTTAGTTTTATTGTGATTGGCCCTTCAGTAAATGTGGGGTGGTCGTCGTGGGTTTCAAAAAAACAGCTGTATCATGTTGTATCAGCTGGAATAGCAGCAGAAAGAGACTACTCCTCTCCTATGAAAGGAACGACTATATATAAATAAAAAGAGACGCGCTACGATGCTGGATACGAATCATAAAAGTAAATTGATCCCATGGGGACGGAAATCAAAGTATCTGGCTGATACATGATTAGGTGCTGCCGGTTGGTCAATTTAGAATCAGGTGCTCTTCGTCTGTGACTGCATATTGGATGAAATGTCTGATATGAACTATTACACAGTTGAGATGCAGTGGTTAGTGTCAGTAGAACAATGGAGAAGTAGAAGAGGAAGATGATGAGGAGGAGAGGGAGAGAGCTTTGAATCAGCTGGCACTTTCTTTCCTTTTCTTCTCTTATTTTCAATTTGATTTTACTTGTTTCATACCCTAACTCTTATTTGGTCCTCTCTCTAAACCTATATTAGTGGGTCTCATAAAGTGCTAATGCTAAGTATGACCTTTTGTATTTCAAGTAAAAGGGTTATTAGCCCTTTCATTATAGAAAAATATTCTCAAGATATTTTTGAATGGTTAATAGAGGAGAATTTTCTGATGATTTTGATAAGGGATAGAGATGGGCAAGGGTAGTATAACCTGTTCTTTTTTCAACCTACAGGGGGATTGTATTGCACTTCCGATTCAAAGTAAGGTATGCTAGCATGGAATAACTTCCTAAATGCATAAAGGAATGGTAACGAATTGGATTGAACAAGATGATCATGGTGGTAGTTCTTAACATAGTAGTTCCTGTATCCTGTCAATGATATAATATATAATGTCCATTTACTTTCTATAATATCAGTTTAGCAGGGGCTTAATCTTTGTTTTGTTGTGATAATGACCTTTCCTTTGTGGCTTGATTTCTTTACAAGGAGACATGGTGATTCTATGGTGTGATTGTCATTGTTGTTTATTATGGACTTGATCTGCAAATGATGTGAATTATTGCCTACATGTTTTTTAGTGTGATTGGGTTGCCAAAAAATGTTTTATTTGTGCACTGGCTTTGTTGATATGCTTGGATATAAAATGTATGTCATTTTCTTCTGAAGGTCCAAATGGTAGTGGGAAGAGCTCACTTTTCCGAGTTCTGGGAGGCCTTTGGCCCTTGGTATCTGGCCATATTGTGAAACCTGGTATTGGTTCTGATCTTAATAAGGAGATTTTCTATGTGCCACAAAGGCCATATACAGCTGTGGGCACACTCCGTGATCAGTTAATCTATCCTCTTACTGCGGATCAGGAGATTGAATCACTCACACATAGTGGAATGGTGGAGCTCTTGAAAAATGTAATCAACTCCTTTCATTCCTCTATTCGTTGGTCTTTTCTGAAATTGCAGACTATATATGTTCACTTGTGACGTTGTCTGATTGAAATATTGTTGCAAATTGGTTTCTCCACTTTGTAGGTTGATCTTGAGTATCTATTGGACCGTTATCCACCTGAGCAGGAGGTCAACTGGGGTGAGGAATTGTCTCTGGGAGAGCAACAAAGGTTAGGGATGGCCAGACTGTTCTACCACAAACCTAAGTTTGCAATTCTTGATGAGTGCACCAGTGCAGTGACTACTGATATGGAGGAACGTTTTTGCACTAAAGTCAGAGCTATGGGAACTTCATGTATAACCATATCACACCGTCCAGCTCTAGTTGCGTTTCATGATGTTGTTTTGTCCTTGGATGGAGAAGGGGGCTGGCGAGTTAGTTACAAAAGGTTTGATTTATGTGTTGGTAATATTTTTGTTTTATTTATTGTTTTTGAATTGAAGGTATATTTGTATGTTAAAATCCTTGAGAATTCAGGAATGATTCTCATGCCCTGTCTGAAGCTGGGGCCAATGTCATGACCACTTGTGAGACGGAACGGCGAACTGATGCAATGGTAGTTCAGCGTGCATTTTCCCCAACTCATAAGGTATACAATTATATAGGACCTAGGAAACTTTTTTTTTCAACATGGAGTTTTTATGTTTCAGTTTATTTAATTTACGTTGTATGAAATTGATGTGGCCTTCTTCTAGGACTCTGCATTCTCAAATTCAAAGGCACAATCATATATTTCAGACATGATAGCAGCATCCCCAAGTGCAGATCCCGATCGTCGTTTGCCAGTCGTTCCACAACTGCAAAGGCCTCCGAGAGCATTAGCATTGAGAATAGCTTCCATGTTTAGAATACTGGTGAGCATTTATTAAAGATGCTTAGCATAAGTATTGGATGATCATAGGTGTCTCCATCTTGTGTTATGAAGTTAATCTTGACGTTGAGTATTATAGTGACTTCAAACTTGAATATTGGTTTCCCATCATCATAGACCAGCCATTGGTTCCTCCTATGTGGAACAGCCCTTATACCCTTTAGAAAACCGAACCAGAAATTGGCAGAACTCTCTGATTCTGAACTGGATTAAAATAAATCTGAACTTCCAGTCTGGTTCAAAGGGGGTAGGGCCTGGAACCAGACCATGGCTCTTCCTAATTCATTGCGTGTGGATAACTAATATTTAAATCTCTGATGCTTTAAATCCTTTGCATCATAATCAGGATTGCCAAAACTCAATGGTCAATTTATTCCCCCTGACAACCAGACCACCGTAGGTATAAATTACACCTATTTTGTTTAAGCACAAAGCATTCTCATGTAGAACAGCTTGCAGGTTTTATTTCCAGAATAGATTTTGAGTGAACTCAACTTCTAATGGATTAAAACGAATGCACAACTATTGCTGATATTAATTGGCTGAACTATGCAATTATTTGCAGAAATTCAGAGTGAATGTTATGCAAGAAGTTAAAAGATTAGAAGCATTTCACTTAGAAGTCCTTGGGCATCACACCTAATAATATCCCTTGTGCATGAAAACTATGGTTAATTGCATCACACAGCTCAAATGGTGGCAATTGCTGGAATTTTTTATGGAACTATGGATTGAAAAACTGAATTTTTAAGCATTTCAAGCATCGATATTTATAGATTCAAATTATTTTAAATATTTAAGCTATTGAAATTCAAAACTGTTCATAATCCATTCTCAAAACTGCAACAATGGATTTTGGGAATTAAGGTACGGTCAAATAAACTACTACAACCTGTTTAAACTTTTCTAAATTTATTATCTTGGTTTCTAGAACTGCAAGTAATGTTGATAGGTTTTGTGAGTTGTGGTCCTCTATCTAGTGTTAATGCACTTGGTAAATAGCTGCAGTCCTCAGCTTTGAATGATGTGTCATGGTAGGTACTCTGATTTGTGAAGATAATGGTTGTTATAATCTAGTGGCTTGGTGATGGTATTAAGTTTGACAATTACTTGTCTATGGTGATTTGATGATATATTTTGATGGATGTGCAGAAGGAGGAGAGGAGGAAGAGAATAAGAGAGAGAAAAGGGGTGGGGGGTGGGGGCAAGAGACAGGGAAGGCCAGTGGGGAAGCAGTGAGAGAGGAAGATAGAAGGGTGCTAAGTTTAAAAATTTTACTGAAAAAATGATATTTTATTTGACTCGGTAATAAAACTATAATTTTTATCAATATAAAATTAATTGCTAAAAAAAGCAATCCTACAGGCTGAATGTAGATTTGACAAAATGGAAAAGATTTGACAAAATGGTTCTCAGGAAAAAAAAAACTCATAATTGCATGATTTTAGATGCATCAACTCATTAATATTGATTTTATAGCTTTTCTTGGATCTTACAAAAAAAAAAAAAAAAAAAAAAAATTATCAATATAAAATTAATTGCTAAAAAAGCAATCCTAAACAGGCTTGGAAATGTATGATTTGGACAAAATGGAAAAGATTTTGACAAAATGGTTCTAGGAAAAAAAAAACTCATAATTGGCATGATTTTTAGATGCATCAACTCATTTATTGATTTTATAGCTTTTCTGGATCTTACAAAAAAAAAAAAAAAAAAAAAAAAAAAAAAAAAAAAAAATTGACATATCTAGATTGCAATTATTATTGTTTTTACAGTGACTGTGTTTTGTGGTATTTTGCTGTTTTGTGTTTATATTTCTTTATCCTACTGACCAGCACTATATAGCCTATATCACGTATCTGAAGTTAGTATCCAAAAATTTCTATTTATTTTTAGCAGGTTATATTATATCTTCCATTTATTGATGGTCTTGCTTGTTTTTCAGGTACCAACTGTGCTGGATAAACAAGGGGCACAATTACTTGCAGTCTCTTTTCTTGTTGTCTCAAGAACATGGGTCTCAGATCGAATTGCCTCACTGAATGGTACTAGTATTTGTACTTGACTGTATGGTTTTAGTAATCGGAGGAATAGCTTGCTCCTTACTGAGTGATTGCTATTACTTTTTGCAGGTACAACCGTGAAGTATGTTTTGGAGCAGGACAAAACATCCTTTATTCGATTAATTGGTGTTAGCGTTCTTCAGAGTGCTGCATCTTCTTTCATTGCACCTTCATTGAGGTACTTCTAGTGTTTAATTGACTTGTATAGAAATTTCAAAATGCCCATCTGTTAACACTATTACTCCTATGAGTAGTGACTCACCCATTATTTACAACTAGACATGTGATTCATACAATGTTACTCTTCTAATTGCTTTCTATTTTCTTTGGTTTGAGTATATAATTCAGTTGAACAGATAGCATGTTAGGTGGGTGATAGTGACTTTCATCTCTTCTTAATTGTAGAAGAATGTGGAAAAAATTGTTGTTCTTTTTTTCATCAATAGGGTCACATATATATACATATACAGGATACTATAAACCTATTAGGAATCTAATATTAGGAATCTAACTCCTAATAGAACTCCTATTTACAACTAAGTCCCTCAGATATGGCTCGGTCCTTAAAAAAACTAGTCCCTTCCGAGCTTAACAAAACTCCTCTCTCAATTTGGGAGCACTAGATGTTAAATCATGCCCAACTTGTTTACACAAAGATAGTTAACCGAGGTCCATTTAGGCTTTTGGTAAAGATAATTCCTAACTGTTCACTGTTGGTTTTTAAACATGCCCTGTAGAGATAACACCTGTGTGTATTTTTCAGCAGAATGAAAATGACAATCAAATCTTGAAAAATATGTTTTTGGTTTTTGTTCATGGAATACTGGATTTGATGCAATATGAAGAGCAGCTTGATTATCACACCATAACTTTGCAGGCAAGGACGACTTGAAACCAATTTCCTCTAACAATTGACGAATCCAAATTGTCTCACAAGTAGATTGCGCCATAGCTCGATATTCTGATTCAGCACTCGATCGTGAGACTACCTTTTGTTTCTTGCTCCTCCACGATATCAAGTTTCCACCCACAAAGACACGGTATCATGAAGTTGATCTTCTATCAACCTTCGAACCTACCCAATCCGCATCCGAAAAACACTCAATGTCCAAATGCCCATGATTACTGTAAAGGAGGCCACGACCTGGATTACCTTTCTGGAATTACCTTTCAAGTAGCACAAAATTTGTCCTAAGAAGCTTCCAATGAGTTAACCAGTAAGGAGAAGACATAAACTGGCTTAAGACGCTAACAGAGTAAGCATATCTTGGACCGGTGTTTACCCGTAAGATAATTCAGTTTGCCCACCATCTTCTATACATCTCAGGATCATCAAATAGCTTACCACAAATTGAAAGTTTGCAAATTGGAGTCATTGGAGTACTGGCATGGCTTGGACCCCAACTTTCCTCCAGTTTTCCTTTAGTAAGTAAGTAAGTCAAGGACATACTTCCTTTGAGATAAGAAGATGCCTCTCTTACACCTAGATACTTCTATACCCAAAAAATACTTCAACAATCCTAAGTCTTTTTTCTGGAACTGAGTCTGGAGGAATGACTTGAGTGATGTAATGCCTGCAGAATCACTCCCTATAATAACAATGCAGAATCACTCCTTGTAATAACAATGTCATCAACATAAACCACAAGTAGAATCAAACCAGTGTTAGTACTTCTGAAAAATACAAAATGATCAGAAATACTCTTCTGCATGCCAAATTGACATTACAAAATCTACCAAACCAAGCTCGGTTTTAGGCCATAAAGAGAGAGATTTTCGAAGTTTACACACTTTACCCAACTCCCCCTGAGCAACAAAACCTGGTGGTTGCTCCATGTAAACTTCCTCCTGAAGATTCCCATGAAGAAATGCATTTTTAACATCCAGCTGACGTAAAGGCCAGTCAAAGGTAGTTGCTAAAGAAATAAACAAATGAACAGAAGACAATTTGGCCACAGGAGAAAAAGTATCAGAGTAATGAAGGCCATAAATCTGAGAATAGCCCTTAGCAACTAATCGAGCCTTGAGACAGGCAACAGATCCATCAGGATTTATTTTAACTGTGAAAATCCATTTACAACCAATAACTTTCTTACCTGCTGGGAGAGGCACAAGATCCCAAGTACCATTAGTATCTAAGGCAGCCATTTCCTCTTTCATTGCTGCACACCAACCAGGATGGAACAAAGCTTGGACAACAGTTTTAGGGATAGAGACAGAGTCTAGGTTACTTACAAAACAACGAGATAAAGGAGAAAGATGATCATAACTAATAAAAGAAGAAATAGGATAGGTACACTGGGATAAGGTTAACACCGTGGCGTTTACCTTTCGAAGAAGCTTATGGGAGGTTCAAGGTCTGACGGAGCAGTGGATGGCACAGGCTCAGGTTGAGTGGAGGGAACCGGATCTTCTGTTAAAGCGGTAGATAGGGGAAGTGAGTCAAGAGTTCCTGGTCTCCTGGAATAAACCTGTTCAAAACGAGGGCGGACAGATACTGGTGCAGGAGGGGAAATAGGAGGAGCAGACTCTGTAGCAGGAGCAGGTGCAAGTTTAGGAACAGGAACAAGAGCAGGAGTAGGAGAGCTAGGAAATTGTTGGATAGCGTAGACTAAAAGCTCATCATCCTCCCCCTCACTCTTATATATAGGAGAAGGAAAAAATGGAGTAAAATGGAGTAAATTCTCAAAAAAGTGACATCCGACAGAAATAAAGATTAACGGTCAAGATCGGGAGAGAAAACAACGATATTCCCTTTTGATGCCAGAGAATACCAAGGAAAATACAACGAAGGGATTTTGTATCTCTAATTTGGAAACCTGTGGACAACATCACGAACAAAACAAAGTACAACCCAAAAAGTAAGAGGTTCAATAGGGAATAAAAAGTTTAGAAGGAAACAAGACACTATAAGGAATTGCACCAATTCAAAGCACAGAAGAAGGCAAATGCGATAATCAAAAAAACATGCAGTAGAGATATGCATCCGCCCAAAAAGTTTAGGGAACCTTCTATTTGAAATAGGAGTGGCCCTAGCAACCTCGAAGAAGATGTCGATTTTTTTCTTTCTGCAATAACCCATTTTGAGAAAAGGAGTTTATCAACACAAGATGTTTGATGAAGAATACATTTCTGTGACATATAAGATTTGGAAAGGAACTAGATAGATATTCTTTAAGCATTATCACTTTTGCAATGTGCGAAAACAGAGGTATTAAATTGATTTTTAAATCTCAACACAAACAAAAAGGAACAGAAAAATAGAGAATATCTCAGAATGATTTTTCATTAAAAAATAACCAGGTAACAACAAGAATAATATCCACAAAAGTTTACGAAAATATCCGAAAAGCCTGTTTTAGAATAACAAGGACATGGACCCCAAACATCAAGAAATGAACTAACTGCAAAAGGGGAAATGAAGGCGCCGTTTATTGCTTTGAGGAACTAACAGTAAACGATGATGTTTGGCAAAATTAGACAAAGATTATCAACATCCTAAAATCGATAAGACTGAAACTGCGGACACAACTTTTCTTTAAAAGTAGTCAATGAAGGAGACCCCCAAACGACAATGGCCTCCAAGAGGAGAGAGAGCACTAACACAAGCCAGAGAATGCATGAAACTTGTTCATTCGTCCAAGAGATACAAGGCCACAGCTCACGTCCTCGGGCTGGGCTGCTAAAATAATCCGCATTCGTCAAAAGATCCTGAAACAGCACAAAGAAGGTAGGATAAAATTGTAACCAGACATTCAGTAGACGAGTAAATTTTGCTAAGCAGGATAATAGAGTTGAACGAAAAAACGAGGCAAAGACATAAAAACAGAAGAACAAATTTTTCGGAAGAGAATGGATGGGATTGGCGGTGCCAATTACACTTAACAGAAAAGATGGTGGACGCCATCACGCTAGAGTAACCATGACGATTAAATTGTTCAGGTTTCTTTAACTAAAGATTAAGAGACTAGGGTTACCTGTCATAATGATCTGTTGCAACCGAGAATCAATGACGCCACTCTGATGAGGTAGACATAAGACATGTAGTAGGAGTACCCTGAATTGGCAGCAGTCAGGCAATTTGGAGGCGATAAGACATGTAGTAGGAGTACCTGAATTGGCAGCAGCAGCAATTGAGGAATCAGTAGACTTAGAAGAACGGTATCTAGAGAGCTCAGCATACTCCGCGGTAGAAATTGTTACAGTGTTCTCAGAAGAAGTAACTGCAGAATCTTGAGTGGCCATATTTGCCTTTGGGGGCTTATTTAGCAGTTTCTTACAATACCGTTTAGTGTGTCCAGGTTCATGGCAATAACGGCAGATAAGAATGCTTGCCTCCTGATTAATTGGTCCATTATTATGGTTATGTCCTCCTCTTCCTCTGTTTCCTAGCTGTCTAACTATTTGATTATGACTTACAAGGGCACTATTATCATAAGGGGAAGGGGTATGAGAACCTTCAGTATGTAGTAATCTAGCAAAAGTCTCTTGAAGAGAGGGAACGCCACTACCTGAAAGAACCTGTGATTAGGAAGTTTCAAAAGTCGGAGCAAGACCTGCAAGAAAACTCATTACAGCCATTTGTTCTCGTGAGTCTGTTGAACCTTAATATCAGGGCTGAATGGCAATAAAACATTAAGTTCCTCGTAAA
>NW_023591049.1:0-249266 GCF_014843425.1 Jatropha curcas | reverse complement strand
ATTTCAGAGAAAGAATAATTACAATTTAACATGATAGCCCAGACACCTAGGCCTGTCTTGTTAGTAGATTCTATAAGCGGAAAAAGGAAATAACTAGATTAAATTTTATTTAATCATAACATTTAATATTAGCTTTTTGGAAGGGCAAAATGCATTGATTTTTCTGTAAAACTTTTTACAGTTGAAGTTGAAAATGCTATGAGTAATTATTGGTTTTGTATGCAGGATTATGCTGTCACAGCAAGACCGAGCTAGGACCCATGCCAAGCTGCTGAATAAAAACCGTTGAAGGAAAGGAATAGAGAAATTAGAACAAGAAAGGAAAGAACACTGGGTTCATTATCAGAAGCTAACAATAATAATGCCAATGAATGAAATGATGATTTGAGCTTGGACTTACCTATGTTTGAACTTAGGAAGACTTGGGTAATAGCATTGAAAGTGGTTCTTGATTAGTGGTTCAAAGAGAATTTCATGTTACATTGAAGTTATTACCATTCTTGAAGAAGAAGGAGCTTGAAGTTGATAAGTGCTAGCTATACAACAGTTGGACGATAAGGTCTTCCACACAATCCACGCCCAGTGGTTAATCGTATTATTTAACATTAAACTCCAATTTGAATAGAATAAAGCAAATCTGATGATTGTGAAAATTAATTTATGTTTATTTGATAAATTTTTTTAGGTTAAGATAGTAGAGTTTGGTTGTGGAGACAAAAGGGTATGCCAGAGATTGCAGGAACTAATTTTAACTGGAGTTGAATGCGAAATTATCTTTCAGCAACCAGAAGATGTTGAAGAAGGCGTGTTCGTTCTGGAGAGGAGTTAAAAACTGTCAGATTTTTCACTTAGTGCTCATGTGCGGCTATTGAATGAGCCACCAGCCTCATGCTCTACGTAGATAGATAGAGGTGCAGTGGCTTCTTGTAAATATATATTTTGCATTCTATCTTTAATGTATATGTAGAAATAACTTATAATATCTTAATTAATTCCGAAGTTTATGTGTGTTAATGTTAAATCATTAGTGTTGCATTTTCTTCTTTCCCTTTAGATTAATTGCTTAATGATTTATTCTTGTTATTTGGCATTCAATATTCTTTTATTATTATTATTATTATTGGTTTTTAAAAAACCTCAAATATTAAGTAACTTAACATAAGATGTCATGCAATTTCTTTATGAACCTAAAATTTTATCTGAAACAATTTCTATCATTTTATTTTAATTCATTATGAAGTAAACAAAAATTTAAAAGTTTTTAAATTAAAAGATAAATTCAATAATAATAATTCTTCAAAAATATAATAAAACATTAGCCCGTGAAGCGGTAGAGTAAAATTATATGTAACTGAAAACAAAGCTTTTTATGTCTTTATATGGAACATACAAAAGAGACAATATTAGTACATGCTCCTTTAGCAAAATCATAGTATTTGGTCCAAAAAAATGAAAAAAGAGAAAATAAATAAATTCTAAATCGACAGCTATGCTTTGTTAATTTGTTTTCTTTCTAATTTTTTACCCTCCTCTAATAATTAACCATTAATATTATTTTGCTCCCTTTTTTTTGGTTTCACCACTGCGTGCTTATAATGGAACTAAGACGCACGCGTAATTATTACTTCCCTCTGTTGTTCCAAATACTATATCATGATCAAATATTATATTTGTTATATTATGGATTTTGATTAAATAATAAATATTTCTTTTTATTATTTATTATATTAGTGATTGAATGGGTTTCTATTCAAATAATAAGTTAAAATAATATTGCGTCAATTCACTCAATTAATTTATTGTAACTTAGACAAATTAAATAATATTTTTAAGCAGCGGAAATTACTCAAACATGACAAGTATTTGAGAACAAGTGCTTAAATAGTAAACATAATTAATCCATCCTCCCATTGTTGCATGACAAAACACGCATTTGTTATTATTGCTCCTTTTTACCCTTACTCATTAAAATATTAATAAAGTCCTTCATTTAATGAAAATCATTAAAAGTTATGACAATTAAAAATAATACATATATTAAATATTATAACCTTCAAACATTGAAACATCAAAAAAAAAAAAAAAAAAGCAACAAAATGAGACATACAGTAGCAAGGTAATAAATATGCAAGTAATATTGTCTCTATGTAGTTTTATTCCACAAGTATAAATCGTTTAAGATTGATGACTAAAAGAAAGCAATTAATTTCCCTTAATTATAATAAGAAATAGAAATTATTAATTTGGCTAAATTATCATTTATCCACAATAATTAATAATTAAATATTATTTAATATATAAAAAAAAGTAGTAAGCATATTTTACAAAGAAAAATTTAAAACCTCCATTTTTTAATATTTTCCAAAACGATCTTAAACTAAAAAACATACATTAAACAATTTATACTTATTACGATAACAAGAAGAGTAGTGAAAAATTAATAAATTACTTACTAATATCAAGTGAGTGGCAACTGAAGATGCCTAAATCCCTTAATAATATTTCAGGATTTCAAGAAACTGAATTGGAAAGAGTTGCACACTTACTGAGCCCTCTGCAATTCTGAAATCTGGCGTCCAATTCGCTATCTTGACTTATTGCCGGCATGATTTAAAAAGGGAAAAAAAGTGGTTTTCAGCCCGGTCCCCGGAGGACTCTATGCTATGCATGCATAGATCATGAATAACGAGAAAGTCAGATTTTTATCAATTTTACATTTTCGTATAATACATTAATGTTGAGCCTTTTTTTTTTTTTCCGGGAAGAATTGAGATGGTAGTTTTAAATGTCTAGGATAAAAAATTTTAGGTCATCCTTTTTTTTATCTCTAAGAAAATAGTTTTATGTTTGGATTCATTTTTTTAAGTAAAATATTTTTAAATAGCTATTGTTCTATTGCTTAATCAACCAATATTAAAAATCAATAAAAAATATAATTTATATTTTATAAGACATATAAAAATATAGTATTATTGATATTGTAGAAATCGTTTATGTGTGGTCTAAAGTGAATTTAAACAAAATGCATTCATAGGATTGACAATTTGTCACTAGTTGCTAGTTTTACTAATAATGCGGATTGTGACAAGTAAGATTATTGTTACAAAAAGTATGTCATAATTATATAGTTAAATTTATGCACAATTATTAATATAAAAGTGTCAATAAAAAGTTTCTACCAAAAAATATACATATTATGGCATAAAAAAAAGATGTTCCAATTATTACTAAATTTACGAGTTTTTTAAGCGCATATAAATCATTCATATTTCATAAAGTTCAGCGATAATATGATTAGCAGTTTGAAAAATTTAAGTGTCCAATTATATATTTCGCTTCATTATAAATTAATTAATATTTATTATTATAGCATGTAGTAAAAATTTAAAAATAAAATATTGTTGGAAATTAATAAAAAAGAAGCAGGAGACCGTAAACCACGACATTGATAGCGCGCTTGGCGTTTTCAGAAGTCAGCAAATTGACACGAGTTCAGTACACAGTATGTATGACTTACGCATGCATTTTTGCATGTTGCACGATGCAACTTTCGCCTTCATCGTCGAATATTGTCCCATTACTTTCGACCATTAGACGCAAAAGCACAGTAAATGATGTTATTTAGATTTCAAGGGATAGATTAAATAAAATCATTGGAAAAAAAATTTTTTTTTTTTGGAGGAGTACTTTATACTTATTTTATTGAAAAAAAAATGAAAATGATTATTACTTGTTTAGACAAGTCAAATTTTATATAACAATCAATGCAACACACAAATTTTTAAAATGCGATTAAGAGCTTATTTAGATCCAGTCCATGACCTCCAATGTATAGGACCAGACTAATGTAAATAACGTAATTGTTGAAATTCGATGGTAATTCTGGACTTATATACTGAAAAAAATATGAATAATTTTAAAAATTCTCTATTTTTATTGATTTGATTAGGTGGAAGCCATGAAACCTAATCATTTGACAAATGAATCGCTTTTTTAAAAAATTATTCATATTTATCCATTTTTTTCACTTGATGCGTCTAAGTACCATGCGTTCGAACAAAAAATTTAATCCATGAAGTGGCTATGGATATCCAGAAATCGAACCAAATTAATTGCATGGTGAGGAATATTTTAAAAAAATCTTTGTAGTTAATTTAGTCTAATGAGGTGGACCTGATGTAGGCAAATATTATCTAGATATATATTTTTAACGTGGAAAAAACTCTCAATTACTGGACTCATTAAATAAAATTAAATTTATTAGATTACATATATAAAAATATTTCAAATTAGAAAATTTCTATTTAAAATTTCAACATGTAAAATTTAATCGATTAAAACACTTTTTATTTAATAATTGAAAAATGTTGAATGTTATTATGTTCAAAGTTATAACAATCATTATTCTCAATTAACCATGTTTGAAAAAGACTAAAATACATAAAAAATTCATAAGTCCAATTTAGACGAAAAAATTGGAGAGTACAACTTTAATTGCATAAGTTGTTTGAAATCCAATAAAAATCGATAACTAATGATCCTAAAAAAGGGCTGGTATTAATCCCAATTAGTCAAATTTGAAGCTGAAATTGAAGGAGACATTTTGATTTTCTGTTACTCATGTTTTCTACTAACTGTTCATAATTCCCGAACAGACAGCCAATTGATTTCTATTTAGGATCCTAAAAAAGCGGAAATAAAGAAGGTTTCTTTACTGTCGTGTTCTCACTCATACATATGTAGCTATTTTTTGGTTAATAGAGAGTTAAAGCTCTAAAAAATACTATATGCTGTAAATCTGAGGTTCCTTGTAGCTAATACCTGTACAAATTATAGGTTAAGCTACACCATTTCATATTCTAAACGGGTGATTCCATACAATACATGCGGATTCTCTCATAAAGGGAAATTCCTTAGCTAATTAGAAAGGAAATCGGGGAACTGAAATTTGCCTCTCATATATTAAATAATTGTTCACAAGCCCCGGTCTCTCTTGCATTAGATTTGTAAATAGTTTAGAAAAGTTGATCATAGCCTCCCACTTGAGTCCATTTGCCTTGGATAAGCATGCTGGCACAGCAAGAACATGTTCACCTTAGCACAAACCCTCCGAATCAAGCGGCCAGAGCATCTCTAATTAAGTCACCACCACAACGACAATTGATGTTACTAGTGATCCATCAATACTGAGCTTAAAAAAAACATCATTTCACGCCCTTTTAAGAAATCTTAGCTCACTAAGACTTGTTGATTCACTTGACCTTCTCTTGACAAAATTATAAGTGCATACATACTCTTTGGCTGAAGATTGATATCGTTGACTATCTCCTTTGGAGGATGCGGTTGCCGTTGAAGATCCAGACATTTCTGCCGTTTCACAGATTTCCAGCCAAGCTACTCCGAAAATTAATAGCCCAAGGGGACATCCGACGGCATGGTTTTTCCTTTTGCTTTTGAGGTTCTTTTACTAACCAATCTTCCATAGATAAGCCTGGTATCAAAAAACGAATACAAGTCAGGAGGATTGAGCGAAATGCAATCTGATCAACATAGACACAGTCCTTAAAATGTTGAAAAACTGTTTTCAGGTAGCCCCATGCAAAAAATCAATTTAACGTCGGAGATAAGAAAAAATTGCTAGTAGTTTTAAACCCCAAGACCTACTAATCTGATTACTAAGACTAGAAATACCAACCATTTTTAGAGTAAAAAGATTTATGAAGATCATCAGCATCATTTTCTCCCTGAGCAAACACAGAAATCATCCAGAACGCCTATAATGATGCCTGCTGCCTCAAGAGTGGCCTCAGCAAAACAGATATGAGATCACTGCCAAAAAAATAAATGAAGTTAAGGCGAAGACCATTTACTGAAAAGATGGATGAGGGTAAAATAATATAATGTGTTTAGTTCAAACATGGATGGGTAAAACAATAATAAATGAGAATGTTTTCAAACATATTACTTTTAGTAAAACGTTGAAGTGAAGAAAGAAATAATTGTCTTTAGGTCCAGCGTTAACACTAATATTCTGAGCGTCAGATAGTTCGTAACGGTTCTAAAACCTAAGATTTAATTACTTCTATTACAAAAAAATATAAATTTCAAAAGTATTATTTTAAAAATAAATTTGAAAGTATTTAATTTAAAATTAAAAATAATATGTTAATATTAAGATTAATAGAGAGAAATTAAACACATAAAATAAATGTTCTTAATGTTATAGCTCATAAACCTTGAACCATATGGTATATCGATTGAACTATGCATAAATTAATATTTTTTTGCCAAATTACAACCTTTTTATTTTTTTTTTATGAAAGAGAAGAATATCATTAATTATCTCAAGGAAAAAGTAATCATCAACATTCGGGCCACTGAATCCCAAATATGTACACGATTAAAATGATAGGGAAAATTTACAATAATACTCTCGACATCCGTTGTTAAGTTTGACAGGTTTTAACCTTTACAAAATAAAAAAAGAGTCATTGATTCACCTTAATTTTATTAAAAAATAAAGATATTAATTAAATTACTTTCAATTAAAGTTTATTTAATTAAGACAAAAGTATAGTGTCGATTTTGGTAGACAGGTAAAATTAGAATTAAAATAGAAAAAAAAAATTAAACCGACAAATTTTAACGAAACATAAAGCCCATATATTCATGTTACGGAGAAAAGGAAGAAAGTTGATATATTCATGTGACTTTTCCAATATAAAAATAATAATTATGCCACCAAAAACGGAAATCTAAGATTAGCTTTCACTTTGAAGCATCATTCGATTTCAGTTCTGAAAAACGTGAGAGAAGAGTGATGTCATCAACCAGAAAAAATCAAATCAACATACGATACATTAAAAGGAAGATCTCAACCACAAATCCACATATCTTTCATACAACTCATACACCAAAAACATGAATACTATTTTTAATTAATTATAATTTATTGCTGAATATTCATACATATCCTAGGTGGATCCCAATTTGATGTTGGACAGATGGCCCATTAATACTAAGAAACCCTAGGCCCAGTCCAGTTCATCAAATTGTTCAATTATTGGAGGTCACAATGTTGCTATGTTCGTGTTTAATTGGTGAACTTATATATTAATACAAACGAATTAGTTCCTAACTCCCTAACCCCAAACTAAACACTCAAACAATAAGAGAAAATGGGTCTGAGCCCATTTTGTAACTAATGATCAAAGATGTTCTTCCCAATCTAGGAGAAATTCTTAGAGATAGACTTCAGTCTATTATGATATAATTAAAATAAAGACAAATCAAAAAATTTTTTGATATTTGACATGAATAATTTCATTTTTTTTTAGATATCAAATTAATCTCATTTTGGAATCTTTGCATGTCGCTATTATAAATGTTTTTTTTTTTTTTTTAGAAGAGAATTTTTAAATATCTACGAAAACTTATGAAAGACGAAATTATAAGGCATAGCTAGGCAGGCTTATACATTGACTTGTGAAAGTATATTATTCTTATCTCTTTACATGACAAAAAAATCACTTCAACAGTCTTAAAAAATAGAGTTTTTTCAAGTAGCACTTATCCGCCAATGCAATGTCACCACTTAAAAGCCAAGACAAAGGACAAAACGTCATGCAGTATTGAATTTTTCAAACTTCCATTTGCGTGTTCGAGCCAGTTTAATTGGGTTAAGCAAATAAACCACTATTCCTAACTATAAATACTAATAGATGATGAATGGAATAAAATTGCGTGAATATTAAATTTCCAAATCTTTTTATCCCTAATTGTGATGTTAATCCTTGATCTTGCAGATATAATATTAATGGTATCTCAACAACTTTTCGGACAGCAATACATACAACATATATATGTATTATTGTAGATCTGAAAAAAACGTGTACAAGAAAGTTATTTTGCGAAAAATATTTTAAAAATTAGTCAAACAAAATTAAATCAAACTAAACTTAACGAGTTTCAAACTTATAAATAAGCGACAATTTTTTGTTTATACTATAAATTGGACATGAGTGAGTTCGGAAACTCATTTAAAAATTTAAACGAATTAATTCAAAGGGAAATAGGTCCATTTTTTAAATGAGTAAATTTGATTTTAATTAAACTTGTAGAACTGTAAAATTCAATAAAACATAATCTCACGTTGCATCAAATTATTTACAAAAGGATTTTAAACTTCCCAAACCAGAGGAGGAAATAGGAAGATCAAATTTAAAAATGATAGCTAACTAGGCATTATGTCTATGAAAAAAAAAAGTAAAACCCTTGACCTAAAATTTAGTCTTTTTTTATTATTTTTATATAAATAATTGGTCTTCAGATCTTATTATTAAAGGACCGCTGAAATTTTGCCAAATTTATTATAATATTAGATGCTTCTCTTGTCGTGGAAGTGTAAACACATCTAAAAAATAAATGTTCACCATTCTAGTGTCGGTTTTAATTAATGAAAAGATACTACTTGAGGAAACCAAGGGAAAATGAAAAGAAAAACCCAGTATAGATGAATCATTCAATTTGCTTGTCAATGTCTACTTCAAAAGATTAGACAAAACTAATCTTAGTGACATAAAAAAAAAAAATTCTAAAGATAAAATGTATATCACAATGAGAGCTTTATTATGAAGTTTTCATCGATTAAAAAAATTTATTTACCTTTTAAATTATTATTAATTTATAAATTTAAATAAGAATAAAAATAATTGGTTAGAATCGCCAATTTCCCATTTTATTGGGAGTAAGTATTTCCGCTAATGAAATCTTCACCTTAATTAATTTAATATAAATATTTCGTTGGCGTTAATTTTCTAACATGTGTCTGACGCACTTTTGTCTATCACATGGTTTAAAAAGATAAGTTGCAGAATTTTAATTGGAAGGGGAGTATACATCAGACCTCATTTGTATATAAAAATGCGTAATAAGTGGTCAACATAATGAGATGTGCCACCATATCACCATCTGAAGTATGATAAAAAAGGGGTCAGAGATAAAGGAATTGGACAGTCAAAGCAAAGAAATTAATTATTTTCTTCCATCTTACAGCTACAGCAACATTCTTAGTGGAGGAAAGAGAGAGGTGAGAAAGGTAACTGAATTTTCAAGAAACATTAAATAGTTAAAATAATAGATGGAAAATTGAAAAAAATTAAAAAAAAAAAAAAAGTTTAAAAGAGGCAACAAAAGAGCAGGGTTAGTGAGTGTGGAGGAGGAGGGTAGGAGAGGCAGGAGGAAAGAAGAGGAGCACCAACAAAAGTGGCGGTCAGAATCAGGAAACAGCTACACGTTGTTGAAGAGGAGGCCAATTGCATGTGAGCCCCACATGGGCCTTATTGCAGCTGGAGAGAAAGAAGAACTCCACATCCACCCTCCCTAAATACACAACAAACCCATGTTCCCTTCCTTCTTCTTCTTTTACCCTTGGTTAATAGTTTTGGGTTTCTGTTACTTCTTCAAACAAAAATTAAAGTCTCATCTTTCTTTCTTTTGTATTACTCTTTCTTTCTTCCCTTTTCAAACAAGAAGGTCAAATTGAAAAGGGTTTGCAAAAATGAAAGAAAACAAGTGATGGTTTTGTAAAAGAGCGATTCCAGATTGATCTAAAGAGTTTAGATTGAGCGAATTGGAGAGGCATCTTAATAAGGTATGGACTATGGAACAAGAAAGAAAGCTATGATGTGGTATCTCACTGCGTCATGCTGCCGTAGAACCGATTTTTACTGCCGTGACCACACCATCAGGACTAAGTGCGGCTACTTCAAGAAGGTTAGGCATATGGGAGATCGAACCCCCTCTAAGCTCATTATCAAGAGTGTGTAATTGCACGTGGTTCCTTTGGCATCGTTCCACCGTGGCATTTATGATGGCCAGGATGTTGCCGGTTGAGTCTCTCATTTTGTCATTTTTAAATTTCGTTTTAGGGATTTAGCTTTATCAGATACAATGTTTTCAGTTAGTTTGTTCTTCAGTACGCGATTCTGTCAAATCCCATCTCCACCCCCCCCCCCCCCCCCCCCCCCTTTTTTTTTTGAAAAACATATGTATTATTGGGAGTTTCAGAATTAATTTTAGTTGAGTTGATGAATACCCATTTGCCATTTTTGACAAAAAAAAAGAGTTTTTTTTTTTTGTAGTTTTTAGCTATTTTAATTAACTCCATCATGTGTTGGTTAGCCATGGAGAATGTGTGATGTTCTTGCTAAATATCAGTATATTATTTTTGTATAATGGAAAAAAATGTTTCTTTTTAATTTCCTTTTCTTTTGCTAACAGTTACTTTAATTTGGTCCGTTTTAAATAGGATCAAGTGGATCACTTTTAGGTTGAGTTTCATTGTTTCATGTCATATCATAATTCAATTAAACAAGTGATGTATTGTCCTTAGTTTTAGCCAAATAATTACAATGAAAACTCCTCTGTGAAATTCTGGATTTTTGTTGCATTAACTTTTATGAGGATGTTAGTCATTGAGCGTGATAAGTGTACCCTTATGGAATCCGTGACTCTTACACGGGTTTGGGTTGAAGTTGCTGGTTATACCAATAACTCGGTGATCATATTGGATTTATGAACTTTCATGTGATCCCAGCTGGTAGTTAATGTCGTCTCAACGCAGAAAAGAAAAATGCAAAATAGGCCTGGAAGCAGGAAAGCATGATCCCAATTCATCATTTTTTTAATTATTGATTTGTATTTTATTTTTGTACTCATCCATATCTTTAATTCTTAACTTTTTTAATTTTTTTTTTTTTAACTTTTCAGTTGCTTCACTGTAAAGGGTCAATAGTCGGTTGCTTCTGATACAAATGATGGTTGTATTCATTCTGGTTTTGCTAACATTATTTTTGTCTTTATTGATCGTTAGTTAAGTTGCTTGACTGGGGCGAAGAGGGCCAGAGGACAGAAGCTGAGATTGCCTCGCTAAGAGCAGCTTTTATAAAAGAAGTTGCTGTTTGGCATAAACTTGATCATCCTAATGTTACTAAGGTCACTTTTTTACCTCTGCAATTTCTCTCTTCTATTTATGTAGGGACAGAATTTGGCATAAACTTGATCATCCTAATGTTATATGTAGGGACAGAATTTGGCATAAACTTGATCATCCTAATGTTACTAAAATTATTTTTTATAAGTTTTTACTGAGCTACACATTTGCTATTGACAAATTTAAGCCCAGTTAACTGCTCTCTCTCTCTCTCTCTCTCTCTCTCTCTCTCTCTCTCTCTCTCCTCTTCTTGTGGTTAGGGGGCCCCATAAGCTAGCTTTGTGCTTAAGTTGTGGAGTGTGCTAATTGGAGATTTTTTATTATATCTGTAATCTCTCCTTACTGAGAAAGGGATGGGGAAGTTTGTGGCAGTCATGGTACCTTATAAAGGCATCTTGTAACTTAGACTTTACTCTTGAAGAAAACTTCTTTTGATGTAGTCTTTTACTGTTTACTATTGGGTATAAGTTTATCATTTTGGTCCTTTCTTTCTCTTTTCCCTTTTTCAATGTCCTTTTTCTTAAAATTCTTACCCCATAATTAGAATACAACTTTCTGTTTTTTCGTCAAATTATAATCTGTAGGCCACTAATTTAGCTTGCCCTTTGGCTTACCCATTTCAGCATTGCTTCAGCAAAGGATTTATCATTTTCTATTGGTTTTACTTTCATATACTATTTGTTCAGCAATTTAGCTCCGTAGATTAACATTTTTGACATTTGGATGTTAGGATTTAGAGATTGAGTTCTACTGCTTAGGCCACAAAGTACTTGCTTTGTGGATGAATGGTTTCACATTTGATTACAATAATTCCTCATGGAATCAAAAGATCTACAGGAGTTTTTGGTGTCTTAAAATTTGCAACTAATTCCCAGTATTTCAACATCATCAATAATTTTGCTTTCACGTGTTTGCTCAACTCTCCTATAAAGTTTGATCAGTTGCTTCCTTTTCCTAAATCATTATGCGACATTTGTAAAAGAAACAAACCCAATTTTATTTTCCCTTGTGTTTTATTTTGAGTTCAACACATGTCAGTCTTTCAATTATTAGGCTGATTTTATTTGCTGTCCAAGCCTACTTTTAACTTTTATAAAGTTTGGACTTTTTCTTGGCTCCTATGGTTTTGTAAAGGCAATTGTTAGTGCTCTTAAATGTTATAAATTTTCTGTTGTGAATTGCTGAAATTGGCTTAACTGCCATTTGGATATTGCAAGTATTTAGATTTCAGTAAAGAGGCTATGCAAACTAGAGAAGATATTGAATTCATGTGGGGATTTATGACTCTTGAGCTTGGCTCATTTCTTGTAAATGAAATATGTTGTTCATTATTGTTACTTAAATGAAGTAATTAGGCTTCTTGGGGATTATTCATCGATGCTGACTCTGGTCTTTCTCATCCAGTTTATTGGGGCAACCATGGGCTCATCAGAGCTGCAGATACAAACTGAAACTGGCCACATTGGCATGCCAAGTAATATTTGCTGTGTTGTTGTGGAGTATCTTCCTGGAGGTGCCCTAAAATCTTACCTTATAAAGAACAGAAGAAGAAAGCTAGCGTTCAAAGTAGTTGTTGAGTTGGCTCTTGATCTTGCTAGAGGGTACGCAGCAGTTGTATCCATTTTGTTAACTGTGTTTAATTCTACTTTCACTGTATTGCATTTTGGCAGTTTAAGAGTAATTTCTAGCTTGTTAGTTGTTACTCGACTAATCAAGCATTAGGAATGCACATTGATCATGTGTTGTAGGTTAAGTTACCTTCACTCGCAGAAGATTGTTCACAGAGATGTAAAGACAGAAAACATGCTATTGAACAAGAATCGCACTGTAAAAATTGCAGACTTTGGAGTTGCTCGAGTTGAGGCTTCAAATCCCAATGACATGACTGGGGAGACAGGAACACTTGGCTATATGGCTCCTGAGGTATACAGTTCATTATGTAGTACTTTTATATTTCTTTTAAACCAAAATCAATAGAAACGATTTTCGTGCGTGAAAGATGTGTATTCTGATGTCAGTGCCTCTCTCATGGAGCAAAACATTGTTGCAACTGAAAGAACCTCTGTTTTTCTGCCCCTTCATCTTTCGTCATGTTTTGTGCAATAAAAAGACATATAGTTTTGTCCTGTCTGTAATTATGATTCTTGGACTTACAGGTTCTCAATGGCAATCCATATAATAGGAAATGTGATGTGTATAGTTTTGGCATCTGTCTATGGGAGATATACTGTTGTGACATGCCATATCCTGACCTTAGTTTCTCAGAAATCACTTCAGCCGTTGTCCGACAGGTAGTATCTTCTTTTTTCTATACTAACAATTCTTCTTGCAACACGGGTTTTATTCAAATAAAACAGAAAGAGTAATATATTAAGTCCATAATTTCTTGGTTAATCATTTTCATATGCTGCAGAATTTGAGACCAGAGATACCAAGGTGTTGCCCAAGCTCTTTAGCGAATGTAATGAAGCGATGCTGGGATGCTAATCCGGACAAGCGCCCTGAAATGGATGAAGTTGTTTCCATGCTAGAGGCCATTGACATTTCGAAAGGTGGGGGTATGATCCCTGCCGATCAACAGACCGGTTGTCTGTGTTTCCGAAGGTATCGAGGACCATGAAAATTTTCTTCCTCTGGGCATATATATACGAAGGTGGGGTATTTGATATCCTGCCGATCAACAGACGTGTTGTCTGTGTTTTCCGAAGGTATCCGAGACCATGAAAAATTTCTTTCTCTGTGCATATATATATATTATTATATATATATATATTATATATATATATATGAACAGCTTATATATATATGAACAGCTAGAATATGATTGTTTTGATCTGTGGTGATTGAATTTGTAATTAGCAAGAAGGTAAAGCAAATTTGGAATATAAAATGGTGAAGAATGGATGGTGGTGGATATGGGATTGGAAGCTGTATCAAATCTCACTGTATTGGATGTTGTAAATCTTTTCTTTTGTTACTGTATTTCTTAAATATTTTTTTGGGGTTTTGAGATGTGTATTTATTTGGCTTGCCAATGTAATCAACTGGCATGACCACCTCTTCTCCAACATCACCATTCAAATTGGATGATATTATTTATTACTACCATTATTAAGATAAGATGGTGTACTTTGCCCAATTATACAATTGTTGTCTTATTCTTATTTATGTCTGAAATTTGAATGAAGAAATGAGAGAGACATCTGAATTTCCTTTCACTGCAAGTTGGGACTTAATGTCACTCAATACATCAGCTAACTGAGTTTCAATTTTAAACTAGAAGCCAGTCAGAGTCGGCTATGTGAATTCTTTTCTTTTATTCATCCTGAGATATGTTCATAACAGCGCATAATTCAATGGTTAAATTAATAAAAAAAAAAAAAAAAAGAAATTAAACCCTAGATGCCATTTGAACCTCAGAACTACCATTTGCAGTATGATATTCATCATCATTGTCCCATCGAGTCGTTCTGTAATACGTTGCGTACAGTATAATCTGTATTACTCCTGATATTACTCCCAAACCATTGGGAAGCTATAAAAAAAAAAAAAAAAAAAATATAAAAAAAAAAATAAAAAAAAGATCAGTAATAAATTAATTAATAAAAGAGAAATATAAAATAAGAATGTTATACAATCTTACTAGCAATGTCTGAATATGAATCTAAGTAGTTGCATAGATCACCGCAAAATTATCTCATTAGCTTAAATTAGCAAGAAGAGCATGAGCGGCATGTACTTTGGACGCTTTTTGTCCTTGATCACCAATTTTCTGTAAATAAGAAAAAAAAAAAAAACATCAAATAATATAAATGTACATAGATTTAAATCTAAAGAAAAGAGTAAACAACATTAATTGATTTAACAACATACCAAAAAAAAAAAAAAAAAAAAGATCAAGTTAATTAAATTAATTAATAAAAGAGAAAATAAAATAAAATAAAAGAAATGTATAAAATCTTACCACAATGTTGATATCGAATCTAAGTAGTGCATAGATCACCCAAATTATTCCATTAGCTAAATTAGCAAGAGAGAGCATGAGCGGCATGTACTTGACGCTTTTTGTCTTGATCACCAATTTCTGTAATAAGAAAAAAAAAAAAAAAACATCAAATAATATAAATGTATAGATTAAATTAAAGAAAAAGAAACAAACATTAATTGATTAACACATACCATGACAGTCAATGGAGAAACGTACATAAGAATATTGAGGATAATACACAAAATCCCAACAAATGTAGCTCTTGTCTTGGGAGAACTAAATAGGACCATGGAGATCATAACAACAGCAATCATAATAAGTACTTCAACAGCCAGTACAAGAGCAATCTTACTCTGGAAATTCAACAAAAATAAGATGTATAAAAAATCTGTTTCTATATAGATTGAAGACAGTATGAATCAACGTATAGATACACAGTGAGTGTATATAAATATACTCGTTTCTTATTAGGAGAAAAGATGAAGCAGATGGCGACATAGATGAATTCTATGACTAAACCAATAGCGTTGATTGTGGATACCAAAATGCTATCTTCTTTGACATAAGGTAAGCCATAGAAAGTCCACATTGCACAGTTGAGTACTGTTGCTAGATATGGGTCTGGCTTGAATTCTTGTACTGCCTTTTGCTTTAATATCTTCTTCATCGTCGGTCTGTAAATTGCAATGCATGTGTTTATCATTATTATAGTAGAAACTAGATTTTACATTAAAAAAAAAAAAAAAAACTATATATTGAATTTCAGAAATCCACAATTATTAACTACAGAATTTATTTAAGCCTTAAGAGCAAGAGATTAAGAAGACTTACATGGGAGAAAGAAATAAGCAGAAAGATATAATATTTCCTGTAAAAAGAAATGAAATATTAACAATATAAACAATGTATAAAATAATAACATGACGATTAGGGTTTTGCTTTGCAAGACTAACCGATGATGCCTATAACGGTTCTAACAGTTGCAGTGTCTGTCATCTTTACTTAATTTGCAGCTTTTGATCTGGGAATAATTACTTATTAAGCAAGAACCCTCTTCTTGACAAATGCAAAAACAAAATATAAAAACCCCCTTCTTCTGATTTTGTAAGAACAAGAAGCAGACAAAGAAAAGAAAGTAGAAGAAGAAATGTAATAAATCTGTTATATAAATAATTAAAAACAAGGACTTGGCTGAACGGTGTTGGCGATGGTTGGTTAGTTCGGTTTAGGTTTCACTCTCTCTCCCCTTCTCTATTTATTACGTGTGCTTGACAGTTGCCATGCATGCACGCAACCCTCACACTGGTTTTCATGCATATTTATCAGATCCTTAATTTTCGATCAACCTCTGGTCATATCGGCCAGTTCCCTGCATTAATTTCCTCTGAGAAGTCGACTTTTCATTCTTATCCAAAACATTAGTCTCCGACATTATTTCATACAATCAAATAAAATAGCATATTTAATAGTAAATTTTGTATTTTTTTTTTTTTAAGGATAATTCAGTGTTCAAACAATCCTATATTTGTGCTGTGAACAGAATCGGTCCTAATGTGGCTGATCATTTTCTCCAACTAACTACTGTTATCTTGTTAGATACTTTAGTACGTAGCTTAAAGCAGACATATTTTGTTATTCAAATCTATAATCTTAGGATTAAAAGTGAATTAACTTTGTCATTATACGAAAGTTAAACTCAAATTTTTTATTTTATAAAATTATTAATCTATCTCAATGACTTTTACTGTTGTTTCTATGATCAAAAGGATTTCAGAGTGTTATGCCATAGAATGAAAATATATATTAGTATAGTCACCCAAATGAAACGTAGTGCATTTTTATCTGAGTACCAATCTGCAGTGAACCTAATTTAGAATTGGTTTAGCAAAACGGTTTCAACAGAGAAGCCCATGAGAACAAAAAACACTTGGGTTTATATCTCGGCCCTTAATGAATGGGCCCGCTTAATTCTGGTCACTGGCCCTTTAGGAATTGTCCCACCATTTCTATTTCAACTTTAATAGAAAAAATAATATAAATATAGTACTAATTGTAATTATATATATAGAATTATTTTAAATATTTTTAGGTTACTAATTAAATGGGTAATTGATAATGATATTAAAGTTTTTGAATCTAAACCTGACCCGATCCCATCAAAATTAAATTTGGACGAGCCGAGTAAAATTACCAACTCTGATATCAAATCAAGACTAAAAAATTTTATAATCATTTCAAATAATCTTGTCATTTAAGACGTAAAGAAATACCTTTAACAAGCTAAAAAATCTAAAACAAAACTTGTACATTAATTAATCATGATTCATTGATCATTTCAAATAATCTTTTTGTAACGAGAGATTGATAATAACAGAGTACGTAACTTACGTTATTTCATCCCTTTCTTTTTTTCTCTTTCTTGCTATCTAATAAAACGCCAAACAAACTGCTACAGCTTGATTCTTGAAATTGTTGAGTAAGAAAATAATTATAAATCACTAGAAGAGAACGGTTGAGTACTGATTCCATTACCGCCGCTCCAACACGAAAAATTTATGCGGCATTGTTGTTGCGTTTGAGTGGAAAGTCCGCTGCGGATGAGTTTGGAAAACTATTATCTCCTCCACCCACCAAGGAATCTATCACTGTTTTGCTTGCATATGAGTTGGGTAAATGAAGAAATACAAACAAATTATTAATTTTTTTTAATGTAAATATCATACATAAATACTAATTATTCAGTTAATTAATTAATAGATGTAGGTGTCATGACATAATCATTTTGATAGCAAGGTGTGGATAAAAAATTGGGAGCTAGAAGGTATCATTTGAATTATTGGATGATGTTTTTCTCACTTTTCTTTTTGAATCTTCTGCAGGAATCAAATATTATGAAGAATTATGTCAAACCAAAAAGCATAAAGTTACTAGTTATCTTATTTTTTTTATTGCATTATGTATTTTTTTTAATAACTGAAGGTTTTAAATTTTTAATATTCGATAAAAGTTCATAAAAAAATACAGTTTATTTTTGTTGATTTAATGAACCGCTGTTGGTTTTATAAATCATAATTGAATTTGTATATATGGGTTCAGAGCTAAAAGAGTTTTGTTATAGCTTGTTTGTAGGATGGAAAATGCTTATGGTGTAGTCTAAGAAAAGTAGAAAACAACTCCAATGATTGATGAACTTCTTTCCATTACTAAATTTGAATAAACAATCCGAGGTTAAATGTACTCTGGGAGCTTCCAATTATCTTACCCGTCCAAATACGCAGCATCTGTCTATATGAAAAATGGATGGTCCTGATGCATTTTAAGGCCGTCAAGTAGACTAGGTTAGGTTTCTTTCTCCAACTGTTTCCTTATATATCAATCCTATGGAAAAGTTACAAAATTTAGCGGGATATTGACATTTTTTTTTTTGTTGAAATACAAGAAAGGAAGTAATGAATGATGTTGAATAAGCGTATTTCTCTAATAAAAATATTAATAAAAGAAAAGGAAAGGAAAAAAAACACGTCTATCCTTCAGTTTTCAAGTCAGATTACATGCTAATGATTGAAAAATAGCTTAAATTTTCAATTAACTGATTGCAAAGAAAAAGACTATAACTTTAAATCCAGGCTTCTTAGAATAATAAACAACCGCAATCATCTCCTTTGATGATTGGAATCTAGAACCCGCTTAGAATTTTTCTTCTTGGAGTGAGATATTAAATATCTACCACAATAAGATAAATAGGTGGCAGAGGAAATTGATATGTCTGCTATGTATGTATATATATATATTGGAATGGCTTAAAAACTAAATTTTGGTCTCTGTTTGTAATGAAATATAGTGTCATTAGTAAGCTGTAGATGCTCCCTCAAATTTAGCAACAGAAGAAAACAACAAAGGCCCCACTTGTAACAAGATACCATTTTCAGCTTCTGGTTTGCCCACCAAACTCCATCTTCAATATAACACATGTAAGTACGATTCTTTATCTTTCCTAAAGATTGCTTCTTTTTCTTCTCTCTTTTCTTGAAAACCTTGAAACAAATAGAAGTTCTCTACCAATTTAAGTTGACATATGAGTATCAGATCTTTTGCACAGCTTGTGGTTGTTGAGGTATTTCTTTTGTGAATTCTTGGATTGGTTCTTTCTAGGGTTTTGTAAATACAGATTATGATGATGGAGATTCTAGTATCTGTGATACTACTATTTGTGGGTATAATCATTTTGGTAGTAATTCATATTTATATAGTTGGTAGAGCTTTTAGGAGTGGGTATGAGAATGGTCAGATTATGGTTCCAGGACTTACAAGTAACAATGGAAGCAAAAAGATTTCAAAGGAAGACTTGAAGAATCTTCCATGTTTTGATTACAAGGTTGCAGAGAAAGGAGAAAGTAGCCCTGTGGAATGTGTTATTTGCTTAGGGAATTTCAATGTAGGTGATAAATGCAGATTATTGCCAAATTGCAATCACAGCTTTCATAGTCAATGCATAGATTCGTGGTTAGTGATGGCTCCTATTTGTCCAGTATGCAGAACCGACATTAATCCTCCAGAGACAAGCGTTTCTATTGCTGTTGAGATGGAATTAACATAACAGCAATTGGGTTTTGTTTCAGTCTGTGTATATTAATTACCCATGTCAGCCTGCTTGTAGTTCCTGTAGATGCAATTCTGGTGAATGCCAAGCCTTCAATTTTGCCTTCTGTCTTCTTATTTTTCAACAAATTTTAGATTAATTACTAGTTCTGCTAGTTGTGATCGTTTCAATTTTTAGAAACATGACGTTATAGAAACAGAGCAGATATGGTCTTGGACAAATCTATCCCACTGTTGAGGGACCATTTATGTTTTCTTGTCTTGCTTCTTCTTCAACTTTATGTATACTGTCCAGAAAGGATGATACTTTATGATGCTTTTACACAGTATTATTGTATTAGCAGTCTATTACCTGTTTTTGGTAATAATATTGTTGGATTTTTAGGAATATGGTGACATACAAATCTAGGATTTCTCATGATTTAAGAATATGATTCAGAACAGCTACCATGGGACAAAATTCTTGAAGTTCATGAAATCTGTTCTCTGCTTCAAGTAAAAGAAACATAATTTCCTAACTAAGAAGTGCAATAGGGAGGCAACCAAACATAGCCCCTATTGATGGAGAGTGAAAGATTGATTGATTGATTGTCGGAGGTAAAGGTAAATTAATTTAAAAAAGCGAAGGGTCACTTTCCATTTCATAGCTTAAATTAAATAAAGATACACACGTTGTCTACATCTGATAATCTCAAAAACCAAGGGACAGTTTTAGTTCTAATATAGCCAAATGTCAATAATAGATTTTTTAGTCAAGATTAGCAGTAATCCCATCGGTCTAAAGTATGTAGCCTTCTACCGTACGAAGAAGGTTTCGTAATTCATTGATCCATAAGAATTATTCCTAAATTTTTATCGACAATAATAATGGTAAGCCAAAGGAACAAAAATCTTGAAATGCACAATTGCATAAACAGTGAATCACTATTCTAGTTGCAAGAATATGGACGCTCAATTGCAACAATGAATACACCTATACACAATCTAGCAGCAAGTCTAAATACAACTTAGAAATAAATGGAGGGATATTTTTTGCATAGTCAGAAAAGCAAACCGTTTAAGAAAAAAAATCATTAGCAAGTAAACTTAAACTTTAACCGCAGAAACGACAACAACTAGGTTCCAGAGATTAAAGTTTGAATTGAACTTCTAATCTCACACATTCTTCTCCATGATAAGCACATGAAAATCCACCTGGAGCTCAACACTAACTGATATTACATATAGCAATAGTGACAGACAGTTATCAATAAAAACTCAGTTTTTCTCAGTGCTCTTCTCCAATTCTCTCCTCAGCTGCAGTGAGAAGTCATCATTGACATCATCATCATCCCAATCATCTTCCCACTGTTGTGTCACCTCTTTCCCTTCCTCCTTGTCCTCCCACTCTGTCATTTCATTAGAAACAAACAATAGGATCATCCATAAAATAGTCACAAGTCACAACAAATTAAACATCATATGGAAGACTAGGAAAGGTCAGTTTCAAACGATTAAGATGACCAGAAATAGAAAAAAGATGACAGTTACAAATTGCAGAAAAAAAAAAAAAATAAGGAAAGAGCAACTAGATTGGTGTCAAAATAACACAATGTTCTCACAGTTGTGTTATCAAAATACAATAATACAAACAAGAAAAAACCCTCTGTTTTCTCATTCTTAGTTAGTAGATGATTCTGCTGCATGATTTGTGCACAGTTACAAGGGGAACACCTCGGCAAAATATGTTCAAAGATGTCTTTCTGACTCATTATTTACCAGTTGTCTTAGGGTTCCAAAAGTATATCTATATATATTCAGTCCATTTATGCGAATTCACCAGAAAATTTCACAATATTAATAATTATTCCTACATATTATACTTTCCCATGTCACATTACGCTGCAATAATTGTGCGTCTTTCAACAGTTACAACTAAGAACCTAACCAACTCCATTCCTTAAACTAGTTTTGCAACCAGCTAAATTACCTGAACCATCAACATGAGAACAGCCATATCTTAGAAAATAAATAATTTTAAATCTCCATCTTCATAACTAATTTTAGCTGCAACAGTCCAGAAATCCTTTCCCGGATATGATTTCATTACAAGAATTCCTATTTGGACTTCTAGGGAGTTAGGTATCAGCTATATATAGTAACACAGTGATCCAAAATGAGTAAGCTGCATTACTACATTCACCAATGAGAAGTGTATCATGTAAAGAGAAATAACTTCTTTTAAATTTATCATATATGCTTTGAACCAATCTTGTGGAATTTATCAGTAGACATCGAATTTAATTTAGTTCTTCAAAACCTCAACACAAAAAAGAAAAGGGTAATCACTTAACCCAATTAATTTCGAAAATTACTTAAATCAACGAGCTCGAATACCTCATGCAATAAAGATCAAATTGCATACACGGTTATCACTTACCTTCGTTAATCTCAAACTCTTCAAATTCATCGTCATCCTCGAAGAGGTCCATCTTCACGTCCTCGGTTGCTGCTTTCGGTTCAGTCGCCATATTCACTTCTCACACGAAGTTACTGCTATTGCAATTATATAAGACCGCGTGAATTATAGACAAGTTGCAGTTAGAAATTTATAGAGAAACACTGTTTCCCAAAGGTTGATCAGAATTTACCTGATGACGGGAGAATCTGGCTCGAGAGAGGTCTGAGCGAAACCCTAACTTCGCGGGATTGGGGGTTTTGTTTATTGATTTGTTGAAATAATCGGAAATAAGGAGGAGAATTTTACTTTATTTATGACTATGAATAATGAACGGGTTGAAAAGAAAGAAATAGCAAACGACGACGTCCTTTTAGTACCGTGATGTGTACTTTTTGTTTTTTTATTTTTTACTTCTTTTTCCTTTTTGTTAGTTTCTTTTCTTTTCTCCTCTTCGTAACAAAAATAAAAATAAAAAAAAATTTAAAGTAAATATTTATTGGATAATTCCATTATTTTTTATTTTGAGAGGGAGTAATTCCAGTATTGGTATAATTAAAAGGTTCATTTATATTTTTATAAAATTGACAAAAGCTCTAATTGATTTATTTCCAATTTCATTTTTATTCACTCAAACTGAGAAATCTACTCTTTATTGGGATTCTCATCGCTTAAACCGAGTCTTTAGCCTCAATCATGCATTAAATCAATAAAAATAATATTTTTTGTTAAAATAATGATATTTTTTGACAAACATCCTAAGAAAAAAGGAACAATTTAACACAATTTTTTTACTTTTATGGTTTAATCCACGAATAAGATTATAGATCCGGTTTAGACAAGTAATAATTCCTCCTTATTTATTTGGTTGCACAAATTTTTCGACCATTATTTTTCATTAGTTATAGTGAGGTGTTGCTAATTTGTAACCTCATACACAGAAACAAAAATAAAGAAACAAAAATTGCATCTCACACAATTTTATTACATGTTATTTGTATAATGTAATAAAAAAAAAGAATACAACTACAAACGTATAATATAAATATAATCAACAAACTCAAAATATATATGATATGACACAGTTAGCTCTTACAAAAACCGAGCTAATTGCATAACAGTTCACAATCTATTTACAGAAGAAAATTAAAAAAAAAAAAAAAAAAACAGTATTTTGTTATTAAATTAAAAAAGGGATTCCATAATTTATTATTTTTTTTATTAAAATTTGACACAACAGGACCTCTAATTGATTTTATTTCCAATTTCATTTTTTATTTTTCACTTCAAAACTGAAGTGATTAAAAGGTCTATTTTCTTTATTTGGATTCTCATCGCCTTAAACAACGTTATGGTCTTTAGGCAAGCCTATCAATCTCATAGCAATTAAAATCAATTATAAATACAATAGATATTTTTTGTTAAAAATAATGGGTATATTTAAATTTTGGACCCAAACATGTCTCTCGAAAAGGGAAAAAAGGAACCAAACATTTAACAACAATTTTTTTTAACCTTTTTATGCGGTTTAAAAAATCCTACGATAAAATTATAAGAACTTTTTATAAGAAATTTTTCCGGTTCCAATAGAAGACCCAAGTTTAATAATTCCACAAATCCTTAAAAAATTTTACTTTTGAGTTTGAACAACAAATTTTTTCGACCAATTTATAATTTCCATTTCCAAATTTTTAAAGCCTAATAGTTGGAAAGGGTTGGTTTTATATGGAACTAAATTTTGTAAACCTCATACAATCAGAAAGTAAGAAAAAACAACAAAAAAATAAAAGAAAAACAAATAAAAAAAATTGCATTACTTCACACAATTTTTACTATTTATTACAATTTTTTATTTTGTTAATTAAACCTTTGTAATTATTAAATACTTATAAAAAAGAATACAATATATACTCTCACCCCAAAAATTGGACCGCATACTCTAAAATATAAAAATAAAAATATAATCAACAAACCCCAAATATTATTAAATAAATAAAAATATGACACAAATATAGCTCTTTTTTACCCAAAAAAACAAAACCAAGAAAAGCTTAATTAGAAACATATTAACTAAGTTATTTTTCTTATCTAATTCTACAAATTTTACAAGAATGAAAATATTTAAAAATAAAAAAAAAACATAACAAACAAAAATTAGAGGAACCAGAAGAGCCACCCGAACGATGAGCTTTTTGCCCGTTTTCTCAACAGTGTGAAGCAAGGTAAGGCAAAACAAGTTCTCTGGTAAAAACTTGTTTCCGATGATAGAAATTTATTTGTTTAAAAATTAAATCTTGATAAAGGAAGAGCTGGGGCCCTTTGCTACTGGCAGTTTTGTGAATTGCCAAATCAGTGTTTAGGATGTTGAAAAATTAATTGAAACCTCATAAGAGGCAGAAAGTGTCCTTCGCTATACGCTTGCAAAACCCATCTTGAAACACAAAACCTCCATTTTACCTCACACCAAAGCTAAATTAAAAAAAAAAAAAAAAAGGAACAGAATCACCGAACATGAGCTTGCCGTTCACATTGAGCAGAAGCAACAGTTCCTGAAGAACTTGTTTCATGAAATTTATGTAAAATCTTTATAAGAGAGCTGGCTTTGCTACTGGCATTTGAAGTTCCATCAGTTAGGAGTGAATATAATGAACTCATAAGAGCAGAGTCCTTCGCTAATACTTCAACCACTTGAACACCTCCATTTTTACACAAAGCTAATAATATCGATACACAGTACTCTTTTCCAACCCTAGAAGGTAAAGATTGCAGTATTTTCAAAATTATTAGTAAACCTGAATTTTGTAATATTGTTAATGAACCATCAATACTACTTTCAGCTAAAGCTGCAATTACTGCAAGTGAATCAGCTATAAGTTCATCTTTATCCGAAGAACGAAGAAGATCTATAAGTAATGGAATAATACCAGATGCCAATACCTTCTGGTGATTTCCAGGATGGAGAAGTAGCGCGAAAATAGCTGCAACTGCATTCTTTTTTCCATTAGTCGGCTTATCTTTAATTAGCTCCACTAATGCTGGAATTGCTTCAGGTGTTTCACCGATTAATTTTCGATGACCTTTTATTGAAGCTAAGTAAAAAATTGTTGCAGCTGCTATTTGCTTCGCTTCATAGCTTAATCCCTTTATAAGTACTGCAATGATGGGTTTTAAGCCTCCACTATCAATTATTAGCTTCTTGCCATTAGTATGTTTGGAAAGCTTTAATAAAGCTCCAATGGCATTTTCTTGGATAGAGTTATCTGGACGAGAAGATAAAAGATTTATTAGAGGTAGAATTGTGCCTGCATCGATCAAACAACATCTGTTGAATATGTTTGATTTTGCAAGTAATCTGATTTCATAAGCAGCCTTGTTTTTTTCGTCGCGTGACCCAAAAACCAGTCTTCTTGCAAGATATCTAGAGAGGAATTTCATAGCTTCTGCGGCTGCAGGACTTCCTGGAATTATTGTTCTTGTTATATCGCGATTTCTGTTTCCTGATTTAGTTAATGAAATGCCGTTGTCGTTGCAGAACTGTTGGATTAGCTTTCGCAGAGTTGTATTTGGTACTAGCTCTGTATTCTTCAGCTTCTCCCCTGTTTTGGGACACAGCATGTTTCCTGCTTTAAACCATTTTTCTATTGAAGAACGATCGTAAGTCTGACCTGTTGATACAGTAACAGGATCAGTCATTATCTCAAGTGAAATTGGGCACCGAAAATCTTCTGGATTTAAGCAACTAAGAGTTTCCGTGTTGCATTTCATATCGATGTGATCCGTAATTCGATTATCCAATTTCTCGAAAATAACACCCCTGCAGTAGCTCATTAACCCTAATAAACTACTCAAAAATGGAACTTCTTTTTCATCACAATCTGAGCATTGAAAAATAATCTCTTCTTCTAAGAACTTAATTTCCTTAAAACAATCACTCCAACTTCTAATCTCTAAATAATCAAGAACCCGCTTAACAAAGCTGCAATCACACTCAATTCCTTTTTCAAAATAATTCAAAATCATAACTACTTGTTTTGAAGCCCATTCATCTTCAGGGTCTAGCTCGAATTTGGCTTTTCGAGCTTGTCTTGCTACTAATTCAACTAATTCCTTCACTTCACCTCCTACATCAATCAAATTCAATGGCAATACATCAAGTGCAGTAGCAATAGCTCGAACCAGAACTCGAAATTGAGTGGCAATAAATTCTGACTTCATTAAAATCCATAGCTTTGCTCCTTCACACGTGCAATCCTCTAATAAGAATTGGATTTTTTGACACGTAAGATGGAGCTCAGAAAAGGAAAGAACAACTGAGTCGGGAAGAATCAATTCACGATCTCTAATTTCCTCGAAGAATATAAGAAATATGCCAATTTGTCTAATGGCTTCGCGCGCATTTCTCCTTTGTGTAGAGAAAAACTTTGACTGGTAATTGCATATGTTTTGTGAAAGAGAGATTAAAGAGCTCAAAAGGGTAGCCGGAGAAATGCCTTCACAAGGATGAACTGCCGGAAACGTTAGAATCCGGCGATCGGTCCGGTTGAATCTATTAATCATTTGAAGAAATTAATAAAGGATGAAGGAAAAACAGATGTGTGTATACTCCTATGCTTTCGGTTTTGTTTTGTTTGAAGTTTTATGAAACAGAAAGGATTCAGTTAGTCCAAATATAGTAGGGGAGTATCTGAAAAATCTTTCTGGACACGTGGCGTGAGATGCAATTTGGAATGATGAGTTAACGGCCAGATGTGGTTCTACATGACATGTGTACATAGAGTTTTGGCCAAGAGGCTGCTTCCTTTGAATCCCGATACTGTACGGACAGTTTATCCTAGTTGATGATACTTATGTGGGGCCCACAAGCCGACTATGAAACGTGGGCTAATAAAAATGCGACATGTTACTTGGGAAACGGGGGATGTCATTGTATTCAACGTTACTTGGTATGCAGGGGATTGCTAGATTTTTCTTTCTCTCTTCCTTTTTTTTTTTTTTTTTTTTTTTTTTATAAGGTATGAAGGAATAAAAAACCAGATGTGTGTATATCTTTTGTTCCTTTATTGCTTTCGGTTTGGTTCTCGTTTTGAAGTTTTATGGAAAAACAGGGAAAAGGGATTTTTCAGTTAGTCCCAAAGTATAAATTAGGGAAGTATCTGAAAAAATCTATTTCTGGACACCCGTGGCGTGAAAGAAAATATGCAATTTTGGGGGGGCAATGATTGAGTTAAACGGGGCAGATTGTGGTTCTAACATGAACATGTGTACATAGAGGCTTTTGGCCAAGAGGCTGCTTTCCTTTGAATTTCCCGATACTGTTACGGGACCAGTGTTATCCTAGTTGGATGATTATCTTATGTGGGCCCCACCAAAGCCGGACTATTTTGAAAAACCGTTTGGGTGTGCTTAATAAATTATAAGTAATGCGGAACATGTTACTTGCGGAAACCACTGGGCTTGAATTTGTCTAATTTGTTAGTTTCAACGTTACCTTTGGTATGCAGGGGATGGGTGTGCTAGAAATTTTAATTTCTTTTTCTTCTCTTCCTTTTTTTTTTTTGGTTTTTTTTTTTTTTTTTTTCAAAAAACAATATTTAAAAGAAGGGAATATCTAAATGAAAAGGCTATTAATTTATTATATTTAATACCAAAATAATAAAGAAAAAAATTGAGATTCAATAAACTATCTATTAATTTATCCAATAAAATATTCTTAAATTGACTGTATAATTTATTTAGGGAACCCAAAAATTCCAAAACTCTATGTTTTTATTAATTTATAAAACAGGAAGTATACTCGAGAATTATTATTGCTTATGTTTTTGGGGAAAATGAAATTACCATATTAATTGGTTTTAGCTATTACGCGGAAGAAAAAAAGGAAACTTGTTGCATTTCAAAGGGGCATTATTAAGGAGGGACTGTTTGTAATTTACGAAAAATTGGATGCTCCATATACAAGCTTGGCAACCCAAAGAATATAGATATAAAGTTAAATATTTCAAAAATTTCAATGCCATGAATTTTAAAACTATTTATTTCAATATATCTTTAATTTCACATCTTAGGCCGATAAGAATCAGTCCAAACCCCCAATTATAATTAAAAAAAAATTTTGAACCTCTAAAAATCACGGAATTTCAAAAATGAAATAAAAAATAAATGTACTTAAGGGATCCAAAGCGTCAAGCGTGGAAATGAAAATAACTAAGTTAACGAAACAAGGAATTTATAGGGGGAAGACATATAAACTAGCTGTCGGGTTTCTTAACAACTAATTAACCAACCAAGATATGGGATAAATTTTCCTAACGGTTCCAAAAAGGCTAAAACCGATGACCAAACTGTTTTCATTGTTCTTGACTTGGCCGCGGGGCCTCTGACTTAAAGAAATCTTAACAAAACAAAACATTATCTCTCTTTTTTATTTATTGTTGAAACAACGAGAGGAAAATAAATTGTATTTTTCTTAGGAAATTTTCTAAATTTAAAATTCCCAACAAAAAATTAAAAAAGAAATCAAAAGGTTGAAGCTGGGCTTGAATTTAAGTCATGGTCGATTCATTGCACGGTGTCACACCTTTGGATTGGGAGTGTTTATAGGCTCCACTAATTGGGACTTTCTTAATTACTTTAGGCTACAAAATTATATCTTATTTTAATTTATTTATTAGTACAAACAAATTAAAGAATTTGATTGTTTGGAACTTAATGATTTTAAAGGACAAGGGAAATATTCTTGAAAACGTGGACCAATCAGTTTCTGGACTAAGTAGTTTTTTTTTTTTTTTTTTTTTTTTTTCAAACAAATTAGAAACTATGAAGCTATAATTATTATATTTAATACAAATAAGAAAAAATTGAGAAAACTATATTAATTACCCATAAATATTCTTAAATTGACTTATAATTATAGACAAATCAACTATGTTTATATTTATAAACAGGAGAGAATTATATTGCTTATTTTTGACTGAAATTACATATTATTGTTTAGTATACGGAAGAAACTTGTTGCATTCAAGGCATATTAAGACTGTTAAACGAATTGATGTCCAAGCTTGCAACCAAAGAATATAGATATAAGTAAATATTTCAATCAATGCATTGAATTTAAACTATTTCAATCAATATATAATTTCACATCAGGCGATAAGATCAGTCCACCCAAATTATAATTAAAAAAAAATTTGAACTCTAAAATCACGAATTCAAAAATGGAAATAAAAAAATGTACTTGGGATCCAAAGTCAACTGAAAGAATAACTAAGTTAACGACAAGGAAGTTATGGGGACATATAAAAGTGTCGGTTCACACTAATTAACAACAGATATGGAAATTCTGGTCCAAAGCTACATGACCAAACTGTTCATGTTCTTGACTTGGCGGCCCTGCTTAAGAAACTCCAAACAAACATATCTCTTTTTATTATTGTTGAAACGAAGAATAATTTATTTCTAGAATTTTCTAATTAAATTCCAACAAAAATAAAAAAGAAAATCAAAGTGATCTGGCTTGAATTAGTCATGTCATTCATGCACGTTCACACTTGGATTGGAGTGTTTAGCTCACTAATGACTCTTAATTACTTGTGGCTACAAATTATCTTATTGTTATTATTTATTAGTACAAACAAATTAAAGAATGATGTTGACTATGATTAAGACAAGGAAATATCTTGGAACGTGGACCAATCAGTTTTGGACTAGTAGTACGCGGTTATTATCTCTACATCTAAATAATTTAGGAGTGATTAAGCCAAAGTTTATTATATATTATTATTATTATTGTGAAATCTTTACTTTACATGAATTTGAAGCTTCTTGTGTGTACGTTCATGGGGTTTGTACGTGTCATGTGAAAACTCTTTGGATTTAAGAGGCCCACAAGCAATATTCCAAAAACAACAATAGCCTCTCCTTTCCCCTCCCAATTTTCTTTTTCTTTTTTTCCTTTATTTCTTGAAAGTTCAGCTCAAAATCATTATTTTATAGATAAAGTTTGAATAAAAGTATAATTTAATTTGCTGATTTAAATTTTTTAATAGTTATCGATCATCTTAATAACTTCAATGTTTAATTAGTGTTGCGTCAAAATATTAAAGGGAGTCGTGAGATAAGATTTATTTAATTACATCTATCGTATGGATAGTCTCATACGTTAGATTAGTTAAAATAATTTTTTTAAAAAAAATATTATTTTTTTAATTCTTTTTTTCTCAGTGTATATCAAAAATCCATCATTTAAATTAATTATTTATGATTGGTTTGGTATATAAATATGTCTATACACGGAGTATAAGTGAGTCCTTTTTTGAGTTACATTTCATAATTCATTTTCTCAAAATCTAAACACTAGTATAACATTGATTTTATTCGTAAATTAGTTATTTTGGCAGCTGTTAGCTGTTTTAATAGCGTTTAATTATTAATTGTTTAAATAGATTTTCACTAATCGTGAAAAGCTAAAAGTTAGATGAGTTAACTTTTCACAAAAAAATATTCCAACCTCTAAAAACTAATTGAAATACTACGTTACCCAATAACTTTTTAAATAGCGTTTAGCGTTTTAGTCAATCAAAAAGCTACTTAAAAATTTATTGTCGAAGGCAACTGTTATTTGACTAATCAAGATAAATAAAAGATATGGTGTTTTAATTAAAATTAAAACACTAATTGCTATATGAAAAATTGTTGGAAAAGAGAGGCTTGCTAATTTTTTTTCTCCATAGATTTTATGGCTATGTTTATGACCCTTAAACACAATCTTGTTATTTTAATTATCCTTGACATGTATTTTCTTCATTGTTTAGCAAATAAATTTTTCAATAAGAATTATTAATATATAGTCATACTTTTATTTTTGGTATCATTGTTCAATCCTTCTATACATAGAAATATACAATACACATATATCCACGTCCCCTTCATTTAACATATTAAATGTGTGATATTGACTCGTCTTTCAATTTTAATTTCAGATGTATTGACTACTCAACATTAGTACTTCTATATATTTTTTTTATTTATTTTTTATTGTTTTGATTCTTTGATTTGGAAGTTGAGCTGTCACTTCGACTCCAACAGGCAATAGCTGTGAATTTCAGAATTCAGACACTTTGTGTCTCGTTAAACCTTTAGGATGCATGGAGATTCTAAAATGTTTAACAAGAAGAAATTATATTATTCACTGGACAAACCGCATATTAAATATGGCAAGAAATATAAATGTTTTGAAAAATTTTAAGTTTATTAATTGAAAAATAAAAATAATTCAATTTTAATTAATTGCGTTATACTATAAGGTACATATCCGATGTGTTATAAATATAATATATTCAATTATTTTATAATAAATATTTTAATTTATTTAGTTAACAATTATTTTACACCATTAAATATAATTTATTATCAAATGTAATATAAGATTTAGCGTTTGCTATAAAATAGAAAATAAAACTCAAATAGAAATATACATACACATAAAATTCTGATATAAACAAGTTATGTAGCAAACTATATAATATATTATTTTACAAAATAAAAACCGCAAATATAATTGTATGCTGATAGATTTTAGCAAGAAGTAAAAAGAAATATTAAAATTATAAATGATATTGTAAAATAACGACTAATATATTAATTATTATTTTACTTCTTTTTTTTGAAAAATTATTGTGTATTGTGTACTTGTAATGTCTTGCATCCATGCAACTTTAGGGTGGGCACAGTGTTGGAGTATGTGAGTAATCCCACGTCGGATAAATACAATTAAGTAAAATAGCATATAACGTGAAAATGAACCAATTAAAAAGACTTAGGTCATTTTGTATTAAAAATAAACCCAACATATTATAAGCTTAATATTAAATAATTAATTAAATTTGATTTGATTAATTGCTTAGGCCCAGATTCTCATCACGCAGATATGAAAAATGTCGAACTAAAGAAGTTCAGTGCTGCTTGTCATTATTAAGTATAATCGATTATTTTATTATTGTTGGTTGAACACCAAATGATATGTGAGATACGTTAATGCCAAACGACATAATTTGACTTGGACGACCACGCTATTTGAGCAAATTGTCGTCACGAGAAACCCATTGATAAACTTTTTGCAGTCATCACTTACATTACAACGACCGCGTCTTGTTATGATTGGCCATTTGGCCTACAAGCCGTTCAACGACAGCGTATAAACGCAGACGACAAACCACAGCGGCGGAGCGCGCGGTTCATTTCTTAGATGGACCATCCTCTGCGGATGGCTTTCCATGCACGCCAATGTTGGTAGAGAGCAAATTTGAGCATGACAATTACTAATCAAGAAAGGCCTTCAAAAAGGATGGTAAATTTTATTTATCTGAGAGGTTAGGTATAGACAAACAAAACAAGTACAGTTCTTTACACTACAGTGCAAACCTCACATCACCTTATAAATACATGGAGTAAAAAACCAGGAAAAGAGAAACAGAGTAGTGGATTTACGAATTTACAACCAAGCCGGATTCTTTAAAGGAGTAACAACAGCTTTAACTTGCAAGTAGTTATTAAGGCTGTAGATACCTTTTTCCCTGCCAAAACCACTCATCTTATAACCACCAAAAGGAATTGCTGCATCGAAGACATCAAAGCAGTTAACCCACACTGTTCCTGCCCTCAATGCTCTTGACAAGGTATTGGCAGTATCAATGTTCTTTGTGAAAACTCCTGCAGCCAATCCATAGCGGGAACTATTTGCCCTTCTTATTACTTCATCAACATCCCTGGTAGAGACAGTGGAAATCAATGAATAATTGATTCCAGGTAACAAATTTTCTTTGGCAAGTTTGCATTTTAGGTAACAAATTTGAACCTACTTGAACTTCAAGATTGATTGCACTGGACCAAAGATCTCATCTTTTGCTATCAACATATCTTCCTGTTTGATGACAACGTTATAAGTATTATAAATGATCACAGAAAAAAAAAAAGAGGGATTTTATACCCATAATACCTGAACATTCGAGAAAACAGTGGGCTGGATAAAGTAGCCCTTGGAGCCAAGCCTTTCACCTCCACATTCGAGTTTACCATTGCTTTCAATGCCAGATTTTATATACCTCAGGACCTTCTGAAATTGCTCATCATCGATCTGGACAGTTTACAAGGTCCAATAGAACAACATTACTTGACAGCTCTAAGCAATCAATGGATATAGTCACCATTCCAAATTTCCAATTACCTGAGGGCCTTGTTCAACACCCTTCTTAAAGGGATCACCAACAACACGTCTCACAGCACGTGCCTTTGCTTTCTCTACAAACTCATCATACACGCGCTCGTGTACATACGTACGAGACCCAGCACAACAACATTGGCCCTGTAGATAATAAGCGCATGGGCAACACAGATTTTTGTGGAAGTGATTAAATTTGAAAGGCAAACCTGATTAAAGAACAAGGCAAAGTGTGCAAGCTCCACAGCCTTGTCAATATCAGCATCTTCGCATACTATGAAAGGTGATTTCCCTCCAAGTTCTAATGTAACTGGCTTAAGATTACTTTTAGCAGCCAATTCGAGGATAACCTTGCCTGTCTCAGTTGATCCTGTGAAAGAAATCTGTACAGGAAATGGTGACAGTATCAATTACTGGTATTCTGAAGTATGTCTGAAGACAGACTTAATACTGCAGTCCATATTATCTATGCAACAATGAAAGCCCTGGAACTTCCACAGTCCACTGAAATTGAAGATGAGGTTAAAGTAGAAACAATTTCCAGGAGAAAAGTTAGTGAAAAATGAAATATATTCTATCAATGCCATGAAGTATGTAACCATAACAGGGATTCAAATTCCCAAGATAGCAAGAAATAAATTAAGCATGACATAAAGATTGTAAAATACCTTGTCTACATCCATGTGACTGGCAAGAGCTGAACCAGCAGTTGGACCATAGCCTGAAACTACATTCAGAACACCTGGAGGAAGGCCAGCCTGTCATACAGGATGGATAAGCATTAGATTTCAAAAAAATGAAAAATATGTGAAATTTTGACCATTTTAAACCATCAATAGAAAAATCAGACATGTTTTAACCATTTTCCTCCTTCTTTAAGGAATATCCAAGCAGATAAATAAGTACCTTCTTCAATTTTATCAATGTATAATTTTCAAGGTCTACATTTCTACTTTCACATTTAGTCTAGAAAACCATAGTGCATATGATTTTGAAATCGTACATCATGGAAGAGCTTTCCTGCATAGAGAGCAGTAAGAGGTGTCTGTTCTGCTGTTTTCAGTACAATAGTATTACCACAAGCTAATGCAGGACCAACTTTCCAAGCAAACAAGATAAGAGGAAAATTCCATGGAATAATTTGCCCTGCAACTCCAATAGGTTCATGCAATACTTGAATATGGTGATTACTGTCTCCAGGAACTGTTAGCCCATGAATCTTATCCGCCCAACCTGCAAAAATTAAGAATAAAATCATTCTAAGCTATAATACACAAAGAAAACATTCAACCACCGCAAGCATTTTAGGAATCCTACCAGCATAGTAACGAAATAAACGCGCTAACATGGGTAACTCAGATTTAGCAGACTGTTCATAAGGCTTCCCATTATTCCATGTCTCTAAAGCTGCAAGCTCATCGTTGTGCTTCTCAACTAAATCAGCAAAACGCAACAGAATCCGTGACCTTTCCTGAAACAAAACCCCCATTTAAACAAATTAAAACACAAAATAATTGATGGTGTAATGTATTAAAGAAACAAGGCATATAACTTCTTACATAAGGGGTCATTTTTGGCCAGGGTCCTTCATCAAACGCTTTGCGAGCAGCTGCTACTGCCCTGTCTATATCTTCAGCATCACCTTCAGCTACATGAGCAATCACTTCTCCAGTACGAGGATCATATGCAGGAAACGTTTTCCCTGCAATTAGTTGGTGTAAGTATTGATCATTTTCTACTGAAAAGGAATTGAACTGTTGTTTTTTGAACAAAGAATTACCAGATGCTGCATCAACAAATTTCCCATTAATTAGATTCTGGGTGTATCTTATTTGAACAGGTGGAGTGATTGGTTCCTCAGCTACTGAAGCAGTGCTAAACCTGCATATGCTTTGAGCCCTGCTTGGATTTCTTCCTAAAGAATCAAATTTGAAGCACGAATGCATATTAATCTTGATGTCCCCATAATCTAAAATCTAAATTAAAAGAAAATTTTAGAAAAAATTTTGATGTTAAAAGGATATGAATCCTATAAAAAAATAGTTGCCTAATTTATAAGTGCAATTAAGTCCATCAGCCTTGAATAAAGGTCAAACACTCATTTTCCCTGTGCCAAATATAATAAAATTAATGAAAACAGAGGTATGCAATAGAATCACAAAGTTCTCGATGCTTCAGATCTTTCTGAAACTAAGGAAAAGAAACATACTTCATAACCCAACCCAACAACAGTTGAAGTGTAAAAAACCCAAAATGCTTTTTTTCTTTTCACCAACTTTCTTGTTACCAAACAAAGGCATCACAAAATTTTGTCCGAAGGATTCTAAAAATAAGGATAAGCATATTAAATTGGATGACTTTCGGGAATTTTCTTTATAGTATGTCAAAAAAATTTAAAGTCTACCAAATAACAGTATAAAGAAACATTGCAATGAAACCAAATGAAGAATTAAACAGTGGAACACTGCATGTATCACCATTATCAAGAATAGATAAGTCCATGAATGAAAGAAACTTATTCAAGCAAGACAATAAGAGAAAAGTAGAGTGCTCACCTAGAGAAAGCAGAAGAGAAGAAGAAGAAGAGGAAAGAGAAACAGAGAGAGAACGGGAGATTAAGGAAGATATCCTGCGAGCTGCCATGGCCTCTGTTACCGAGAGTTTATCTTGATCTCTCTCTCTTCTTATATTGGCTATTGTTATCTTCCAACACCTGTTTTTTAACTTGTCTCCTTCCTCCACTACCACTGACACGTTTCCAAAGTTCAGGGATTTTTTTTTTTTTTTTTTTTTTTTCTAGTTTATGGGATGTTTTTTTCAGGGATTTTTTTTTTTTTTTTTTTTGAAGGGAAAGTTACGGGTTAATTCTTAAGTAAATTGGTGATCAAATATTTTTTTATTAGTTTGCAAATGTTTTTTGTACATAATTTATTCGTGCCTTCCGTACATAATGACTGAATTAAGTAATGTTTAAGATAGATAAAACGTTTTACCTGAAACGATAATGATTGCTACAAGCAACAAAAGTCAAAGCCATAATAAAGATTCAAACATAATTTAAAAGTGTAAAAAATATAATGTGAATTTTACTAATCAACAAGAAATATTAAATATTAAAATATTTATTTTGTATATATATCTTACTTTTTAATGAAAAAAAATGATCTATCATTATAGCTGTAAATAAATTAAATAACTCGGCCGAACATTGTCTCTAACTCAATATTCAAAACCACCTAAATTCTAAATTTAAAATTTAAAAAAAAAAAAGTGAATAAACTAAAGAAAAGAAATAACAAGGTGTCTGCACTATACAATTATTTTTCCTTCATAATTATCCAGATGCTATATTTTCCTTCATAATTATCGAATACTATAGTATATATGTTATATATATTCTTCTGTATATTATATATAAGTTATGCTCAGATTAGTATATGTTTAGTGGCTGTCTGTATGTTACTGTCTCTTTCTTATGTATGATTAATCAAGTATAAGTTTAATCAATTTATTAACATACTCAATATCTTCATGATCGCCATAGAAATCAGGTCTCTGGTTTAAAAAACTAGGCATTTTCAAGGTTAGAATCATCGGGAATCAGTCGATTTGCCTTTAGTCTCCTTTTTATTGTTATTTGCACATATTTTGATACAAGAAATGTAGCGCCATAGATGTTGTGCATTGTTTGCTATTAATCCATTGTGATGATCCTTCACTACGTATATAATTCATTAGATCTCTCTCGTTCTATATATATATGCTAGATTATGGTATATGTATGTACTTCCTTTCTATAGAATTAATCAATAAAGTTTATCAATATTATACAACTCAACTATCTTCATGATCGCCATAGAAATCAGGTTCTTCTGGTTTAAAAAACTTAGGCATTTTCAAGGTAGAATCATCGGGAACCAGCGTATGTTGCTTAGTCATTCCTCTTCTTGTATTTGCAGCAAATTTTGAAGCAAGAAATGTAACCCCAAGATGTTGTGCATTGTTTGCATTATCCATTGATGATCCTTCACCACCATCATCATAATCCTCCTCTCCATCCATAGCTTGAGCATAAAATAAACTCTCTTGCCTTGCTAATTCCAATTGCAGTTTCCTTCTCTTCAACCTTCTCCATGCAGTTTGTATATAACAAGCTCCCCAAGTCCGCCATTGATGCGAGTAATATCTAAAAGCATGTTGCAGCTTTTTACTATGCAAACGTTTAAATTGTTTAGCTACAAATTTTAGATCTTCTGCTCTAAGTGCAAAGGCCTCAACTTCACTTAGTGCTTTAACAGTTCGAGTTGATAATGGTAGGTTTAACCGAGATGTTGGCATTAATGCCCATGTCAATAACTCTTCACCACAGAAATCACCTGGCCGTAATGTAATAGAGTTGAAAAAACCAGACCTTCCGCCATTAGTGGTCGAGCTTTCTAATTGTCCTCTAATAATGAAAAGCATTTCGTTTACTGGATCTCCTTCTCTAACAATATATGTATCTCTTGTGTTTAGAGACGAAACGAGGCGTTCGCATATTGCATCCAGTAGCTGATCATCCATTTGTGCGAAAAATGGAACCTGCAGAACAGAGAACAAGAAAATTAGTTTCATATTCTTGATTCTTGATTCTTGATTCTTGATTCTAATTAACTACTCACTCGTCGAACAAGAGCCAGACAAAGATGTCTTTGGATTTGGCGTCTCAAGTCTAAAGGTAAAGCTTTCAAGATAGATTCTTCATCTACACCTCTTGTGGCTATCCATTTATACTGGACAAAACGTCGAACTCGTTCTTGCAATTCTAGTGGTAATTGACGGTGGCTCATCCATTCCTCAGTGTCTCTTCTCCGAATCCTCCATTCTTCTAGTCTAGCAGTTGTAGATTGCATATATGTCTTCATGAAAACAAATAAATTTTTTTTCCTTTTAATTCAATCACCAATTTCTTTCGAAAAATAAATTCAAAGAAGCAAATAATTGATATAAATACCTGCATATTTCCTATGAGATGTGCAAACAAAACTAGACCCATAATGCAAATACCAATACTGAATAATAATTCACCTTCATGAGTACTTGCCATCAAATTCTGCCCATATGAACTGCAATTAATATTCACAAAAAAAATTAAATTAAATGTGAAAATTTAAGACAAACAGACAATGGAGTTAACAAATACATATGTACCTTAGATTTCTTAAGCCCCACCAAAGGCAATAGAAATATTTATCAATGAAATCTGCTTCACCAACATGATTAATAAAGGCATCAGCAAACATTCCAAACTGGAAATGTTCATCATTTCTAGCATCGCAACTAGTGAGCAAGTGGGTAACTCTAAGCCAAGCATCGCGTTCTGGGGTATCTCTTGTAGTACAATCAAGAAACAAAGGGTTACAAGAAGGAGAATGTGTGTGATTTTTCTCTATTTCGCATTGTATGTCCCAACACTCATGTTGCCTTTGTATTGATGCCAGATACCATGAGGCTCCCAATATCTGTACTGACAATCAAAAACCATTTAACCTTTAAAAAAAATTAAGAAAAAATTTCATAGTTCCTCCCAATTGAGAATGCTTACATGGCTAGCAAGAACATAAAGTACAAGATTATATGCAGCTCCTGACCAAGCTGTCTTGGCGACTGCTCCGGTAGTTTTAACGATCCGGCGATTTAGAGGAATCACAGCCAGAATACGAGGAATGTATTGAAATAAAACTACTAAAGAAACTGTGTGCTTAGCATGATTAGCCGAAGGAGTTTTCACGGCTGGAATTACAAACCAAATTATAACCTGTAAAGAAAAGAAATGATAAATTATATGAAATATGAAATGAATTGTTATAAAATTAAATATTATAATTAACCTGAGGAAGAGGAAGAGCAGCAGTGAAATCGATGACGAAGCGAGTTTTCAAGTATTGTATGGCAATGGCTTTAGGGTCTCTAACGAGCTCTCCTCTTCCAAAAACGCGGGAACTTGGGGCTACGAATGCTGTTCTAAACTTAACAATGACGTGCATGATAAAGAACAAGTCGGTGACGGTGCGAGCTAACGTGACCCAAACACCTAAAGGAAAGTCGATGTCCATGCAAGCGTCGCCGCCGATCACCGGAAGATAGAAATAGATTGGGTCTAAAAACATGGCGACCATAAAAGTAAACAGAATAATGTGATTCCATCTGTTAATAAAGTCGCTTCCCGGATCGAGGATTTGGTACCACCAGGGGACCTTTCGCCGGAGAGAAAAGCCTGCAGGAAAGCCACGGAAACGGGCGGAGGCGTAATAATGGAGGTTATTCATTATTTTCCATTTAAAAAAAGAGGAACCAAAGTTTAACTACATTAGAAAGAAAAAAAAGCCGGTTACTGGTTTTGATAGATTTGTGGAGAGCCATCGGCAAAAATTGAGGTACCTTAAAAACCTGCAAGTCGGATCAAATTATTTTCTTGGTTTTTCTTATGCATTCATTTTGTCTTAATATTTTTATTAATTTTTTCCATCTGTCTTATTTATTTAATTAACATAAAGTATATACACTAATTTTAAAATTAAAAAAAAAAAAAAGAGAGAGAAATTTCATTAAGCATAACCTAAATCAAATACAAGAAAGGCTTCAATATTAAGAGGAAGTAAAACTATATATGATAACTCTAATTATTGCTTTAATGTCGGTAAACCCTGATAAAAAGAAGATAAATACATAAATAAATATATTGGAGGAAGAGAAAACAGTAGAAAAATATGAATGTGTGTGCCATAAATGAAAGAATAATGGTGAAGTGGTAATGAGTGAATATACTGTTCACTTGCAAGAGTATATATATAGAAAGTGAAAAGGGATGTTTTATTTGATTGGGTAATGAATATTGTTAGAAGAAAATTAATTAAAATGGGATCCACAACAATCAAATTTTGGCAGCATAATCATTAACATTGTTTGCAATATTGCCAATCAAACAGAAACAACAATTATTAAATGTACAGACAAAAATTGAATTTTTTTTATTGATTACGACGTATTTAGATCGAAATGATATTACGGATAAATTTTCTTATAATAGAGAGAACTCAAATTTGAGACTTCTCGCTCTTTATAACACATATGATCGATAAAATTAAATGTTCTTTTTAAAAGAACATATAGTGTTATACTAATTAAACTTTATAAAATTAAGGTGGCTTACCATTGGAGCAACGTGTTATTGGTTGTTAGGGTTTTTCTTAATGTTAGGTTAGGTTATGAATTTTGGGTTTTTGAGAATTAATGTAGGTAAAGAGAACATCTTTGTCCATTAGTGGTAAACCTATAGGCATACATAGATGAACAAAGTGTGAAAAGGAAGTGGGGATAATACGGGTTAAAGTGTTGAGCTTTTTTTTTTATAATTTCTACTTTGATGAATCCAATCCAAATAATTAAGATTGAAAGTATTTTGACCAACAAATTTTAAAAGTTTAATGACACAATAATAGCATTTTTGGAGAAACAACAAGAAAACCCCATTAATACAAATCACGTGGAGTACTTGCATTGTGTTGCCCTAATTACCCATTTTAAATCACCAATCCACAAACAACACCAAATCTTTCATAAGACAAAAAGTAGTATTCTCCATGTGAAATATGCATAAGAAAGCTTTTCAAAAGAAAAGAAAAACTTTCACCAATTCTTGCTTTTCAGGCGCAGGATATATTAGTTCACATTCGCATTGAGTGGAAATAAGTAATCCATTTCATATTGCAAATGCAAATGGACTGACTCTTTGGATAAATAATAATAATATGAGCAATCGTCTTGATTAATTTGTTTTTGCGAGTGCAAAATTAATTTTGAAAGTCAAAATGTGGAAGTCACGACATATTATCTTGAAAAAGAAAATCCAACAGAAATTAATTTGAAGTTTTGAACTGATCTTGAACAATCCGGAACAATGAATATCTAATCTGGAGTGTTAGAGAAAAAAATGAAGAGGGAGGACCCAACAAAGCATTTAACTTTTGCAGACAAAACTTAAAAAATGATAATACAGGGGCCACATTATGCATTTTCTACTCATGCTCTAGCTAATTGGTTAGAAATTTCCTATATATATTTATTCCCCACATGCAAGAGCCTGTCTTCTTGTCAAAAAAAAAAACTCACTATATGCTCATTATATATATAAGCTCTTGTAGCGGAAATTGCTTTATTTCAATGGCCGCAGAGATTGGATTATTAGCTTCTTGTGCTGATAATGAATTCTCTGACCTAACAACAAAAGAAATTTCATCAGCAGCTCTTATTAATCTTGAAATGGAGAATCATAAAGCTAGCAATGGCGTTTCCCTTAATACTCCTGGCTGGTATGCTGATGTTTCTTGCGGATGGCCAGGTATTTTTTTATATATATTTTTCTTTTCCTTTTCCTAATAAAAGTTTCACAATTTTTATTCATCAATTGAGAAATTTTTAGGTATCTTTTTTTTCCCTTAAATTTATTTATCCTAATTTCAGTATAATTTGAACCCAATACATTTTTAAATACATGCATACATATACGTACATATTCTTTCATGGAAATTAGCTAACTCTACATTTGTTTACTGTATATATTCTACATACACGCGTACTTGTGCGCCAAAGAGACAAAATTAATCACTTCTGATACTTTCCAATTAGCCCAAGCATTAAGCAAGCCAAGTTAATAAATTCCCATGATTTAATTAACACTTCATTTCTTTCTAGCCATAAGAATATCAATGTGCAGACATATATAAATAGGACAGGGCAATGAATGATATCTTTATTTTTACATACAGGATTAGTCAGATCACATTGGAAATCTTAGGATTGATAACTTGTCGATCGGTCTTATAAAACTAACCAATGAAAATCTTTTAATCATATCCTATATATATATATATATATAGGAAGTACTTGGTGGGTGGTCTAGTATTATTGCCTTTTGACTTCATTTTCAAGGCAAAATGATTAACTCCGTCTAGCACATTGTTTTCTTGCCTCTGGAAAATTAAACAAAGGCAATCAAGAGCTTATAATTCCAGTTACTTAATGAGGAATAATTCTACAGGAGAAGCACATTTGTACAAGGTGGAAAAGGTCTTGTTTCATGGCAAATCGGAATATCAAGATCTTTTTGTATTTCAGGTTGGAAAAATAATGACTTTGTTTCCCCGCTTCTAATTGTTTTCCAATTCCACACTATATAATATGGATATATTCATTAATGTTATAATAGCCGCAAAGAAATATTTGGTTGTTTATATGATTTTTTGCAGTCATCAGCACATGGCAAGATTGTAATATTGAATGGGGCTCTTCAACTGACAGAAAAAGATGAGTTTGTCTATCAAGAAATGCTCACTCACCTCCCTCTTTGCTCCATTCCTAACCCTAAAAAGGTATTTAACTAATAATATGGAAAATGCATTTCTTTAGCTCTCTCTCTATATATAAATAATATTACATATTATTCAGGTATTACTAATTGGAGGAGGTGATGGTGGCATTCTAAGAGAAATTTCTCGACATTCTTCTGTTAATCAGATTGATATATGTGATATCGACAAAATGGTGATAGATGTGAGTATAAGATACAACTTATGAATAGAATGTGTATATAGGTATTACTAATTGGAGGAGGTGAATGGTGGCATTCTAAAGAGAAATTTCTTTCTTCGACATTCTTTTCCTGCTTAATCAGATTGATATAATGTGATATCGACAAATGGTGATAGCTGTTGGAAGTTAAAGATACAACTTATGAATAGAAATGTTGTAATATATATTATCATATATATATATATAATATATAATATATATATATACTATATATATAAGAAAATTCTTCCCCCTGAATATATATAAGATTCTTCCCTGAAATAGTGTTTTTTTGTCTTACATATTCAGGTATACAAAAGATTCTTCCCTGAAATAGCAATTGGGTACAAGGACCCACGAGTCAATCTGCATATAGGCAATGGTAGAAAATTAATATTATTTGCTCTAACCCATGGTGTTCAGCCTTTTGATTATTATTTTCTTCCATGCAGGAATTGAATTTTTGAGGAATGTCCCTCAAAGCACTTATGATGTAATTATACTGGATGCATTTCAATGCCTTGGTATTTCTATTTCTTTTATTTTTTGTCAACTTTTCTCAAACAAGATTGGAATATGAAAATTTTTGCTTTCACTAATGGGCTGTTATGTGATTAAGAAACATGAACTAGTCTCTCTCTATGGTTCTGATGTTATACATTTTGATACATAAACAGGGCCTGAAGAAGACGAAGTAGGTGATAAATACTTCCTAGAATCAGTGGTAAAGGCTCTTCGCCCAGGAGGAGTGATGTCTTGCCAAGCGGACAGCTTGTGGCACGCTCAATTTTCAGTCGCAGATTCCATTGCGAGATGCCGCCAAGCATTCAAAGGCTCTGTTAGCTACGCCTGGTGCACAACTCCTCCATATGCGAGGTATCAAACTAACTTTTTTTTTTTTTTTTTTTTTTTTTTTTTTTTTTTTTTTTTTTTTTTTTTTTTTTTTGATTGTCTAGATTTTTTGATTGATAATGAATTCGGTGTTTTTTTATTTCAGTGGGATGATAGGTTTCATGCTTTGCTCTACCGAGGGGCCGCCGGTTGACTTCAAACACCCTGTAAATCCTCTGAATCCTGAGAATTATGGAGTAGCCAAAGGACCTCCTTTGTTCTACAACTCAGAGGTATATTTCCTTCTCAAACCAACATGTTTTGAAAAAGTCAGTAGTTTTTTGGTTACTGTTTTGATTTTCTGTTGTCATTGTTGCAGATACATACTGCTGCATTCTGTCTGCCATCTTTCGCCAAGAAGATGTTTGGTTCCAAAATCTGACATTACAAAGAAGAGTAAGATTCAGCTAATAGCTAGGTTCTTTGTTTTCATTTACTATAAAAATAGTTTCAAATTCTAATTAACACAAGGAATGCAATCAACCATACCAAAGTTTTTTCTTGTTTCTCTTTTCTATGTACTGTTGCTTGCAACAACAAAATCAGTTAATAACAATCAAATGGTGCCTTGAATAGTTCCTTGCATTTCATGACAATAATTCCAAAGTGTGAATAAATATATTTTACAGCTCTCCAAGAAGGGGGGAAAAAGCACATCAGGGCTACAAATGCATTGCCTTGACTCTGCACGATCCGATGTCGAATCGCCGGGAGGAGTACCTGCTGGATGTGCTGTAGTGCCGGGAGGGGTGACCAAGGTATCGTCTGCAACATCGGTATCAGGAGACGGAATTGGCTCTGTGTTATGATCTTCTATATTCATGGACATAATACACAAATAATGAGGGAGAAAGAAGTAAGTGGCTAAAAATACAAGCACTCCAAGATCAGCCTCTTCACCAACTGCAGCCCTGCGAGGATTTACCCAGTATATCTGGCTTGCACACCACGAGCAATATAGGCTTGCTATGATCAGAATAAGTTTCAATGATTGATAGGATTGTTTTCTAGTGGACTTTAAAGATTTCACTCTGCATTCCAAAATGTTTTAAGCAATAAAACAAACGTCAGCAACCGTTCCCATGCTAAATATAAAACTGAATGAGAATAAGCACCTAAGGTTCCAAACAATAAATTGACCTGTTAATGTAAATAAAGCCACCAATCAAGCAAGTGCATAAGAAGCCAACCACAATAACAGCATCAAGATTGACAAGTGCTCGATTCTTCCACCAACCAGTGCTTAATATCCAGCTATACATTGATAAATGTCCATTTTCCTGTACATGGCAAGGTTTGCTTCATCAACTAAAATTGCAAACTTTTTTTTTTTAACAAAAAGTATGGCATCTCAAAGGCTCAAAGAAAAAGGAAAATAAAAGTGATTTGCACGAACAAATTTCAAAGATGGAGTTGCAAAAGCTACTTACTTTAGTGTTGCCTCAACTATGTACTAGCTAAAAAGACCATAAAATTATTTTCCTAAATATTCCAGTTTCAAAGCAAATTAAGTTCTTTTCCTGGCACAGTCTTTAGCTTACTGATGACTTTTAAATTGAGAAGAAAAATTATATTGATAATGTAACATATCAATATGAACCTTTAATATTTCTGGAGAATGAAGTTGAAATTTGTATCAAATTTTGTATCAAATCATTTCACATGACAATGCATCAATTTGAAATGGATCAAGGTCACACTGAATTTTTCACAGACCATCCAGTTCATACAGAGAAGAAAAGAAAGCTGGAACTGACGACAGTCATGACAGAGAGACACGAAGAACTGACAAACATAGCATCAACCATGTTAACTAATCCCCATTTATAGTTTTATGCAAATGTAAGTTCAGATTTGTGGCTTTTGTTTACCCCAAGGTTGGACCATTGCCACTTGCTCAAAACTTCAGGTCTATGTAGGCATGGCCAAATTTATTTACAAGGTAAAGGCAAAATATGTCATAGGCTAAGTCAGCCATGCCACCTGGTCTAATTTGAATAGCGAATAAGATGAACTCAAAGTCACATGCAATAAAATAATGCAAGTGTTGCCAACCTCAAGCTACCTTATGCAGCAAACCAAGAAATGGTGAACAAAAATTTAATGTTGTTCTAGACCATCACATGATAGCACAATAGTATGCAGCCCACACAATCATAGAAATGAATATCAAGCATGTTTCAAATCTCTGAAGAATTCAAATTTTACCCAAAACATTTTTCACAACTTGTCATGTCACAAACAAATCTTGCATTTACTGGTGATAAATTACTAATAAAATGCATCATATTTTTCAAGGAAAAGATACACGATATACAATTATTTAAAAACACTCTGCACTGGAGTATTAATTATTTTCTTACCTTACCCCTCAAAACACACCTCCACTCATTGTCTTACTTTTACAGCCATGAAAATTGGGTAATCTCTTCCTATAAACATCTATAAAATTATATTGGAACCTCTACTCCTGCACTTGTGAAAAGCAGTTTGCTGAGTTTTGGTGTCTAACGGGGCATCCACATGTTCTTTTTGTAATCATCATTAGCTTAGGAAAGTTACATTTAACCAAACCCCCCACCTCCCAAAACAAAAAAAAAATATATTATATTATATATATATTATATATATATATTGATTTACTCTACACCTTGCTAAATCACAAAACATATCGTGTTAACCACATCAAATTACATTTGCAATGCTCATGTCACTATGAAAACCTTTGAGCACGTCTTTTATGAAAGTAAGGCTACCAATTTAACACCCAATAGATTTTGGAATTGGAACCTGACACATCAGAAGATGTTTAATAGACTAAATTGCATCGTTTGTTGATTGCTTAAAGCACCCAAAACTACTAAATACAGAGGAAAACAGCTAGCACTTGATTTATCGATCAAAATTTCTCAAGATTTCCAGAATTAAATAGAATTGACATAAAATTCATAAGCAATCAGATATAAATCTCTGAATTTTACCTCAAACAAGTGATCTAGGAAAAAGTGCGATAAACACCCTGCGGACATCAACAATAAGCATTGCCTCCTCGTAAGGGGTACCTGCAGAATAAGATAGCAGAGAGATGAAATTTCCACATTAGTGGAAGCACTTGAGCAGTGTTATTTCTACTAAGTCCCATAGAAATGATAGAAATTAAACAAGAACCAGCATAAAAAATCCCAGTTCAATCAAACCCATTGCCTCCTACCACAATTAGTGAAATCAAAAGAATAACAAAATTTTGAAAGAAAACCAATCTCAAAACCGCCAATTATTTCTTTAACTTACAAAAATGGAAAGCGCAAACAATTTGAATTAATTAATAACTAAAGGATTCACAAATCAGGATTCCATTCCGTAATACCTCACTACTTATTAAGACTTACCCCAGAGACAGAATCAAGAATCTTCCTTTGAAGCAAAATTTTGGAGACCCAAGAGTAAAAAACACAAAATGGAAGACCCAGAATCAAGACATAGTAAAAGGGATCATGGATATAATCAGCTAGTGCAGAGCCCAGAGTGTGGCCAGAAGAACCGAGATTGGAACCTAGCCACTCGGAGAAAGAGCCAATGTCTGGACCGAAAAAGGCGTTGATGGTGTAGGTGAGGGTGTGGTGAGGGCTGAAACGGCCGTTGGTCAAAGTGGTGAGGGCCAGACCGGAGCCCATCGCGTACATCAAGTGAGGTCCGGGTCCTGGCATTATTAATGAGTAAACTAAGCTGTAGTTAATCAGTTATAAGAGCTGAAAAAGAAAACTGGTTTTCATTGAATTCAGCTAATTCGTCTAAGCTACACCGGTGTCGCGCTTGCCGAAGGCTTTTGACTGAACAGCGACCTCTTCAAAGAATTTTATTTATTTATTTATTTTCGAAATCCCAAATTTTTATTGAAAATGAGAGAGGATTGAATTGAAAAACAAAAGACTGAATTACAATAATATCTACTTAAATAGCATAGCCCAACTACAGACTGGCCCAGCCCATTCAACAAGCCGAAGTCGCAATAGGAACTCTTCCAAGTCCATCCAAACGTTTTTTTTCTCTCTCTCTTAAAAAAAAAAAAAAAAAAAAAAAAAAAAAAGGAAAATTATATTGTATCCCTTTTAGCACGAAATAGAATCAGAAAATGCCAGCAATACACAGTCGATTGATTTATTCTTAAAAAAAAAAAAAAAAAAGGAAAGTATTGTATCCCTTATACCACGAATAGAATCAGAAAATGCAGCAATACAAGTGATTGAGTTTATTCACTTATTAGATTTTCTACTGAGGAAGTATCTCCAGAAATAATTTAGTATCTCTCAGATTTGGCCCTATAAAAAAGAGCTCTGAGTTTCCCATTTTGATAAAATCACGATTGATCTCCATTCTCCTATTTTTGATAATTTACAGGCTCTTCTGTATCTTCTTCAGGTCATTGACATAAACATGGGATGGGATAGATTGCAGTTAATTGGAAGAAACTGCCAAAAGGGACATTAATACATATCCAGCTTGGTATTTATAATAACATGCCTATATATATATATATATATATATATATATACCCCACATGCAACAGCCTTCTTGCCTTCCACATTTCATACAAACTTACTGCTCATTATATAAATAAACTCTTATTGTGGTATAGCTTTATATATTTGCTATTAAGAGAGAAATTTCAATGGCTGAAGAGACTGGTTTACTAGCTTCTTGTGCTGATAACGAATTCTCTGACCTAACAACAAAAGAAATTATGGAGTGTTGAAATCGATAAAATGGTGATCGATGTGAGCGTAAGATACAAGTTATGATAATATAAATTTTTGAAAAAAAATGTAGAAAAAGATTTAAAAAAACAACTGCATCCTGTTATTTCTGTTTTTGTTTCTTTCTTTTTTCTTTTCTGACATATATATTCAGGTATATAAAAAATTCTTCCCTCAAATAGAAATTGGATACCAGGACCCACTTGTCAATCTGCATCTAGGAAACGGTAAAATGTTAATACTATCATATTATGTTTTCTTAAGCTAAATTATGGTGTTTAGCCTTTTCATTACTATTCTTTTCCATGTAGGAGTTGAATTCCTTATAATAATGACCCTCAAAGGACTTATGATATAATTATATTAGACGCATTCCAATGCATGGGTATTTCTCTTTCTTTTCCCAGGAAGAGCGATGTCTTGCCAAAGAACCTCCTTTGTTCTATAAATCAGAGGTATGCTTCCTTCTCAAACCACAAACCAACGTGTTCTGAAAAAAGTCAGTACTTTTGTTTACTGTTTTGATTTTGTTGCAGATACATACCGCTTCATTCTGTCTGCCATCTTTCGAGAAGAAGATGGCTGGCAATGGTTCCAAAATCTGATATAACGAAGAAGAATAAGATTCAGCCACTAGCTAGTTTCTTTGTTTTCATTTACTGTAAAAGTAGCAGCTAATCCGTCTAAGCACTAAGCTACACCGCTTGCCCTTGTCGGAGGCTTTTGAGTTTTGACGGAACTGCCATGTCTCAACTCTCAACTCTCAGTGAATTGTACTTTATTATTATTATTATTATTATTATTTTTTCTGGAAGGAAAATGAGAGAGAGGGGATTGAATTGAACAACAAAAGTCCAATTATAATAATGGGCTTTGGCATACCTACTTAAATAGAATATCCCAACTGCAAAAGGTGACTGGCCCAGCCCATGTCTTAATAAAAACTCCATTCAATACTTCTGTCACACATTTTCCGCAAAAAAACGAAGCTTTATGTGGGAAAATTCTTATTCTTATACATTTTGCCAGAACACCATTTTTTTAAAACGACAAGTCTTCTTACTTGTCATCATCAATACTACTATTTTTCACCTTAAAACATCATTAATTATTTTAGATTCACTTATTTAATTATTCTTTTTCAGCAGCCTCTTCAATTACTTTGGTTTCAGTTTATTTATTTAAAATGAAAAAGTTATGCTCAATTTGCTATAAATTTATCTCATACATAGAATTGATTTGCAAATTAACTTTTTATTTTGGAATAAATTCAAATATTGAAAATTTATTTGCTTTTATTTTTAAAATATTTTTAGCATAATAATTTTAGAAGGCTAGGAGATGAAAATTTTAAAATTTAATATAAATTTTTTTGTTAATATTAATATAATTAGGTGTGTGTGTATATATATATTATTTAATAAATTTTTAATTAAAACAATTTCCTTGCTACATAATCAACTTTTTTAAATTGTAATTATAAATTTTTTATTAATCAATATAATTTAGATTTGATTTAAACCCATCAAATTAAATTATCCTTCTTTGTTATTAATAAAATTAAAAGCTTTTAAAATATTTTTATCATTTATATTTAATAGGAATAAATTTCAACACGAATGTTTCACATCCCTAATCCTACTTTTATATAATTAAATAAATTAACTAATTAAGACAGGATAAGCATAAAACATTCCACGTTTCTGACCAAATAAAAATATATTTTCAAGGTATGAAAATTAGTGGACCCACAAAAAAACTATAATTATTATATTTTTAATTTCACTTTTAGCGGATAAGGACTGGAGAAGGGACCCACGCCACCATCCCCACACGCCTTCAAATCAAATTCTTACCTTACGACACCCTTGCCCTGGAACACGGTTACCAGATAACGCACGCGGGTCCCATTCTCTTTTCTCTAATGCAATAATGCAAATATCACGCCTTTTTTTTCTTTTTTCCTAATGGATCATCTACTGCTTTTTGCCCCCCTCTAATAAAAAAAAAATCGATTTGATGTTAATTTACAATAAAAATGTTTTTCATCGCATTACATTTTATTTTGATTATTCCATATTAATTAATAATGAAAAATATAAATACATAAATATTAAAATATCAGTCAATGATTATTCATTTTATCAACGATTGAACTTCGTTACTATCGAAACTTAATCGATAAATATTTTTCTATTATATTGATAATTTTAAGGTTTTAGAAAATTTGGGTTTTTTATAGAATAAAATACTATTTTCTTTCTTGCCAAAACTTAAAATATTTTCAAATTAAAAAAAAAAGTATGAATGATTTTGAGAAAATTACTTTTTAATATGAAATATATTTCATTTATCTGGATTTTCAAAATAGAATCTCAAAATATGAATTGAAAGCTCATTAATGTCTTATTAATAAACTCTTTTTCACCTCTACAAACATTCACACTGATTTTTTAAAAAAATATTGGAAAATTATTTATATAATTGAAATATAGAAAAAACAAAAATAGGCACTTTAGAGAAAGAAGAACGCCAAAGCAAAATTGAAGATCAAGATAAGACCCGAAGTCAAAATATCTTTTGCAATGTGTTTAAATATATAATATCTATAAATAAAACAAAAATATTTATTTTATTTACAAGTTACAAAAAATGTATGTGTATCCGGTCAAGCAGCAAAGAAAGAATGTCTATGTCCTCCTCCATGCGGGCAGCGTGCGTAATAAAGCTTTGTGCTTTGATGATGACGTGGCTGTTTTTTATTCGACAATAAGACCGCAACACAAGCACGGAGGAGCAAACGTGTAAAGACACAGTGGCAGTTGGTGGATCCCACAGAGACAACGAAACTAAAATAAGGTTAAGGTGTCCACTCGACTCGACCCGCAAAAGCATTAAAAAGTCCGTACGAGAAAGGGAAGCAAGAAGATAAGATGAGGAAAATGGAAGGAGTTTGGTCCCAGTGTCCCCCACGGCCCCACCTAGATTTTATCCGCTTCGTACTCCGTAATTCCTGGATGGCCCTCCATCCCTTCATAATTACCTCTTTTGCCATTTCTTTTTTTTTTCCCTTCTTTTTACATTAGGATTTTAATTTTAATATTACTTTTATTATGTTTTTTAAATAAATATATTGTGTTTTCAAAAAAAAAAAAAAACATATTATGATCACATGGTCAAATTTAAATACTCCTTCCGTTCTTTTTATATAGAAAATTTTCAATTTTTGATGTGTTTTCATATAGAAAATTTTTCTTCATTTGGTAATTTTGGGAACTATACCAATGTGAAAAATCTATCTTATCATTAATTTAATTTTTTGTAAAGCTTTTAGTGTGGAATATTATGAAGATAGTGGCAGACAAAGGTATAGATAAGTATTTAATGTGAAAAAATTTTGAATAATAAATTTTTTAGATTAATTTTCGTTGAAAAAATAATGTGCTCGTATATGTGATATGAGCGTTGATTAAAATGGAGTTTGAATAGAAAAGACTATAAAATTTTCAGATTGACCACATTGAACTAAATCTTTATAGATTTCGCTCAAATATTTGAAAAATTACCCAATATTTAAAGTACGTTTTCAGTAACCGAAAATAGTTGAAAGGTTAAATGAACAAAAAATTTTATATTCTCATACAACTTTTCTAAAGAAATATAATAAATTTCTTTCCACACGTCAGATCATAAATTTTATTTTTTGCAACCATTTGTATTCTTTTCATTTGAACAAAATATTTAAAGCCGTAATTTACAATATAACAAAAAAACAACATGAAGTGCATTCGAGATTTATTTCAAATGAATACAAATGTGTAATTTATTTAGAAGAGACACAGAAAAAATAGCAAAAGAAAATTGTAGAAAAATAAAGAAAAACAAGAGAAAATATGGGAGTAATTATCACAAGAGACAAAAATTACCCTCTTTTCCATATTATTTGTTTGCCTTCCTTGTGAAATTTTCTCAGAAATTACATTTTTTTTTTAATGGAAGAGCAAAGATCTCTACACACACAACTTGCAGTAAGCTACTGATCTACTATCATCATGTATGAATTAGAAAAACATGGAGTAACATTTCCAAAAACACAAGTGTCCATAGACATAATTTCAGCAAAAATCACTTTATAATTTTCCTCAAAATAGTAAAAGAAAATACTTAGTAAAACTAAAGTTAAGAATTTGTTTTTTCATGTAAAAATTATATAGAGTACTATTAATATTAAATTTTAAGGAAGTTAGATAATTTAGGCCTTGGTGTATTTTATTGTGATAATACAATAATTTTTTAATCATTCACTTAAATATTGTTTGGTTACCAACTCAATTTGCATTAATTTTCAAAAAAAAAAAAAAAAATCTCAATTTGCACTTATATTATTTGTTTTGTCAATACTTGCTTTTCATTATCAAATACATGTTTTTTTTTTTTTCACACTTAGCACGAAGTATTTAAGTTAGTGTCCATTTTAACGGTCCACAAATTTGACTAATCTCGCTTGCCTTTAAAAATAAAAAGGCTGGTCCGAAAAGAATTTAAATTACTAATTAACAAGTCGCATAATACAAATATTATATAGGTGTTTCATTTTTATAAAATGACAACAATAAGAGGTACTACTATTTAAACTCTATATGATCAAAGTGGTGCATGCAATAGTAAGTACAACTATACCAATCGCCAACTATATATAATAATTGTTAATTAAACAATCAAAGTTGAAATTGCAATATCATTTAACAAATTGATGCATGCTGGGTACCCAAAAGTCCATATCATGTGTATTAATCATTTTCAAAATGAAATTTAAAAAAAAAAAAAAAAAAAAAAAAAAATAATTACAAATAATCTATACTAGGTGTTTTCATTTTTATAAAGATGCAACAAACATTTAAGAGGTATAAAGACTAAAAATTATCTAGTTTAACTCTGATAATTGATTCAAAAGTTTGGATGCATGCAATAGGTAAGTTTATTTCACTCTCTATAACCAATCGCCAAACTACTACTATAATAATCTGTTCAATTCAAACAATCAAAGTTCGAAAATTGCAATACTCATTAACCCAAATTTCGAAAATGCACTGGCTGGGGTACTCAAAAAAGCTCCATTAAAGTACTAAGAGTATGATATATATATATTCCAATTTTTCAAATGAAATCTCTCTTTAACAAAAAAAGGAAAAAAAAAAAAAAATAAAGAAAAAATTAGCATGTGGTAGAAGCATGTGGACAGATTGATTGGATTAGAAGAAAAAGGTTAAAATTCTAATTTTTCTTTAAAAGAAAGGTTACTTTGGTAAAATGCGAGTGGAAACGTTCAGATAATAAAATCACGGAGTCTTTATCCAAAAAACAGAAATGCAAAGTTTCCAGAGTTATAGTCTAAAAAAAATAGGCGCTGAGCTCTTGAGCAGGAGGCCAGGCGTGAGCCTCTTGTCGGGCATCTTCTTTTTTTTGTTTCGGAAATTTCATGGATAAATTATTAAATGTCTAATGCACTTTTTGCAAGCTGGTTCTGTCTCTGTCACAGCTTTTATTCCTGCTAGTCGTTATTTTCGTGAGCCTCAGCTGTTAATTTTTATAAATTGAGAAATTACAATGGTAACTTTATTGCCTTTTGTACGGGATATACATATTAGTAATATTGGTAAATTATAATCTTAAACTTAACATAACTACAAATATGTAGACCTTTATGATAATTTTCCAATTGAGAAATAAAAATTAAACTATTATCTAGCAGGATTTTTAGAATTTAAATCGTTTGTTTTATATTTTAGAACATTCTATGGATTGTTTCCTTTTTATCTCACCAGACATTTAATGTTTCTGTCAATATTGACTTTTCCAAATATCACTCATTCTAGCAATAGTATATTATAAGTCAATTAGAAATCTTTTTAATACTAAATTGAAAAAAAGAAATGCTCTTTATCCACTGGTTGTTTCTATCTTTTTTTAGTATTTTTATTTACGAGCGGTAATCATAAGATTAAATAATTAAATTCAATTATGACAGTTCCACAAATAAATCTTTGAACACTCTTAATTTGGGTAAGGAGAAATACTAAAATAATTCCCACCCGAAAAATATATTCATACTTTAGTGTAAGTCACTATTTTAGAATTCATACATGGTGAATGTATAGGGATGTACCACGGCGTTCTATATTACCCTGTATTTAAAAGCAAATATACGAGTCCAAATAGGCATGCCTAATCCACGGTATATCCTCAAAAACAAACTCGTAAATATATAAAAGTACAAGCAGCAAGTTGGGAAGAAGAAAACACATACGAACTACAAAAATATATCTTTTTTTAAATTTATGAATCCAAGCAAAAACATATAAATGGTCCTTTTAATTTTATTGGTTAATAATAAATAATATCCATATTAGATTTGAATTGCATTTTCAATTGTAGTCTTGTGTTTAATTATAAATAAATAGATACCTTATTTTGTATTTTTGTTTATAAATAAATATAGGAAAAAGAATCATTCCGCTAAAAAAAGTTTGTTTAATGGAACCTCAACACAGACTCTTAAATTAAATTGTTAGGCATATCATTTGAATTGTTTGGAGGAAACGAAGAACAAAATATTGAAACCCTCCTTATTAGATTGATCTAATAATATATAATTTAATATTGAAAATATTATGTCATTATACCCTTCATTATAAAATTAATATTAATATTACTTAAAAGTTTTGGATAAGCTCCAATATACTTAAAAAGAATCATTTTTTTTAATCACTTACGCAATTACTTGATGAAGTATGAAAAAAATTATTAACCTATAAAATAGTTGGATGATTAAAATAATACCTTATACTGCACCTTATCAACTGCATACACTCCTGATATAACTTAATACATTATACTTCTTTACCTTTACTTATCTCAATCCAATAATGGATTGTACGCATCATAATTGAACAAAATATTTTGTTCCCCAAGAAATTAGGAAGTCATACACTTGTAAAAATGTTTTTTTCTTCTATCTATGACCCGAATTCTATGATAATATAATAGTATAGACTGCTATTCATTTTATCTAACTCCTAATTGAAGAAAAATATATAGTACCTCAAATATAAATATTTATTTTTGCTCCTATATACTTAATTTATTAATTTTCTATTGACTCTAGTGAGACATTTTAATTCTCGAATTACCATACCTCACCTTACTATGAATGTATCTATTTCTTCCGGTTCACCATTTAAACAAAATGTTTTACAGACCAGATCTTGCCTTTTCTGTGGGACCAGTTTATTTTTATATTTGTAATATAATTCTCTTTATTTTTATTAAGTCCTTAAATAATAATTTTTAATAATTTTTAAACCTAACTTTTTCAATAAATCAATCTAGCAACATAACGCAAATATAATTATGAAAAATATTTTTTAAAAACAAGTCCATTGTTTGAGAAAATAAACAAAAACTTTAGAAATTTGTCATCACTTTTCAACACTTTTTTGCAAACAATATTGAGTGTTAAAATTATTGTATTATTCGGCATGCACTATAAGCGATTGATGGGACACGACAGATTGGGTTACCGTACAATTTGTGAGACAATTAATTGATAAAAATTTTCTTGAACAACACTTAACTTATTGGCTTGCAAAGTTTTTTACCTTAAAAATAAAAAAATAAAATTTAGATATAAATATAGGTGTCGCTTTTTCTACTATAAAAAAAAAAAAAAAAAAAAAAAAAGAAAAAATTAGCATGGGAGAAGCAGTTGGACAGATGTTGGATTAGAAGAAAAGGTTAATTTAATTTTTTTTTAAAAGAAAAGGTTACTTTGGTAAATGCGAGTGGAAACGTTCAGATAATAAATACGGAGTCTTTATCCAAAAAACAGAAATGCAAAGCCAATAACTAAATGGCGCTGTCGAGCGGCCGCGTGACTTGTCGGCATCTCTTTTTTGGAAATTAGGAAATAATTAATAAATGTCTATGCCTTGAAGCGGCTGTCTCTGTATATTCGTGTCGTTTCGCCAGCTGTTAATTTTATAAATTGAGATTACAATTAACAATTTGTAAATAAATAGTATTAAATTAACAAATTAAATACTACCAAATATATTATGAATTTCCAATTGAGAATAAATTAAATATATTTGCAATTTTAAAAAGGAAAATTAGAAATTATAGTTTTATTACAGAATTTATGTTTCTGTCATTCCAATATATATATAATATTTAAAGTCAATTAGAAATCTTAATACTAAAATTGAAAAAAAAGATGTTATCCTATTTTTTAGTAATTTATTATTACGAGGGTAAATGATAAATATTTAAATTCAATTATGAATCCCAATATTAAAATTGTAAGAAAATAAATATTCCAAATATATATTATTTGCATATTTTAGATTCATATATAGAGACACGTTTCTATATCTTTTAAACAAATAACGAGTCCAAATAGCATGCTATCCACGTCATAAAAAACTCGTATATATAAAAGTAGGAAGGAGAAGAGAAACATTGAACTACAAAAATAACTTTTTAAATTTATGAATCAACAAAAACATATGCCTTTTAATTTTATTGGTTAATAATAAAAATAATTTAATTTAATTGATTTCATTTACTTTTTATTTAAATATATATTTTATTTGTTAATAAATAAAATAGAAAAAAATCATTGCAAAAGTTGTAATTATAAATTTTAATTTAGGAATTTGATTGTTTGAGTAAAAAAAATTACTTTAATTCTAAATTTATTTATTAAAATATTATGTATACAATATATTAATATTAATATAAAAGTTTGGATAAGTATAAAAAATTTTATATTAGAATTTGATAAATTTAAAATTATAATAAATCAATTGGATATTATATATACTGTTATAAACGATATAAACTTAAATTATATTTTATTAATATCTAATCAAATATATTGTACATCATAATTAAAATATTTTGTCAAGAATTAGAATCATACTGTAAAAAGTTTTTTCTATCATACTACTATATATATATATATATACATTTATTCTCTATGAAGAAAAATCACTAAAAAAATATTTATTTTGTCCAATAAATTTTATTTTCTTTGACTATCGAGAATTTATTTGAAACTCACTATAAATAATTTTTCGGTTCCATTTAAACAACATGTTTAAAGACGTCTTGCCTTAGTTTTTTTGTAATTAATTTTTTATTATTATTTAAATAATAATTTTTAATATTTTTAACTAATTTTCAATATCATTAGCAAACAATAGAAAATAAATTATGAAAATATTTTTTAAAAACAAGTCATTGTTGAGAAATAAACAAAACTTTAAATTTGTCATCACTTTTCACTTTGCAAAAATATGAGTGTTATTATTTTATTGCATAGCGATTAGAGACACACGTTGGTTACGGTACAATTTGTGACAATTAATTGATAAAATTTTTGAACAATTAATTATTTGAAAGTTATTTTCTTAAAAAAAATAAAATTGTAAAATATAGGTTGTTTTTTCTATATTGATTGTGATATTTATCTATCATTTTCCTAATAAAATTTAGTACTCTCCAATTAGCTGGTTGATTCTTGGACACTGAATAAATATATTTAATTCTTTAATTTAAAGTTACTAAGTAGCCGATGATTTTCTATATTTAGTTACGACGTTTTTATGTTATTTCTATAACAAATTTAATATTTTTTTGAGAGATTCCAAATTGAAGGGTTGAGATAAGATTTGGGATCATTTCCATTTAAATATTCTTTTGAATAAGGAAAGAACTATTATATAACTAATGACATTATTTAAAAAATTAATATTTGAAATTAACCATTCATTGATTAAAAAAATTTAAAGATTAATATTTTATAATTGACATTAAAAAATTAATATTTTTAATTCAATGGACCATAATAACATTATGAGTTATCTAATAAGAATAAGTGATTCTGTTTTTTTAAATAACATTTCCTCAAATCTTCTACTTCTCCCAACATCTAAAAAACGTGAGAAAACCAATTAAATCATACCTAATTAGTGAAACAACCAATACTTCAACTTGATTATAATTTTAATATTATCAATTTATGATAATAATCAATATAACAATGACTAAATCTCTACCTAATATTAAAAATAAAAATCACATTTCAATATCAAAATTTAAAAGAAAAAATAAATGTCATTAAAGATTAGTATTTAAACTCAAATATTTAAAATTAAATTTACTATTAAAAAATATCAAATCACGAATATCAACATAAATAGAGATAATATTCAAAGCACATTCTTAAATCTAGTTAAATAAGATAGATGAAAATATGATTAAATTAAATATAATATATTAAATACTTAATTTTTTTTTCCTATAAAATAAATGCGTTTTTATACCCAATGGGTCCTCCAACCTCCAATATCTTGCAAGATACAAAATCCGAAAATGTGAAATTAAAGCAATATATAAATAAATTTAAATCATTAAATGATTATTAATACGCTTACATGCTTATAAGCCTGTCTTGCTTTGAAAGAAAATACGTGGAGCAATCTTTGCCTTTTCCTCTCTTTTGAAGAAAAGGATTGATCCCATTTTGATAGAAAAGAAAAATTATATAGAAAATTGTTTTTGATTTTGTACGTTTTAAATATTTTTGAAATGAATATAAAAAATTTACAAATTTATAATAAATATTGTAAGAAAAATTCTAATATGTTATTATACTTATTATTATCTTATATTTGCAATTTCATATTTTGTTATCGACTTACATATGGTGAAATTAAGTGTGCATCCTCCTAAAATAATTTCAACATTCAAAATAATTGTTTTAATGGTTTTAAATTTCTTAACAGTGTCATTAAATCTAAATTAATGATTGTGGATAATTGAATTACCAACTAACAGCCGGTTCAACACCAAATTCCTTAAATAAAGTTTAGATTTTAGTATTGTGAATGAAGAAATTGAATTGAAAAGGTCGTCTCTCTGCAATTAAAGTCACGATGGGATGAGTTTAAAAATATTATTTTTAGTTTATGATATCCAAGGAATAAAAAAAAGAAAATAATAAGAAGAAGGTCATGAGTAGATATTTCTTTTTGGGAGGAGGGGAGTGGGCCAACTGGCCAAGTCTATGTTTATCCACATGCACGAAGGGGGAGTTATTTAAATAGAGGATAGTCAATATATGGTACATTAATTCCCATTACAAAACAATAAATCTTGCACAGCAGATAACACTATAGTATTTTTTATTATTTATTATATATATATATATTTAAAGATAATGTTTTTTATTGAGCAATTAAGACTTACTTTTTGTACCTAAACTGTTAGGTCTTAGGTTCCTTACCTTATCCACATAACATTTCCTATTATATTTCTTATTTTTATTTCTATTTTTGTCCCTAAAATCAAAATATAAATATAATCATAAAATCATAATTAGAAAATCAGTCACATGATAGTTTTTGAAATTTGACATGGTTGTTTAGCCACTTTGAAAAAATATAAATAAAAACAAAAAAAAAAACAATCAAATGTACCTAAAAAGAAAAGATAAAAGAAGAAAAACACATGGACGTTGTCTTATATGGAAGAAAAAGAAAATAGTCATATATAAGACTTTGACAAACCATAAATATTATTATTTTCTTTTTTTTTTTTTCTCGTGTTCTTTCCATTTTAGAATAAATGTTATTTTCTTTCCCCTTTTATTTTTTGAGAATAAGCTTTGTTTTTTTAATTTCAATATTTCATTAATTTTTCTTTTTAAAATTTATTCTTATTTATTTAGTATTTTATTCGTAATATAATTGTCTTTCAATTACTCCCTTAATTTAATTGGAGGGTAAATAGACATTTTATAAATTAATTTTTATAAAAATTTAAATTTAATTATATATTTTAATTCTTGCGGAGCTAAAAAACTGATATTCATTTTGAACCCAAGCGAATGGTTCAATTTAATTTTAACAAATATTTTTGAATAGAATTATTTTTTTTTAACATAATCAAGGATCGGACTGTTTATTCAATGCTTCTAAGAAAATGCAGTTTCGTAAAGGGAATTGAGATGACTTACCATCCAAATAACATTTGATGGTAAATGGAGTATTTTTATTAATTAATTTATTATTTCAAAAGTTAGTAGAAACAAATACAGAAATTAATATGAAAAACAAAAGGGCAGTTCCGTAATAAGACAGTAAGAAGGGAGGGCATTGAGGGAAGAGAATTCCAGAAGACGATAACGTAAGACCAACCACAGTTACAATCTAACTGCACTCACACTGTCCATTTCTCTCTCTAAAATCAGAATATGTATATATATAATTATCAATTATCAAAGTTTCTTTTTTGACTTTTTATATTATACGTTTTAATCCATTTCAGCTTCCTTTGTTGAATCAAGAAACACCAAACGGAAACTTATTATATATTTTTTCTTTTCGTATTTCCAATTCTAATCCGAAAAAAATAACATAAATATTTTTTTTTCTTTTATGTTGGTTTTAGTCGGTTTCAAAATCATAAATTAACTCTCAAAATCTCACCGGTTTCGAACCTAACACCTTCCTTCTCATCTTCTATCCATCTCTTGGTATTTCTAAATCCACTGTTAACAACAACATTCTTTCTTGGATGATACAGATACTTGCTTCTTTTTATTGTAAGTCTTTTCACATTATCCATTTCGTTTTTGTTTTTCTATTGGTTAATTCGTTTTCTTTAATACTTTCTTGAGGTTTGTTTGGTTGTGGGAAGAAGGAAATGGGGTCTTGGGATTGGAAGGTTTCTGGGTTTCTCTTGGCATTTACTGTCGTTTCTCACCAACCAAATACAGTTTTGTTTTTTTGTTTTCATTCATTCTTTGATGGTTTTGGCAGGAAATACTGGTTTCCAGTTTTACTCAATGGCCATTTAGACGAAATCAGTTTCAATTCTTTCAGGTAATTTTTTTGGCTTTTTTCGTTCTTGGATTTTGTGTGTGAATGGAATTCTGAGATCTAATATAATGGATATATGGCTGGCTTATTATTTTTTTTTAATCCTAATATTCTTTTCTATGTACAGTGATCATCGTCTATTTCTATTTGTCTGTCTAATATGCTATTGCTTTTATGTTCAAGGAGCTCACTTGTCGTCTAAGAAACTCCAATTCTGTTCTTTCAATTCTCTCTCTCTTTTCTCCTCTACTGTACACATCACACTTTCAGGATTGCCTTGACATTGCTCTTAACAGTTTAAACAGTTGATAAGTCATGAAGTATAATTGAAATTTCTATTTGGCCCATTATTTCTGATAGATCATGTTATCATGGAATTTCTTTTAATGCCTTTTTTGGATTTTAAATATTTTGTAAGGAAAGGACAGTAAATTCCTGGATGAGAGGCATTTATGTTTGAATTTTGTGGTATTTCATAATTTTCCAAGTTTGGTTGTGGCCCTTACTGACAAATCAATCTTAGCTGCTACAGATAAGCCCAGCTGTAGAATCTGGAAATTAAAGTAACATTTGCTAATAAATGTGATAAAAATTATCTTATTATTTCTTTCATCATTTTGAATTTTTGATTAATTTAAGAATTTAACAGTTATCATCATTAAGGATATACCTCATCAGTAGGTGTTGGAAATCTTATCTTTTGCATTAAAGAAAAAAATTCCCTTGTATCAACCTTTGATTATCTTGTAGTTCAATCTAATTAATAATATGGGATTTTGATGTTTTTGAGTTGTAGCCCTAAACCAGTTAGAAACTAGTTTGGTATTAAGGTTTCGTTTTGCATTGTGATGGTTTGAGTAGCTATTTGATGTCAGGACAAATGAGTGAAAATTCTTAGTTTAAATCCGTATCTTTATACATCAAGTATTTTCCATACTTTAATTGATTTTTCTTGCCTTTCCCCCCCTTTTTCCGGTTGAGTTGTGAGGATTTCAATGGCAAACGAGATAAGCATGACCTCCATTATTGACCAGTCTAACTTATCAAAGCGTAATCTTGTGGCCATAATTATAATTGGAAGACAGATAATACGGTTTAATGGTTTCGCTGGAACCTAATGATAATAAGGCATGTGTAACAAGGTTATTGTTCTATTCCGAAAGTTCGTTGTGGCTTCCTTATCAATTAGCAGAAAACTTTGTCCTGTATTGCCTTCACGTCTTTATATGGTCGACTTAACTGTGGAATTTTCTTAAATGAATTCTTTTTGTGTTTGCTTGAGCCTATTGATGAGAAAATTCAATTGAGAAAATTTATTGCCTGCTTTTACGCTAGCGAAACTTGGTATGTATATGAATCATTTGTTTGTACTCCCATTTTCCTTTGTTTTTTATGCAATGCCATATCAGTTTCTTTAATTCCTTTCTTTTATCGATAGATCAACTTTTTCTAGATTTTTTTTTCGGCAAAGTCAAATATATATGAGATTGAGATTGATTTTAAAAATTTATGAGACTGGATTGGAATACATAGCAAATTGCTCGTGGCTTTTCTTTAACCAGTCAGCTCTACTAGGATTTCATAACTCATCTAGTTGTTTCATTAAGATTAGGAATATCATGGTCCTGAGATTCTAAAAGCCTGACTGTGCATTCATTGTGCCTGTACTTAGCAGAAAAACCAAAATCTATATGTATAAAATGTTAGTAAAATTTGGCCTCTGCTTCTCACTTTAGTTTTAGTTGTGAACCTCTGGTACTCCTTAATTTGAGATGTGGGAGGCTCGATCATGTTGTGTAGAACTGCGCTTATGATGATTTGGTAACACAAGTGTTTAAAATCTTTGCTATTAGTTAACCCTTGAAACATGTGAAATTTTTTGTTTATGTTGACAATAATTGATAAAAGGGGTGATTAGAATCTCTTACCCACAGGAATGAAAAGCATAAGATAAATCTGACCAGAAAGAATGTCTTCATAATTCTCATTCACTTCGTTGACACTTCATATCTTGTGGTAGTTAAAAGTGTATTCTCTCCATTCTGCAGGTATTTAGATCTCTATACTTTGGTCCTTCAACTCTTGTTTGGAAGGAAGCCAAGAAATTGATCCTGCATTATCTCCATCTGTCTAAATAAATACCCAGAAACATTGAAAATCAAATCTGGCAACAATGATGTCAAGGTCTTGCATAAATTTATTGGACTTAGCATCTGGGGACATGTTGAATTTCCCTCAAACTCCTAGATCTCTTCCAAGGGTGATGACTGTTCCAGGAATTTTTTCTGACACAGATGCTGACGGAAGCAATGATGGAGATTCAGATGCTCTATCAACTGGAAGCCGCAAGAAGAAAATTATAGTGGCAAATTTTCTTCCTCTAAATGCACACAAGGATTTAAAATTGAATAAATGGCTATTCAGTTTTGATGAGGATTCACTTCTGTTACAAATGAAGGACGGATTTTCAATCAATACAGAAGTTGTTTACGTGGGATCACTCAAGGCTGATGTAGATATAAGTGAACAAGAAGAAGTTTCCCAATTATTGCTAGAGCAATTTAACTGTGTACCCACATTTCTCCCTCCTGACCTTCACAAAAAGTTTTACCATGGTTTCTGTAAGCACCATTTATGGCCTCTTTTCCATTACATGCTGCCTATGTCGCCTGATCATGGCAATCGTTTTGACAAGTTGCTGTGGCAGGCCTATGTCTCTGCTAATAAAATTTTTGCAGATAAGGTCATGGAGGTTATTAACCCTGAAGATGATTACGTTTGGGTTCATGACTATCACCTAATGGTTCTTCCTACTTTTTTGAGGAAGCATTTCTACAGAGTCAAGCTTGGCTTCTTTCTTCACAGTCCCTTCCCCTCATCAGAAATTTACCGAACTCTGCCAGTTAGAGATGAAATTCTGAAAGCACTGCTGAATGCAGATTTAATTGGTTTTCATACATTTGATTATGCTCGACATTTTTTGTCGTGTTGTAGCCGAATGCTAGGCTTAGACTATGAATCAAAACGTGGTCATATTGGACTTGAGTATTTTGGCCGTACAGTATATATCAAAATTTTGCCTGTGGGAATTCATATGGGCCGAGTTGAATCTGCTCTAAATCACCCCTCTTCTTCCATCAAGGTCAAAGAAATCCAAGAACAGTTTAAGGGGAAAAAGATTGTTGTTGGAGTTGATGACATGGACATTTTCAAGGGCATTAGTCTGAAATTATTAGCCATGGAACAACTTTTGCATCAGCATCCTGAGTTTCGGGGAACAGTTGTCATGGTTCAGATTATAAATCCTGCAAGGAGCTGTGGGAAAGATGTACAAGAGGCAAAAAGGGAGACATATTTGACTACCAAAAGGATAAACAGGATCTTTGGTTTTCCAGGCTATGAACCAGTGGTCCTGATTGACCGTCATGTACCTTTCTATGAGAAAACAGCCTACTATGCATTGGCTGAATGTTGCATTGTAAATGCAGTGAGGGATGGAATGAACCTGATCCCGTACAAATACATTGTTTGCAGGCAAGGGACTCCTAAAATGGATGAAGCTCTGGGAGTTGCTTTTGGATCACCTCATGCGAGTACTCTTGTTGTTTCAGAGTTTATTGGTTGCTCGCCATCTCTCAGTGGTGCAATAAGGGTAAATCCATGGGATGTTGAAGCTGTAGCTGATGCACTAGATTTAGCCCTCACCATGCCTGATTTAGAGAAGCAGTTGAGGCATGAGAAGCACTATCGCTATATTAGCTCTCATGATGTGGCTTATTGGGCTCGCAGTTTTGTACAGGACTTGGAGCGAGCATGCAAAGATCACTACAGTAAACGTTGCTGGGCAATTGGTTTTGGTCTGAATTTTAGAATTTTGTCACTTTCACCAAGCTTTAGGAAGCTTTCCAATGACCATATCGTCTCTGCATACAAGAGGACATGTAGGAGGGCGATATTTCTGGATTATGATGGAACAATGGTGCCTCAAACATCCATTGTTAAAACCCCGAGTCCCGAAGTTATCTCTGTTCTGAACAACCTCTGTAGTGACCCCAAGAACACCGTGTTCATAGTCAGTGGAAGGGGAAAAGATTCTCTGAGTGAGTGGTTTTTACAATGTGAGAATCTGGGAATAGCAGCTGAGCATGGATACTTCATGAGGTATGTTGTTAGTAATAACATGTTAGTAAACGAAACTTGTTTTATATAATCCGCAAGAAGTATCAATTGCTTTTGTTATTAACTCTAATTTTACTGTTGCAGGTGGAGTAGGATGTTCAATTGGGAAACTGTTTCTTTGGCAATGGATTTTGATTGGAAAAAGATTGCAGAACCTGTGATAAAATTATATACAGAAGCAACTGATGGTTCCTATATAGAGACCAAGGAGAGTGCCTTGGTATGGCATCATCAAGATGCTGATCCAGATTTTGGATCTTGCCAGGCAAAGGAACTGTTGGATCATCTTGAAAATGTCCTTGCAAATGAGCCGGTAGTTGTCAAGAGGGGTCAGCACATTGTTGAAGTAAAGCCACAGGTATGGTTACCGATTATCTCTCTTTTCATTTTTTTTTTTTTCTGGGTAGTCATGTATCTAAATGTGTAATTTTTGTCAACTAATGTGCAGGGAGTTACTAAAGGGTTTGTTGCAGAGAAAGTTCTTTCTGCAATGATCAGTAATGGGAAAGCCCCAGACTTTGTAATGTGCATTGGGGATGATAGATCAGATGAAGACATGTTTGAAAGAATATCAAGTACAGCTTCTAGTTTGTCATTTCCCTCAGCTCCAGAGATTTTCGCTTGCACTGTTGGCCAAAAGCCAAGCAAAGCTAGGTATTACCTAGATGATACTGTTGATGTACTGGCATTGCTTCAAGGTTTGACCACTGCTTGTGTAAAGTCGAGAGGTTTCTCAGAAGTACAAGTTTCTTTTGATAATTTTGTTTGAAAGGCGAAACAGTATTGGCCCTTTTGGTGCAATGGTTATACTGTTCAAAGAAGTGGAATCAATGGCTTGGATGGGAAAGAATGCATTTCATCTTTGATGCGATTCAAATGGTTCCTCACAATACTAGTTGATATTAACTTATTCGTTGCATACTGGAGTCTGGCACCACCACTGGCACCGCCTTCCAGTTATTTCACTGTGCAGGAGGTTCGACTGGCATACCTTTTGTTTTTTTCCCTCTTTTTTATCACTAGATTGCAGGAGGATGAGGGCTGGTGTATGTATGTTGCGGTGTGGAAGAAGATGCTTGTGCAGTTCACAGATTTAGATGTCATACTGATGAGGAGACAATTTTCTTGTATACATGAAGAAAAATGGTTTCGCTTATACAGAAAGGCATTCTTTAATGGGTTAATGCAGTGTTGTTTTTGACAAGAGAGGCTCAATTTTTTTTCCATCTGTATGTTAGCAGACATCTAAGATTCATTCATTCTTTACATGTTGTGAGGCTTAAATTTACACATCGATCTCTAAATTTATCATCAGTATATATTAACATACCTAAATTTCAATTTTTAACATACAACAAGCTAAACATCAATTTGTACAATAAAAACGTTTTTTTTTTTTAACAGATAATTCCAGTCCATTGGACTTTATTAACAGATATTTTTTTAGTTTACTGAATTTGAACTAAATTGCTTGTACGGATTGGTCAATTAAAGAGTCAATTGCTTCAAGACACTATTCAACGCACATTGATTAAAATTGAAAACCTAAATTGAGCATTTGTGTTTTTTTAAAAAAAAAAAAAAAAAAAAAAATTCAAGAACAACTATTCAACGCACATTGATTAAAATTGAAAACCTAAATTGAGCCCATTTGTGTTTTTTTTAAAAAAAAAAAAAAAAAAAAAAAAAAACAGAAACTTTATTAATGGAGTATAAGGTATTCTTTTTAACTTCGCAACCAGATGGTAGCAAGTAGAAAAGGAAACATGGGCTTCTCGTCACTTCAACCTCTTCTTTTATGCTACTTGTCTTAAAACCCGGTTTTTTTAAAAAAAAAAAAAAAAAAAAAACAGAAACTTTAATTAATGGAGTATAAGGTATTCTTTTAACTTCGCAACCAGTGGTAGCAGTAGAAAAGAAACATGGCTTCTCGTCACTTCAACCTCTTCTTTATGCTACTTGTCTTACCGGTTTTATTTCTTTCCCAGGTATATCTGATTTCTAATTACAGTTCCGATAATCTGTTTGGTTACTGATATGCACAAGGAAAACTGAAAAAGGGCAAGTTTTTAGGGTTACGTATATATATATACACACTCATGGTATGTACGTACAATATAATTAGAGAGTTCGTGCAGGTTCGTTCTACAAACGAGAATGATTACCAGAGGATCAAACCCTCGTCATCGCCTTTCGATTCAGCTCTCGAATCGCTACAGAAGCAAATCAAGCAAGTTCTCTCTTCCGTCCATTTCTTTTTTCGCTTTCTGATTTTCTATAACATCGCTCCGTTTGGTTACCGAGAAAATCTGGGAAAAACTTGAATCTAATTTTGTGCACGTGACATATTTGAATGCCTTTTTATGCTTTCTCATTCTGCAGCTATACTTTCTTGGACGTTGGCCTTCTTCGCCGTGCAATGACGCATCCCTCGTTCTCCCAGGAGAACAATAAGGTATTGAGCATTTTGGGTTTCAATGTCATTGAGACCTTTGTCTCTCTGCTTTTTATCGGTGAGGACATTGATATCTCCTCCAAAGTATTGAACCGCCGTCTATCGGAGATATCCAAAGTGGAAACTTCTTGTGCTGTTGATGGAATGCGGTTGGGGTTGCATGAGGTAGTTAGAGTTTCTTCCAAGACTAATTCAACTGCCCCTTTAGTGGTTTGCGGTGCTTTCAGGGCAATATTTGGTGCTATTGCTATTGATACTGGCAAGTCCGATGATGCTGGAAGTGTTTTCTGGGGTATTCGTGCTGGTGAGGCCGGAAAAGCTCTTGCCTTGTAAGCTGACCTTCCTCTTGTCTCCTGTCTAGAGAGAAATGCACAATATTATTTTATATCCTTCTAGAGCGACTTAACTATTTTGAAACTTCGTTTTACTGAATTGTGTGACTCTATGGAGCAGTTGTGTGTTTGGTTGTATCAGAAGTAAGTTTACTGCCCTTTCATGTTGTTTGTGTTCTCACTTTCTCACTTATGTTGTGTGTTTCTGTTAAGATGGTTGGGATCTGTTTCATTGATGCAATTTTAGGAAAGAAGCAGAATAAATTGTCTTGTGTTAAATTATAGAGTAGAAATTGCTAATCTCATCCTATTTGTATGTGTTGGAATGACACATCATTATATGGTTTCCGCCTTTTCGATTCTTATCACTGAACTAACATTTGAAGGTTGTCATCTAGAGTTGCTGAACTAATCGTGGTTCGTGTTTTTTAAGCATATACTGGATTTAGTTCAACATTAACTATCCTGGGGAAACAAGGTTGAAGGAGATGTTATTATTCTGCACAAGCACAATAAGTTTTTGAAACATGCATTTAGCACAGGTTTAGTTTCTGTGGGTGAAGGTCAGAGTGAGTGTAATTTTACTGGTTCTGTTGTTAATGCATTCTTACAAGAACATATGTTCTGGTTAAATGCATGGGTGTTGAGACTATATTTGTTCTTCTTACTACTGAACTTACAAATTATCCCTGCTTAACTTCAGATTTCAATATACACTGGGATTGGTAGACTATGATGCCTCTCTTTCCGTGTTGGTGTTTGATCATATGCTTTTGCAGTGGCGTTTAGGGTGTTAAAAATGTTATTAAGTAGCTAGATTTCGCTTTTGAAATTATCCAATTTGTCTAGGGATACATGTTGAAACCAGCAATTCAAAGTCTTAGGACGAAGTCAACAGTTATATAATATCTTTGAGCAGAAAGTAGCCTGCTGTAGATACCCTGGCCCGGAGCAATAAACAGAGGTTTCTCTAGAAAATAATTAGATTGCCAGGAATAATTTTTTCTAATTACTACAAGTGAACATAAATTCTCTTTTTATTTTTAAATTTTCTATATTCATGGAAAATGAAAAATAAAAAAGAGGAGATAGTTGTCCATAAATCAACACCAAGGGTTTCTACCTAGGATTATCCTTTGAACCATTTTGGGCATATGGGTTTGCCTAGTGAGGATATGTCATATGTAAAAGTAGAAAAGACACCTAAATCCAATTGATGCTTGATGGTGATCTCTTTGTTTGACAGCAGGATTACCAATTTAGCACATCCACAATTCCACTAATCTTATTTTTAATTCAATTAGGAAATTACTTATGGCTTTATTTTTATGTTATCTTCAAAAACAGGGTTATTGTTATTTTATGTTTTTAATGAAAAAGCTAATTGGGTTTAAATATTGGGAATGGTTTCTTTTTTATTTATCTATATTTTTTCTTATACACCTTCACTAAATGTTGAATATCATACTCTATCAGTTCATTTTTATCTGTATTTTCAAAAAAATTGTATAGGTACAAAAATTATCTGTCACTTTGAGAAGATTAAGGAGAATTATTTAAAAAAAAAAAAAAAAAAAACTTTACCTTTGTTCCAACTAAACACAATAAGTATTTTCATATAATTTCCTGAGAAATATCACCATATTTCAATGGATTACAATTTATACTGAAATAAATGCATTTTAAATCTAATATGGAAATCCATAAATAGTTTGTTTACACCTTTTATACGAGGAAGAAGAATATGTCAATGCTCGTTTGATTCGTTGCGGCTGAGACACAGCTGGCGGATCCTTCAGTGGGATCCACAGCCATGAGATCAGTTGGACTCTTCTATTAACATATTTCCTTCTTTCCAATCAATCACCACTCGTTACAAACTTAGGCCCCACCATCTTCCTTTCGCCTCGTCATTACACTTCATGTTGGGCCCATTTAACTTCTACCTAAATTACCTCGCGAAGCACACGATCATCACCTACCCTCACTCTGCAACGTCTAATAATTAAACAAAAACCCACTAGCCCACAGAAAGCCTTAACTCTGTTTTCACTTTCTTTCTACTAAAAACGAAAAATATCTCTCCCCTCTGTTACCGGCACTTCTGTGTTTCCGGTAACTTTCCGTTACAAATTACATCTCTTTCTCCTCCAGTTATAAACGCTCTGCAGATGCAGGCTTCTCTCCCTCGCTAATTAGTGTCGGTTCAGTTGATTTAACATATATGGGTTTGGAGGACGGAGAAATGTCTCATGGAGACCCTGGCTCGATACCCCAGCAATCCTCCAATTCTCTCCTTCAAAACACCCGCTGTTGCTTCTGTTTCGGTTCCCGCCGATCTTCCGGCGTCGGCTTGGTCTGGTGGGAGCGAATCCGATCTTCAAGAACACATATTGATGATAAGCCATGGTGGTCCATGGGCGTCAGAGCCCTGAAGAAGATTCGAGAGTGGTCGGAGATTGTCGCTGGCCCTAGGTGGAAGACTTTTATCCGGCGATTTAATAGAAGAGGTAGTGGAAATAGTAGGCACGGAAAGTTTCAATATGATCCTTTGAGTTATGCTTTGAATTTCGACGAAGGCCCTGGACAGAACGGTAATTTGGACGAAGATGACGACTACGGCGGCTTTCGCGACTTCTCTTCCCGGTATGCTTCTATTTCCGGCTCCGGTAAGCCATTGGCTATGGACGCTTCTCGTGATAAGGACGTGGCGGTGATAGCGTAAAGGGGAAATAACAAAGTTGCGCCTTGTCTGCTACTTTGCGCCGGTATGCGTTTGATAACAGCTGGAGTATTGACTTGGTGACGCAATGTGGCGGCGTTAATTTTACTTATCAGTCAAATTTTTGATGAATTTTTTTTTAAGAAATTCCCAATAATACATATATATAATTATATATTGTTGTAGAGCTTATTTGTGTGAGTATTTGGTGTTAGCGTGTTCATGTTACTGTTAGATAGAGATGACGGTGAGGATTTGCGTGTAGGATTAAAACGGAGTTGTTGTTGGTTGGTAATTGGATGTTCTTTTATTATTTTTTTTTTAAAAGGGTAGAGCTCATATGTATAGATGATGGTTGTAATTTATGTAAAACAGTGAAATTTGTTTCTTCTTTAAGTGTTGCTTTCTTTGTTAATATCTAGTTGAAGTTTGACGAAAATCTGGACTGAAAGAGAAATTGCCAAATACATTTAATTTATACAGCACCAATTGAGTCTCCCTTTGTTGTGACGCCAAAGAATACAAAAATGTATTCTTCTTCTTCTTCTTCTTCTTCTTCTTCTTCTTCATGTGTGGCCCTTTTTGTTACTTGCAGTCTTTATGTTCAAGAGGATGTCACCTACAATCCATGGAAAGCCCAAGCAAGTTATGCCTTCTTGAAAATAATTTGGATGGCAAGTAACATGATACCATGCTGATGCTAGGCACTGCTGTGTACTTGGCCGGCAGCTGCTCTCAAACCATTCTTTAGCCTCTTTCTGCAGGCTCTTCATGGAGAGCAGAATTCGATCCTTCGTATCTCCATACCTTCTGTTGTCACGCTGCAAATACATTGCCTTGTTTCGTAGATTACCTGTCAGCATCTCATCTTCATTCTTTGCCTCGTAATAATTCATCAAGCCACTCAGTTTCTCCATATACATGTATTTGTGATTCGCGGCGATGTCAATGAACTCCATGAAGCCCTCCACTTCAAGATTGCAGTCATAGGTTGCTTCAGCAATCTTCTCCGACCAAATAAACTTTGTCCTTCCCTGTAAAGTTGAATCAAGGGTTCCGCGGTAGAGTTTTCCCAATACCGCATCAGAGATGTACGTTGATTTGTCAAATCTCTCCATGAAATCTGGAAATTCTTTTGGTTTCAAAGCCCTAGGCATCTCAGCTGGCGCACCTGTCTTTGCAAAGTCAACTGCCATCGAGTGGAGTTCAGCCAACTTTAGACATTTTCTACTTCGGGCTTTATCTGGTTCGCGATCGGCATGGACTAAATGTGCAGTGGAGATGGCACCCAAAGTATCATTGATCATGTAATCAACAAAAAATTTGTGAATTTCCTGCCAATTCAGTGAAGAGAGGATAAAAGATAGAAACAAGAATTACATATAACGAAGCGAAACTCAATTTCAATTCAAAGTTGTCAGCTTAAATTACCTCTAATTTGACATCGTGATCCATTATACGAGGTCTCCGCCCTAGATAATCCATTGGGCTCTCAGTTTGACTCGGTATAAGATCTTCATCCCAGCTTATGAAAAATAAGTCCCCATCAAGATCACCACCAGAGCATTCATTTGGATGAGGCCTGTGAATAATATTTCTTCTTAGCCACTTTGACAATCCATATACCAATATTTCTCCCTACTATTTATTGTTTTCATCCCATGCAGCAACGGTGAAGTATATCATTGCACAGAAATGAAATATTCAATATAGAGATGTGATAAAACATGGTAAAATGAGAATTTACCTTTTGCCTTTCTAATGACAAAAGCAGAATTGAGATTTGTTATTTTAAAAAGGCCATTAGCCAATGACATCACATCAGGATATATCAACAACACAGAAAAAGAACCATGAAGTAACATCCAAAAGTTCAGTGATTTGGGCTTAATTTTGTAGTAGTATACCCAAGATGTTCCCAAAAAAGGAAATTCAATCAGCCTCACTAAAAATCTAGATAAGATATTGGCTACGTGAATCCTTGTTCTCCATCTAGATAAGCTAGCTTTTATGAACAACAACAATCAAGCTTTATTCCCAAACTAATTGTGATCAGCTATATGAATCATTTATTTCAAATTTCCTCTTTGATCAAATTAATATTAATGCAAAGCAAGTATAAGTAGGAAAAAATTTTGAAATAATTCTGTAAAAATGTTCTGAAGGGGAATTTTAGAATCATTTGATATATTAACAAAGGTAGCATAATTTACATCATCAAGAGGTAGCATAAAGCTAGCTTTCATGATCACCTAAAAAAAAAAAAAAAGAGGTAGCATACTTTACCTTTAAACATAACGAGCTGGAAGAAGAAATTAACCAAGTCCAAAAAAAGGTTAGATAATTATACCTTTCACCTTTCTGAGGAAAAAGAATGCAATCAACCAAACCCTTCTCTTCCAGGCCCACTTCATAGACAGCCTCAAGCACTCTGACATCTCCAGGGTGAAGACAAGGATTTTTGGTAACAACTACCTTCCCTGTTACAATAGATGTAGTTTCATCTACCTTCCGGAAAAAGCTCTGATCTGCATTCTGTAGCTCTGATTTGCTCAAGGTTACGCGGACGTAAATCTGGCCATAATCTAGAATCCCTTCTTCATCCAAGCAACCAATAAGAATACGACCTTTTGGAACAAATACTCGACACCTACTTCTTAATTCCACTAACAAGTTTTCATGATAAGCTTGAAGCATCATTGACAGGTAAGGCTCCACATTGGGCTTGTAACCTTGAAGCAACATCTTTACCATAATGTTCCTGGAATCAACCCAAGCCAAATTCTCTAAGACATCCAAAGCTGCCTCTCTATCATTCAGCATTCTGCCCAGAAGATGCAACTGTTGCTGTTGCAAACCCTGAAATATCTCATCCTTCACACCCAATGTAGACAATAGTGTAACTATCTCTCGGTTCAAGTAGCAAGGCATGGAGTCACTCCATTTAGTGACATTAAGCATCCTGTTTTCTGATTCAAATTTAAGCATACTGCTACGCAAAGATAATTTCCTCAAGGAATTACGATCAACAGCTATTACGCCTTTAAAGCCACCATATCGAATTTGAAATGCTGATGGAGTATGATTCAATCCACATTTTTGAGCAACCTGCTGAGCAAAAGAAAGGGAAATTTTGCCAATACCATCAGAGAAGCAGTAGCCAATGCCATCAGATGTAACTTCAATGTCAGGAATAATCTCCACATCTTCTGCCGGAACAACAAAAGTTTGCTTAGAAGCACTGAACAATTGACCCATCCTTGCTGCACATTTGGAAATACTGCGAATCTTATTAAAGCAACCCATCCATTGTCTAATATCTTCTGCCTTCACATTGTCATTAGAAGCAAACATCCAAACAGAATTTGATCGCAGCTGACTAGCTGAGAAAGCCAGAAATTCAAACCTTTTAGCTCCAATCACAATCCCATCTCGAAGAACAGACAATATTCTTTCATATATTTTAGTTCTGAAAGGTTTAGCAAAAATGCCGTGCTGGATACTTGTGGAAATGGCATTTACAGGAAGCTTACTCCAATCTTCTTCAACAAAAGTGACTCTCATAAAGTCCGAAGCATATGATGCAAAGTTTTTAACAACATAGTTAGAGGATTCAAGCTCAGGACCCAAGCAGTAAATCTTTGATGGTGTAATTAAGGCCCTGTGACAGATCATTATGTTATGATCTGTTGAGCTTTTTTGTGATGATGAAGGCTTTTTGAGGTTTCTTCTTGGAGCATGTAATTGTTTCTTAACAAAAGACACAGGATCATAGCAAGTGAATGTCAACTTATGCAACTTCTGAAGGATTGCCATGGCAGTATCTATAGTCAAACTTCCAAGAATTTTGAACAGATCAGTATCCACTGCAGCAAGACTAATTTTGTGTGTATGGACGAGAGAATTCAACTGGAAAAAGATCTCATAAGCTAACTTAGAATCAGATTCATATCCAGCAAGTGGAACCATTTCTGATGTTATAGGGTGGAATTTCTCCCCATCTTCTAAAACTATATCCCTTCTATCCTCAACATAATAGGGGAAACTTGTAAAAATGTCTGACGCATCTAGTCCTTCTTCAACTTCCCAACAAAATGAAGTTGATTTTCCAATTGATTTCACAGATGAAAAGTCTGCAGTACGAACCCATATAAAGTCAAAATCTTCTTTGCATATATGGTACCTATCAGCACTAAATTTTGAAGCTACATCAGGTCCAGAAATTCTTTTATAAATTCTTGGTCCATACCTAAGCTGAAAGAATGAAAAGCTAAGGTAAAAAAATTATCAAGAGAACTCATAAATTAAGTAGCCAAAATAGCTGTATAAAGACTCAACCTGAAAGCAGAAACCAACCCGCCCCCCACCCAAAGAAAAAGCTACATCAGGTCAGAAATTCTTGTTATAAATTCTTGGTCCATACCTAAGCTGAAAGAATGCAAAAGCTAAAGGTAAAAAAATTATCAAGAGAACTATAAATTAAGTAGCCATAATAGCTGTATAAAGACTCAACCTGAAAGCAGAACCACCCGCAAAAAAAAAAAAAAAAAAAGAAAGAAAAATCAAAAGAAACAGAAAGTTCTACATAACTAATAAGTTTAATCCCAGTAACACCAAATGTGAAGAGAAGGTCATGGAGTAACAATTTTTTGAGGAACTCCAATCTTCAGCTTCCCCTCTCTTTCGCAACCCTAAATTAGTGCTGGCAAAATGCATTATCGAGTCCCTTATTACATAGCAACAAATCCAGCACTCAGATAACTATCATTCAACAATTTTCATACGCACTCCATGCAGATGAAAATTTCAACAATTCGTTTCAATAAATATAACCTAACATACAAAATGAAATGACTCTAGCATCAATCACACAAAAAGAAATCATCATCCCATAAATAACTAGATTCATCTACATCATCAGGGAAAAAAGTCGTCTGATCATAGAAAAGTGAAATCAACAAATCAAAATAATACGAAACAAAAGAACCGATACCTTAAGAAGAACTGCATTAACTTTGTCACCTCCCAAACAGAACCCAACAGCATCCTTAACATCCTCAAACCTAATCTCCACCTTATAACAATCCTTATCAACCCAAAGCCAAAACTCCACTCTCCTTCTCTCAGGCATTAACCACCCTCTAACATCTTCCCAGCTCTCCAGCACACACAAGCAACGCTCTTGTTTCATAAAACCCGCATACAAAACCCCATTCTCTTGTCTATGTTGGGGCTTGATAGGCCTAGGAATGATGTCATCATAAGTATCAGAGACCAAGAGGTAGTGAGATTTAAAGACAAGCTTGTTTTGTAGACACAATGATTGGGCTTTATGTCTAAATTCGAGAGTAGAGAATTGGACACGGCCAAAACCCCGGGATTTCCAGTTTTTGCGCTCTGTACAAATTTCAATTGCAAAGACCGAGTCTTGACCGAGTTGAGACTCGAGGTACTGTAACAGGTCTTCGGCTATTACTGTTTGTGGGATGCTTGTGAGACGTGCAGTGGGTCTCTCCACCACCACCACCTCCGCCCCCATTCTATTTCTGCAGACCAACGGAGAGAAGAGAGTGTTTTGCAACAGTGAGGAACGAGGGTGATTGAAAACGTATACACTCCGGAGAGAATATGTTGACGGTGGACCCACCTTTTATTATTATTATTATTTTTTTTTTTTTTTTTTTTTTTTTTTTTTTTTTTTTTTTTTTTTTTTTTTTTTTTTTGGCGTCGTTTAGTCTTACTTGAAACGATCGCTTCTACGTAATCGCCCCGGTTTTGGGTGGTTGGGGAATTTTTTTTTTTTTTTTTTTTTTTTTTTTTTGGCGTCGTTAGTCTTTACTTGAAACGATCGCTTCTACGTATCGCCCGGTTGGTGGTTGGGGAACGACCGCATACCAAACCAATCTACATTAACATTACAGCATTCTTCGTCGGCGTTTGTTCCACTTATTTTCTCCTCTGTGTAATATTATAAAACTTATCTCCTCCTTTAAATAAATGAATCTAACAAAATTTTATAAAATTCGTTTAGAAATTTAAATTTTTATGTTTGAAATGAGAAAGTAATTGAAAATTTTAATTCTGAGTTCAACTTTATAAAATTGAATAGTAAATCAAACATTAGACTTATGGCATGAATGTATTGAACTGCTCATACACCAAGTTAACCACAATTAACTCAATGGTAACCATATAGTAATAAACAAAAGAAACAATGGTATTTTTGACGATTAACAGAGAAAAAATAAAAAATAAAATAAAAATAATGGTAATTACCTATAACATGAATAATCTCATACGCCGGGAATAGGTAAATAATTTCCGAAAACAACCCCACTGTACAGGAATAATTTTAGGCCTCTACATCTTCAATGTTTCAATTACTGTGTAGGAATAATTTTATATTCACATGCTCTGCCATATCAACTCAATACTGATACTAAACTTGCGAAATAAATACATAGAAAATAATAAGCAGCTGAAATAGAAAGAAACTAAATCATCTTACCAAGACCTAATTTCTGCAGCACACAAAATGTATGTGCTAGCTAGCCTACTACCGCATTTTTGCCTTGCTATAACACTCCTTATTCTACAATTCTTGATAAATGGTAATAAAAAATATCACAAACCAAGATAATTTCTAAAGTCTAGCATATCCATTTGAGCAATGGCTGCCAACATCTTGAAAGTTGATGCAACAGGATAATGCAGCTATTAGTTCCTTCACATCGTCAGTCGTGTGAGTTGCGCTCAAAGTTACTCGTAGCCTGATATTTATAAAAGACAAGAAAATGATAGAAAAAGAGTTATGCAGATGAAAGTAATATTATGATCACACGGATCTAGGACAGTAATACAATGTTTGACCAAAAGCTAGCATCAAATTGGAAAAGTTGAACAAAAGATTGCCAATATTTTTAACCTAAATCCAACTATATTTGAACTTCAACAGACCTTAATCACTCAATCAAATTAGATCAAAGAGTGGATATAAAAAACTCCCAGATGTAGAAACACATCTTTGACACATTTTTTAGACATCTGCAATTATTCAAGTCATTGCAATTAAACATTTTTACTTGGTAAGGCATATAGTTCCTAATGATCAAAGTCACATAAAATTGCAATTCCCTGCCGCTGAAAACTGAGAGCATATCAGCATGAAATGAAAAGATTGGAACATATTAGAGGATAATAAAGAATATGCAACAAAACCTGCAAGAATTGGGAGGCACTGTTGGGGGCCTGATTGCAGTCACATGGAAACCAGATTTCAACAAATGCCTGATTCACGATGATTACCAGAGTCAAGAGGAGTTGCAACAATGATACCATTTACCAGCACAGACGTGTAAAAACACACACACACACCCCCACAGAGAGAGAGAGAGAGAGAGAGAGAGAGAGAATACCGGCTGGCTCGCAGGGCTTTTTCTTCACTCCCTACAACTAGAGAAATTATGGGACTCGTGATGGGGATTCCAGTTAATGCCTGAAACTCTCGCACCCTTTTCCAAATTGCCTTTCTACGCCACACTTCCTTTTTGGCCACAATAACAGCAGCTGCCAGTTTATATTCAAGTAGTTAACAAACATATAAAATATTTCACTGAGAAGGTAAATACAGCAATAAAATAATAATGTAACCATCTCCTTGTACTGCAATATAACAAAATAGCCTAATTTTATTATATGTTGGCTTCTGAATATAGAAAAAGAAGATTGCACGTTCCCACGCATTTGCATTTGATGATTTGAACATGTTGATGTTATTGTGGGCAATGAACATGTTAATGTTACTAAATGGTAAGTACCACAACCAATCAGTGAAAGTATCAGATTAAAATAAAAGAAAACAGCTAAAAGATCACAGATTAAATAAAAGTATAGCACTATAGAGGATTCAGATAATAACTTTTTAACAATACTTGAGGGGGTAAAAAGATAAGCAAAAGCAGTACAATTTACCATGGGCAGCAGCAGCAACAGGGACTGGGGAAGCAGTTGAAAATATAAAAGAGCGACCCCTTGATTGTATGAGTTTCTTCAACTTCTTGCTAATCATATTGAATTGGCACAAAAAGATTGATTAACAAAGGTAATTAAAATATCTGAACGAGAATTAGTGGGACAAAATAAACTCATTTGAAAGTTTCAAACAGGAAATTAACAACAATGGGCCAGATGCTATGAAAAGTTTCTTTTCTTAGGGCAAAGCACATAAACAGTATACCTGCATGCTATAAATCCACCATGGCAACCAGCAGCCTTACTCAGAGTTCCAACACATATGTCAACATCTCTTTCACAATTGAACTCCTCAGCCACTCCACCACCATTTTTTCCACAAATAAATGTTCCATGGGCCTGAAAAGACCTCTCAGCAAGTTTTCTGTTATTATTGGTTGCACACAGTTTCATCAAAATATGTGAACAAAGAAATGCCAATATATAGTGAGTTGGACTATAACAACACCTTTTTCCTCTGCCACAATTTTTTCATTTTTAATATCTAAAATTGTTCAATTAAAGTTAAATCTCAGAATTAACGTTAGTCCTCAAGTAAACTTCATTTGTCCAAGAAGCTTAAAAAGCTTTTTAGAAATACCTCAAGCTTCACGATAACTTACATCATCAATGACTAACAAAAAGCCATGCCTCTTGCGAAGATTTGCAAGCTCAACCATGGGCGCAAAGTCTCCGTCCATGCTAAACAAGCTGCAAAATGGAACCCTTTCAGTGAATCCATTACATAGACATATATGCTAAACAAGTTTTAGGGTTTATCCACAATTTTGTAAGCTATGCACAGTAGACTAAAACTAAATAGGTGAAATCCCTATGTGGAAAAATGTTATAATAACAGTATTTTCTCTGATCAGTGACCAGCAGGAAAAAGATAAAAAGAAGATATACAATTGAACCAATTAGGATAATTGACCAACCTGTCAGTCACAACAACTTTCTTCTTCAATGCACAATTTGATCTGTCAAAATATAACATACCTTGAATGAACAATGATAAATTGAAAATGCCACATAAAAAGGTGTTTAAAAGTGCTTAAGAGAAAAGGTGAGGACGTACAATAATGAACTAAGGTGGGACATGTCACAATGTCTATACACATGCACCTCTACATTCTGTTGCCGTTCAGCAAGACGAATACCATCAATTATTGAAGCATGGTTCAGTGCATCAGAAAATATGGCAATCTTTTCCTTCTTCAGAGGTTCTTCAGCTGAAGCCAAAAGAGAGCTGATGTTTCCAAGAGCTACCATCACTGCCATATTAGCAGCAAACCCTGTAGGACAAAGAAGACAATCCTAGCGCATAAATTAAGAACAAGCGCATTAGTTTGCAGTTGAAATATACTGAATGGTCAAAAAAGTATGATACAGAACTAAGCCTCCTAGGAGTCACATAACTAACCTGCATGGATTCTAACTAACCAATTTACATTTTGGTATCCATGATCTGGACAATCAAAATTACTTGTATCAGATTGGATACGAGCATTGCCCAAATAAATTAGTTGGATAATAAATCCTTGTTTTCTTCTCTACTTAAATTAGATAAACATGGTAAGTTCGAGACACGTGCATAACATACAGAAAAAACAGGACCCTTGTCACCTAAAAATATAGTTCCAATAAGTTAATCTCACAAGAATTTTGCAGGTATTCATGTGCATGCTCTATTGCTCCAATAAAAAATGTTATATAAGAAAATGGTAAATGCTGAACCAACTACAAAAATTGAAGGCATTCCAAACCACCAAAGCATATACCTCTTTCTTTTTCAAGTTTGCCAAGCAAGACTCTAATAACCTATGGTAATTGGTGTATCCACAGATTAAAGCAGAACCTCTTGGTCCCATTCCATGTTCCAGGGCTGCCTGATTTAGCACAACATAAAGTTTAAAAAAAAAAAAAATTATTGTATGAGGCAAGCAGAAAATATGAATGATAAACAGAGGTAATATGAACAAACCTTTGCAGCAGCCTTTCCAATTGTGGGATGTGAACTCAAGCCCAAGTAATCATTGCCAGAGAATAAAAGTAATTTCTTGTACCTCCCCTCAACATTATGGTTAGTTATTCTGTCTGTACATGCAATCTCGTCTCCTATAAAACTCATGAGGAAATTAAATTAAAAATAAAATTTTTTTTTTTCAAAAGGCTGTAATCAAAGCATTCCCCAGAAAAAATAGAAACAAAAAGGGAAATCAAACAAGTGAAACTCTTGATAAGCGTACCGGAACTGGGAATTTCAAGGAGCCATTCTTGAAATGTAGAGTCTGAAATGGAGACTTCGACTGAGAAGCGATCCCATGGCTGCATTTCGTCGAACGCCTCGTAATCATCGCCTTCTAGTTCAAGTGAGTTTTCATTTCGGGGTTGAGGTTCTTTGGAGAGGTAAATAGGCCTTAAAGATCGCAGGACTTTTAAAGATTCAAGCTTAACAAGTGCTTCTTCTACCCAGTAATCCCATAATCTCGTCCCCATTGTAGCAAGGGGAGACAGAAAGAATGGCGGAGGGAAAGTGAGAAGGGCAGTTCAGCTAAGTAGTTGGTTGAGACATGAAAGCGTTAGCTTAGGTAGTTAAAGAGAAATTGAATTTGCCCTTTTAAATGGGTCGGGTTTGATTAGTTAACCGAACCACAATATCTGGGCCGTGATCAGGCTCAACAGATACCATGAGTCCATGATCCACGTTTGCAATTAGCCTTTATTTTTTCTAAAGAAAAATTATAAATGACAGAATTTAATTAATTATGTTAAAATTCGACATTTTCTGCTATAATAATTATTATCAATTTAGTAAATATTATTCAACATAAACCATAATGTTTTTCCATTCCATCTGTGAATAAAAAAATAATTATATTTTTAAATAGGTAAATTTTTCTAAATTCTTTTGTTATAAATTTTAAATTTATATTAAAGAAGTCAATTACAACGTTAATAATTCATTTGGAAATCCAAAGTTTTTGTTTGGAATAAAAAAAAATACAGATTTAAATTTTATAAATTAAATTCTATAGAATTGAGTATGCGTAATTCAAATTCTACTAAAATTAAAGGAATTTATAAATAAATTCCACAAAAATAAATTATTGAAATTTATTTGACAAAACTACCACCACTGTAGACTCAATTATTTCCTTCTTTATTTTGAAAGTAGACATTTTACACTTTTTTTTTGAAGGCATTTTACACTAATTAAAGATAATTATCACTATGAATGTTATTAATTATTTTATATATTTATATAATTAATTAATTAATTAAGGTAGGTGGACTGTGAGTGTATTTATTTATATGAAATTTATTATTTATATTTTAGTAAAAAAATAAATTATTATATTATATATAATAAATAATTATTTTATATATTTATCATAATTAATTAAATTAATTAAGGTAGGTGGACTGTGAGTGGTAATTTTATTTATATGAAATTTATTACCTTTATATTTAGTAAAAAAATAATTATTATATTATATATAATAAATACTAATCGGTGTTCGTTATTTGTTCTTTAATGGTATTTTAGAAAATAAAGAACATTTCATTCAAGAATTTTATTTAAAAAACATATTTATAAAAAATTTTTAATTTTCGTGTTCAAGAATGGGATTCGAACCCATGCCCTTTTTCGGACCAGTAACTGAAAATTTATTATTTATATTTTAGTAAAAAAATAAATTATTATATTATATATAATAAATATAATCGGTGTTCGTTATTTGTTCTTTAATGGTATTTTAGAAAATAAAGACAATTTTCATTCAAGAATTTTATTTAAACATATTTATAAAAAAAAATTTTAATTTCGTGTCAAGAATGGGATTCGAACCCATGCCCTTTCGGACCAGTACCTGAAACTAGCGCCTTAGACCAACTCGGCCATCTTGACAAGATAATATTAACGATGATGTTGATTCAACTCAACAATTGTTTTGTAAAATTAGTTGCATAATGGGACCTAAACACAAGATTGTAAAGCATAACTCAAATTAGTAGAATCAACATTGACAAGTAACAAGCAACAAAACATTTATTTTAGGAATCGTAAAATTCCAAGCTTAGTTTGAGATTATGAAAATGTGGACTGTTATGAATTATAACCCAAAAATGAAGAACATAATAAGGTTTGTACTCGGTCTCTACCAGTAGATGGTTAATAAATCAATCAAGAGTCCCCAAAATATTATATCATAAAGTTGCCAGACTAATCAGCTTATATTAAGAGAAGACATATCCGTATGTGTACTTGAAGAACAAGAAGAAGTTGCAAATCTGTTATTGTTAGACCAAAGCCAGATCTTTGAAACAGAAAAACTATCTCCTCTTGTTCTGGTTCTTATTTTCTTGCCTTCAATTTCTCCATCAACTAAAGAATCCCCATTTTCTCTTCTGCCATTAATAACGGTATCATGAGATAAAGCCACTTGCAAATTTGCGTCACCCTCCACATATTGAACAGTGCCCATGGAGTAACATCTTCTAGCATCTAAATTGCTTCTGCTAGTCTCTCCTTGCCCTTTCTCTCCACTAGTTTCTCCTTCATTAAAGCTTCTAAATTTTCCTAGTCTGACTGAAAATACTCTCTTTTCACCTGTAGTTTCCTCTAAATTACCTGGCTTTGGAAATTTTGAAGACACATTTTCTCTATCACCAGAAAAGCCATTCGGCACTTCTCTTAAAGATTCAAAATTGAATGGATTTTCCATTTGAATAAGAGTAGAGCTCGAAAGGGTACCTCTACAAATGGGGCAAGTGGAGTTTGAAAGTAACCAAGTGTCTATACAGTCAATGTGAAAAGCATGACTACACTTAGGAAGTAACCTAAGCTTGTCTTTGTCTGAAAATTCACATAAACAAACTGCACAATCAAATGGTTCCTTTAAGCCCGAAATATCTCTGTAGTAAAATAAAGGTAATGCATCGATAAAAGCTTGGTCTAGACCTGAATCATGTTGGCGAAAAAGCTGTTGAAGCTGTCTTTGTAGAGAATGAGAAGTTGAGGTTTCTGGGTATCTATTGGAATGATAAATTGGTGAAAAATGAGATCTTTTCATGAAAAATCTAAAAAGTAAATGGAGAATACCAGAAATAAAGAAAATAACAGCAAGAGCTATTATAACTAAAAGAATTACAGGGCTAATTTTGTTAACAGATGATGATAATGCTGAAGAAGGAGGTGATAGAGGAGATGAGTTTACAGAAAAACCATCTTTTTGTTTGATTTCATATAGATTTCTACCCATTATAGCAGATGGGTATACGTTAAAAATCCAATCTTCTACATATGTTTCGCAAGTTCAGACTCTTATAATAAGTAAAAAGTGCATGCACTCAAAAAGACATTCTTGCTTGAATTGAGGATATAGAAGAGAGAAAAGGGATTAGCAAGCTAAGAATATATTCTCACTAAAGAATTGAGTGTGCAGTGAGGAAATTCTTGGTTCTAGGATGAGGGTTGGGAGGTAAAGAAAACACTCTTTTTGAGTCTTGTTGTTTTCAGTTTTTACTTGAAAGCTGAAAGCTTTTTTTGTGTGGTAAGATTGAAGAGGAAAATGAGTTTTAGGAGATTTTTAAGGAGGTTAAAAGTCAGAGAACCTACTTCTTTTCCTTATATGGAGACTGGAGAGTGCACACATGACACTACTAAAGAATCCAAAAAAAAAAAATCTGTATTTGTGATGATGGGTCCTTGTTTCTAAACTTTCCTCTGCCACAGAAGTCCTTCAGGGAGTCATGCAACGTTGATACTTGATACTTCACTTTCAATCAAATTAAGGAGGTAAACACGGTATAATTTACCAAATATATTTTTAGTTAAATTAGCGAACTTGGTGCAATATATAAAAAATGGTAGGCAATATCAATTTAATAATAATAAAAAAGAGGTCTCGAGGTATTTTTTTTTTAACTGTTACATGGATAAAAAGAAAATTAAAGGTATGTTCAATAAAATTAACTATTTTAATAACTTTTTATAAAATATTTAAAAATTATGAATTAAATTTTTTTAAAATATTATATTAATATCTAAAAGTTAATTTAAATATTATATTAATAAATATTAAATATTAAACCTACTTAAAACGTTATAGTTGAAACTAGTACTTTCAGAGAGTGGCGTAAGACATTTGTCATCCTTTTAAGAACAGCGAGACTCTTCTTGAGATCTACTCTTGTCCCCCCTCATTAATGGTTCAAATGCATATAATTAAAGAGTTGAACAAAGAAGAGGGTGCCACGAGAAGGGAATGGAAAATGATTGATAGGTCCACCACCATCACAATTTGATTATCCACAGTAAAATTTGTGGCTTCTTTTCTCATCAAGATTAGCCCAAATAATTACCCTTCAATGATGGTTTTGGGTTATCATTGCCTGCTAATCACCGGAAAATTTTCCATCAATCTTGGTAACATAACATTGACTACTATTTCTGAGCTGTGACAAAAAAGAAAATCTTGATGGGCGAGAATAAAAAAGGTATCTTTATTTGTTTCTTTTTTTTTTTTTTTTTTTTTTTTAGGTATCTTATTTGTTGTTTCTTTTTTTTTTTTTTTTTTTTTTTTTTTTAAAATCTTGTTCATCCAACAAATCCCATAAACAAGGAAGTCATCTAATTTATGCCTTTTTTTTTTTTTTTTTTTTTTTTTTTTTTTTTTTTTAAAATCTTGTTCATCACAAATCCCACATAAACAAGGAAGTCATCTAATTATGCCTACTTCCACTAGAGAATTTTCTATTAATGCGACTAACCCAAGTTGGGCAATTATAATTAGGGTTTCTAATCAATTGTGTAATTAACTAGATATGATGGTACTAGAAAGAAGTCTAAAAATGTGGACAAAACTTAATGGTAGGTCACATGCACTTTTCCCTTGGACGCATGGCAGTACGTAATAACCCTAGTGATTGTGCCCACTCGAGCAGGTGATAATGACCAACCATATTTTGCTATGGCTTGCCAATTTTATGTGATGATTGTTTGATATCCAACCAACCAAGCAATCTGGAAGTTTTGTTTGATTATACACATTTTGAAGGTTCTTATAACTACTTGACACGGTAAAAAATAAATAAATCAATCTTGGCTTCTATGCGGGTTGCAAGGTTGGAGTTTTATAGTTTAATTTTTTGTCTTTAGGGTTTCTCTTTATTCTGGTCATTCACGAGCAAATGGGCAGACCCATTTCAGAACAGCGCAATAGTACCTTGGTCTTACATGTCAAGTGGAGAGATGCAAAGATTTTGTCCCCTATTGCATTTAGCTGCATCTATGTTCACTTAGGTAACATGCAGCCAGTTGTTATTTCAGACAATAATGAAGCTTGACTTTTTATTTCTTTTACCGTTAATGTTTTCGTTAGGGTTTAGGACATCTAGTGTAAAAGCATAGTATAGTTCAAATCCGGTAGAAGTATGTGTACAAAGAATATAAAAGATTAATGGAGTGATTAGGAAAAGAAAGGCATTGCAATTCAGATAAAATTGTGGGGTATCTTGAAAAAAATACAATAATAAAATCACTTGAAAGAAAGAATATATCATCCAATGCATTTTAAACTAAAATTTTTGGTGCAGATATATAAACATTTTCCCTGATAACAAATGTATTCTTTAAGGCATGTTCAATCATGGTTCTGAGATTATAGATCTCTCTTCTTCATTCTTTATTGCATTTATCATAACAGCAATTTGAGCAGCAACTGGTCTTTCATTCGGAGAAGGATTTATGCACTTCAATGCAACCTGTAACAGGTTTACCATCCTTTCTTCGCTTGCACCTTCTGATATCAAGGCCTTGTCAAAAACTTCTGCTGTCCATTCCTCTCTAACCACTGAGTGCACCCATCTAGCCAAGTCAAACCCATTATTTTGGACTAGCTTTCCTGTCAAAAGCTCAAGAAGAATGACACCAAAGGCATAGACATCAACCTTGAAAGTACTATATATCTGGTCTCTGCTTAAAGTATTGTGTTTGGTAGTTTGAGAAATGAATGGTTGATCTTGGTTTTCAACTTCCATTAGACCATATTCACTAATGCAAGGCTCCATGTTATTGTTAAACAGAATGTTTGTGGACTTTAAGTTCCCATGTGCAATTCCATCTTCGCGGAGTTCCTGATGCAGAATTGCTAATGTCTCAGCAATAATAGCTGCAACACTCAGTCTGCTTCCCCAGTCAAATACTTGTCCATTTTGGGATCCTGAAATTATAAGAGGTCAACTTTTCTTAACCAAATCATGATATACTTACGTTTTAAGGGCCTGTTGGACACTGTTGTTTAAACCTCTATTTTTATTAAGGAAAAATCATTTTGTTGAGAATATTAATTAAAAGTCATTAAAGTTTGTTTTTAAGGTGATCATCAAAATCTCAAATCAGTTACACGGGAATCCCAAAATGTTTATTCTAAGAAATGGTGTTTATTCTCAGACACATACCATGGAGAAGCTTAAAGAGACTGCCATTAGGCTGATATTCATACACCAAAAGCTTCTCTTGCTTGGAGCAGTAAAATGCGACTGGAGGCAATACTGTTGGATGCTTCACTTGGTGTATCCTCTCCATTCTCTTCTTGAAGTCTTCACTAGAAACGCCCCAGTCTTTAATCCTTTTCACAGTCAACATCATCCCATCATTGAGTAAGACCTTATATAGGCTTCCATGCTTTCCTTTGCCAAGCAATTCAGCTGGAGCTCGAAGCAAATCTTCAAATCTCAACTCCTTCATGAAAGGACTTGTAAGAAGTACAAGTGAAGATGAAGTTCCTCCACTTTCAGCTGATGTAATTGAGTATTCTGATCTGTTCTGTGATGATTGATTCCCAGCGGGTTTGGATTCACCTGAAGCACCACTCGGTTTGCTGCTAGTATCCACTCCTACCTCCTTCGAATCAATCTTTTCTGCTTTAGGCTTGTGTTTACTAAGTAGTTTAAGAGCATATAATAAAAACAAAACCAAGGCAAGAATTATATATCCCGAATAGATAAGAACTCCATTTTTTGATGAACGTTTTGGTTCCATTTCTGATGGAGGAGGAACTGGTGGTGGACAAGCATTAGATAGTGGCTTTCCACATAATTCAGGATTACCTAAAAAGCTGTCATTTTTGAACTTGCCTTTGACATCAGGAATCGGGCCACGGAAATTGTTGTTGGAAACATTGAAAAACTCAAGATTGGAGAAATCAAAATTTGGTATAGCCCCACTAAGCTGATTGTTCTGAACAAGAAAGGACTTCAGACCTGAAATCCTAGACAGACTAGAAACCTGACCAGAGAAGCTATTGTTCGAAATGTCAAGCCTTTTCAGGTTACTCAGCTCGGAAAGAGGATTAGGAATATCACCAGATAATTTGTTCCCACTTAGATACAAGTGAGTTAGAGATTTGCAGTTTCCTATCTCTTCAGTTATCAAGCCTGTGATGCTGTTCCTATTCAGGCTCAATACAATTAGAGCCTGGGCTGTGCATACAGAACTGGCATCAAAACTTCCAGTGAAATTTAACTCATCAAGAACTATTTTTCTAACAGTTTGATTCTTTGAATCACAGCCGATACCCACCCATGTGTCAATGCAAGGATCTGTTATGTTGTTCCAACCGAGGTCATTCTGCATTTCTCCTCCTGAAATTTTCTGCATAAACTGTACTAATGAATTCCTCACATTTTCATCTTCTGAATTTGACACTGGAAAGATAAGAAAGATCAAAATGGGAAGAACCCAGATGGAAATTCGACTCATTTTTTTGGCAAACTATTTAATTTTGTGTGAACATAAAGTTATATACGGTTGATTTCCTTCTGTATGGGCTGGTTTGGAGTTGTAAAACAAGGAGAAAATAACAAAGACAATGTTATTTGCTTAAACCATTTTTTGAATGCCAATTGGCTGAATTTACAAAGAGCAATAACTATATCATACCTGTTACAGCAATAAGGGCTGGTAGAAATCTGCCAAAAGGCTCAAAACATGTTCAAATTAGAGGCCGGCAGCTTTGAATAAGTCATGATATGGAACTGGTATCTCATTTTCAATTTAGCTTCTTACTAAACAACAAAATTTGATGATTTTACTAATGATAAACCAATCCATTGCATTATTCTGTATGATACAGTGGCCTTCTTCATTGACAGCTAACTTAAACATAGAATCTTTTCAATTCTTTGTATTGGAAGTATCATATTTTACATTCTTTTACCAATAAAATTAACATCTTGACCGTTTCCATAGAAGATGTTTTAGTAGAAGTAGAACCATTCAACAACCTCATAACAACACAAAAAATCCATAGCATATATATATGTAATCCTGCATCAAATTGCAGATTTAGACATGCAAAAAGGGGATAAGGCATATGCATAAGCTGGTCATTGAATCTTAATAGATAATAAGACAAACTGGGGGGGATAATATAGCAGAAATGCATGATTAACTTACCCAATTCTTTCTGTCATTTTCAAAAGAGTTTTCATACAATCAAATCAATAATTCACTTTTAATATTTCCCACTGTTTTCCTATTGATGGGAAAAAAAAATTGACTACGACGTCTATAATTTTACAAACAAATGAAAGGTAACAGCAAAACTAGAATATGATTTGAAAATGTGAAAATCTAATGTAGGGTTCATAGTCCCGTGTAAGGCGTTTTAACTAAAATTGAAACATTCTAAAGCCCCCACGTCATGATCCTCTATGGGTCTACATGTCCAGCAATATCATTGTCGCTTGATCCACTTTCATCATCACTGACATCCTCTTCACCACTCTGCTCTTCAGCTGCAGAGTTCATAATGTTTTCCTTTCTGGCATATCGTTCGCAATACTCTGTTTGCACAAAAAAAGAAAAAAGAAAAAAAATTATATCTATCGTTTCTAAGACACACAATCACCATGCACTTCATTATTCTTGGTATTGACATTTCTTCCTAAATAGAAAAGAGTTTATTGCAAGCTTAAAAAACTGTCAATTTGTTTTAGGACTTCCGCATGTTCACACCCAGGCTCAAACATCCACATTCTACAAGTTCTCATTACTGAAATTTTGTACTTAAAGAGTCATGGAAGAACAGAAGATTTAATTGCTCAGTTCCTACAAGTCAAATGATAGAAATAAAATGAGGACAAAATGGTTCTGCATAAATTTTCACCTTTGACTTTTTGATCATACTTTTCTCGGTCCCTAATCATCAAGGAAGCTGCATCACCATTGAGTGGATCTGAAGGATTAGGATAAAGCAACAGTTGTGGCAGGAAAACTTCAAAAACATTCAAAAGGTCTGCAATCATAAAAAATAACCATATATCTGAGACATTCTAGTTAAAATCCACCATAAAAGTAAGCACGTTACAATTTGCAATTACCAAACATTGGACTCCATGACTGATTGATAACATCCAAGCATACAGAACCAGATCTGTAAACAAAGGACAAAGTATAAAGGTCCATTGAATCATAGCAAAATTGAAAAGATTGTAGAGTGCGAACTATTTCAAACAAACTGGTTGTATTGTCATTGCTAACTAAAAATTACATAGAAAGACATAAAAATTTCAGCTTCCAAGACTAGATACCTGTTTTTATATGAGCAATAAATAATTGCAGCTTTTTTCATGGTGATTAGAACTTCCTAGCATAAGATTTTTGACCAGGCATAACTTAAAGAATTTTGAAAGTAAAAATTGCTTACAGTTCATCGACATTTGGATGGAATATCTTGTTCACAAACCCAATAGAAGGAGACTTGTATGGATAAGCATCAGGAAGCTCAACCCGGATTTTCCAGACACCACCTTCATAAAGGCCTGTAAGCATCACAGTGAGGTACAAAGAAAAATAAAACTCCAAACAATCAAAAATATAATCATTAAAGAGAAAAGTGCTAGCACAGAAATGACATGGTAAAAGATGAACAAAGAGAGAAATACTAAAATTTGAAAATTCAATCAATATGTCAAAAGATCAATTACAGAAAAATGCAATCAACACCTTCTACAAAAGTAACGATTTCAGACATACTAAACTCTACTTCTCCGAGAAACAACCAACATTGTATAACCAATAGGAAAAAGATTGTTCTCCATTTGATTATAGGAATCCCTGGAAAAATTAAGCTTATAGGCAATTAAGTGTCTACATATAGTTTGTAAGTAATATTTTGAGGTTCACAGATTTGACAGAAGTATTTGTAGAATAGTGGAAAATAAAAATTTAAGAGGCACGGAAGAAGAGCCAACATATAAAAATCAAATGCGGAAGGTGAGGAAGGGGAGACACCATAAGAAGAGAGACAGTACTTTCTTTAGGGCCATGAAATTCCACATTAAATTCATTCAGCCCATCATTTATTGTCTCCACATTGTAATCGCTCATCATCCTGGATAGCATGAACAGAATAGGTAAGAATTACTGTAGATAATATCACCACAAACAACTAAAACACATAATATGCAATGACAAAATCTAGGGAAAGCATCTTATTCTGCAAAGTACCTAATCAAGCAAAAATACACTGAACAACTCCATGCCAATCAAACACACCCACACACACACACACAAAAGATCATCTAAAGATGCAAGACACCGACCAAACAAGATCCTGGTTGTACACTCTAAAAATCCCATCTTAAATCATATATGGCACCCAAGTCAAACCTCCCCAAAGCCTGAGTTAAAGCTCTATCCATCCAATGAAAACTATTTAATAGTACTCGCTCCATAGCCATAACCACGATGCTTCATATTGCTACTTCGCAGCCCTTCATAGAAGTATGTCTATGGTTTTTCTGTTAGTCTTAGCACGATCAACCAACCAAAGAAAACTAGATTTTAATTATGATGCTCCCCTTATAACCTGCCAGATTTGAAAAGTTTTGCTCCACTTATAAAACTTTATAATGATACTGGTTCCTTTGAATCACCTATAATATTTTGCCTAAGATTAATTTTGCGCCTCTCATATGAATGTTACCGCACAATTCATGAATTCAAAATGAAGCATTGCCTGTGATTTCAATGAAGTCAGAACCAAAGTCCCAATGGTATAAGAAGCAACTTAAATTTCAAAATTAAAGCATATATCATCTAGTGTATAAAACAGTGAGAAACTTACAATTTCATGACATCCATCTCCCTTCTCTTGCTAGGAGAAGACATTTTTATCTTCCAGAACTCGAATTCTTAAACCTGCTATAGAAATATTAACAACAAATCCAGTTTGCTAACCTTTTAACTACTTTCTAAAATTCCATAAATACACAGTAGCTGGAAGTTCGAAATACAAGAAAATCATACCGTCTGTCACGTAATCTTGCAAAGTGAAATGGTTATTAAGAAAACCAAAGCATCAGAAACTTATTGTTCAATGTCTACATAAGACATAGGGGATAAGCAAATCTGTCGATGAAAAGAAAAAGTTACAGTATGTTAATTCATCTACGACATAAATAAACACACTATTGGTGCTAAGAACATAACCTCCATATTCAGAAACCAACAATACTACAAAAGTTATAATATTTGCAAAACTGGTAATGAGACTTCCCAAATTATATATATATATATATATATATAGGTATGGGTTAGATTCATGCTACCGACATTAAATAAGAACACCTATTTGGTGGCTCAAGAACATAAACCTCCATAATTCAGAACCAACAATACTGAACAAAAGTTATAATATTTGCAAAAACTGAGTAATATGAGACTTCCAAAATTATATATATATATATATATATAGATAGTAGAGAGGAGAGAGGAAGAGAGCAGAAGAGAAAGAGGGAGAGAGAGACGGAAGAATACAATTTGTATCCAGAATGAGGAAAAAGCAGGTCCCTGATCCAGAGAGTAGTAACCGCACTCTATCAACCATTGAAACCCAAAAAAATTAGTAAAAAATAGCATTATTTGAAAGCAAACATTGTGTAAAGAATATCATATTTTCAGCACAATTAAGGGCATCAGTTTTGATGACTTAACGCTAACGCATAAAATTCAACCAAAAAGAAGGGTAATTAACATACGCAAATAAAAGAAGAAACTTTTCTAGTGCCTTACATTCTGTGCTCAAGTAGAGAGAGAGAGAGAGAGAGAGAAGAATAAATTGTATCCAGAATAGGAAAAAGCAGGTCCCTGATCCAGAATATAACCACTCAATCAACCATTGAAACCACAAAAAATATAAAAAATAGACAATTTTGAAAGCAAAAACAGTAAAAATTCATATTTTCCACAATAGCATCAGTTTGATATTAACAAGCATAAATTACCAAGAAGGGTAATTACATACGCAAATAAAGAAGAAAGCTTTTAGTGCCTTACATTTACTGCTCAATTTTCCAAGAAAATTCCAGCAACGCTTAGAGGGACGGCGTGCGATTTCTGATCAGGGAATCACGATAACCAAACAGTGATTGGGAAGATCAAAGAACATGGAGAAGCATACATGGAGGCACCGAGGTAGAGGAGACATACACGTGTTGGAATAGCGGGATTTCACGTGGCAAACAGACGTCGACGTCGTCGAAGCACGCATGTTTAATTTTAGCTCTATTTTATTTTGGATTAACATCTTTCATTTTCATTTTCAACCAAAAAAGAACACCATTACATCATATTTTATATTTTATCTTATTTATTAATATATCAAATGATTTTAAAATTTTTCTTTTTTTTTTTTTGACAAAAAGTATTTTAAATTTTTCTCCAACTAAATTTTGATTTGTATTGATATCGATCAAAGCGGATATTAAAAATAAAAAAATTTTATAATCTTATCTCAATGAGTTTGGAAATAAATTATTATATTACTTTATTAAAAATTATATTAATATATTAATATATGGATTCCATATATGATTTTTAGGAGGATTAACAAAATTCCATAAAATAAAAGCACTTAAATTGAATCCTGAATTGCATATTTGAATTGGAATTTCGATTGATAGACTTTTGTTGTATACGTATAAACTCTTATATAAAATTTGCTATTACACTATAAATATCTTGAGCAAAGCAGCCATGTCTAAGGCCATTTTGTTTATGTTGTCTACTCAAATGCTCTTGCCACTCTAATTATGTTCCCTGTTACTTTCTTCTTCAGTAAGTAATCTTTTCAGCATTGACACTTGAACAGATAACAATGTTCAAGTCTAGAAGACTAATTCCTGAATGAACAGGTTGAGTGTCGGTATGCAGTATCCTGTTCGAGTCTAAAAGACTAATTCACTCATGAAGAATGCCACCAACACATTCTAATGGCACTTACAAAATACATAAGAATTGTTATATCATTTATTCAGAATGAACATAAAATCAACATAGATAGTGGAGACAGCCATAGCTGCATCTATGCATATTTGCTAGGACAATAGTTTTTGCTACCAATGAAGATGGGCTCCACCAAATAGAACGCAAATTGTGTGAAACTATATCAAGTTACAACAGTCAAAATGCAATATCTAGACTCTAACTGGACTTTTTCCAGGGGTTCTCTCCGTAGTAGAAAGCAGTGCCGACCATAAGCGCCACAGTAGCACCTTGGACAGCCACTCTGGCTCTCATTAAAATCTGGCCCAATTGAGAATTGCCTCGCCTGAAACTGATTAAGCCAGCTGTGAGCACTCCTGCTGTCATAAGTGCACCTGCAATACTCACATATATCAGCCAAATACATACCAAGTGCATGAGTAGTTTTACATGCTACTGTCTGCTTGATAAAGTTAAATTCGGTACCGTAGGACAGCAAGCTTAACCATCAAACACTTATTGATGTCATCTAAGAAAATGTCCTTTTGATATTTTGCTTAAGATTAATGTAGATGTACAACATATGTTAGCAAAAAATCAGGGATGATTGCAATCCATGCTAGAGGCTCTTACCAAGTTATGATAGAGCTCAAAAATTAGCGTAAAATTAAGGAGAAAATCGGTGTATCACATGAAAAGTGGTTGTGATTTGTATCTATATATATTTGAAAGAAGTGAATAAGATTTTATAAGAGTTCACGCAAATACTTTCAGTATCTCCTTAGACTAAAACTAACACAATCCCAGAATTTATGCCCAATGTAAATGCAACTTACACCCTAAGGAATTTACAAAAATGAAAACCAAGAAAAAGAAAAAGAGAATTCCAAACCATCCTACAGCTTAAGCCATCAAGTTTCTAGATAAAGTGATCAACTGAAATGAAGCTCAAATACTCAAACTGGAAACCAACGAGCTATGATAAATTTTCAACCCAAAAATAACTAAAAAAGAAGAAACAAAAATTTATTATTCATTTAATAATACACCAAATCAGAAAAAGCTTCAGTTTTCCATTAGATCTTCATTCTCCTGCTGTGATTTTAAAATATAATAGATAAGGAAGGTCTAATTATGAGCACATGTATAGGTGCACCATGCAAACATGTAACCATCAGCACCCACTATGTCCTAATGTCCTGGAAATGTATTTGTATCCTCTAATGTCATTTTCACACTTATCAAAGTGGATGTGGTATTTGCAACCAGCTTACCAAAATAATCACACAAGCAACATGCATTCTCTCATCACCCATCTATCCCACCTAAGTCTCTCTCGCACACATCAATGGCTCACTGCATTTCAAAAATCCTAGATATGAACATGGTCCTCTCTATAAGGCCCAAGGAGGGGCTTTGTATGACTAATTCTTTAAAATTTAAAAATTAGGTAAATGGACCTTTTTATTCGAGTTACAATTTTAGCCCCCACGTATGTTCCATCGCCATTAATGGGATCCACCAAAAGAGGCTATTCTCTCTTCTTTTCTCTTCCCTTGTTCTGAATAAATATGGAGAATGGACTGAATAAATCAACCTCCAATCCACAAACATATACACATTTCCCAAAATACAGTCCAGGGATACTGTCTGTGGTGCAGATATGCAACTACAGGATAACTGTCAATCTAACTTTCTGCATCATATTTTGGCTCCAAATCACACCTTTATAATAGCTATAAAGACTGTTTAAAACAAACCCGAACAACCAGACTTTTCCTACATTTTAGCTATTTAGTAGTTATCTTGTCCTTTTCTTAATCTGAAACAACTATATTTCATTGTAAATAGGAATTCAAAATCAAAACCACTTTGTGCAGGTTGGATTTTGAACAGCCATAATAGCAATAAACTATCACATTCAATCCTCCATATTCACCCTTACTTCCCTTGAAACCTTTAAAGCATCAATCCCACTGCTGGCAACATCACTTTGGAACTTCCATTACACCCGTCCTAGGCATCTTTTATAACTAAGTTATTCACAAGAATGTAACTGATAGTGTTATTCACGCTATTTCAGGAAAAAAAAATTGTTATCACTTCCCAAAATATAGCAAACGAAGTGTTTACTTCAGGAAGAACAAACAACTCACAATGTGGTTGAACTGAACTCCAAAGGAAGCTATTAAACTGAACATCTCTGGCAATTGATAATAAAAACTGATCCATTTAATCATTTTAAATGCAGAAACTTGCCATTGAAATCAGTCTATCATCAAATCTCGTTAGAATAATGTCTAATAAGCAGAAGGCTTCCTAAAAAAAAGGTAAAAGAACCATTTCCAGTTGCTTATGCAAAGGCAATTGTATATCTATCACTAAAGTCATAAAATGCACAAGAAGCTCAAAAGACACCAAATTCTCCCCAAAAATCTCCAATTCACCGCTTTAAACGCCAATCAAGCTTTCTATTTGCGAGAAATTGTCCTAAGGAAATACTACCTAACACAAAACCCTGCTAAAACTGAATAAAATTCCATAGATACTGAATCATAGATGATCAAAATACAAGCAAACAAACAAACATAAATTAAACCAAAAAAGAAAAATTGCAAGAGTGAAAAGGGAATTTGGTTACCAACGGGTACTAAAGGGTTCTTGACACGCTTTTTCTCTTCAAACACTTGTTCCAAGTTTGGTTCAGCCATGTTTGGAGACTTCGACGGATTTGTTTCTTTTTCCCCTTTTATCTGAGAGATATGAAATTGTACTGCGTATTTGTACGACAGAAGCAGAGTCGCATACACAGAAAAGAGGAATTTTGGGAGCGCTGAATGTTTCTATTTTAGAGGCAGGGTTGGATCTTACTTTGGGCCGGGCTTTTTATTCGATATTAAATTGTAATTATTTAAAGTAAATAATTAACTTAAAATTAAAATATAACTATAAGTGTAAAAAAGATATTTATCATTGAACAGAATTTGCCAAATAATTGAAAAAAAAAAAAAGATAGTTAGCTATAAATTAATATATTCCTTTCAAAAAATAAAAATAAAAAATAGCAGTACTTGTTAGGCGCATGTGTTAGGCAAAAAACATTACGAAAAAAAGGTAAAGAAAACTCTACCATGCCAAGGCATCTCCACATTAATTATTATTGTCATATCTGACAGTCTACTTCGCCGTACGACATAAGGAAACAAATGGATCTTTCTTTCTTTATCAAACAATTGTATTTGTTTTAATCCTCCCATTTCCTAGCTTGCAGGAGGCAAGAAGGAGAGAGAGATGGAGATGGGGATGAAATCTTGGCTGCTAAAATTACTACCATTTGCAGCTATGGTGATGATAGAATGTCTTGATACAGGTTTGACCACAATAAGCAAAGCAGCCATGTCTAAAGAAATGAGCCACTTTGTTTTTGTTGTCTACTCTAATGGTCTTGCCACTCTAATTATGTTCCCTGTGGCTTTCTTCTTCAACAGGTAATCCTTGTCATCAACGAAACCTATCTTTCTTTTTCTAATTTGTCTACTCATTTACCTTTTTTTTTTTTTTTTTTTTTTTTTTTTTCTAAAAATTAGCTACCGGATTTTGCAGCTATGGTTGATGATAGGAATGTCTTGTGATTAACAGGTTTTCGACCACAATAACGCAAAGCAGCCATGTCTTAGAAATGAGCCACTTTTGGTTTTTGTTGTCGTACTCTAATGGTCTGTGCCACTCTAATAATGTTCCCCTGTGGCTTTGCTTCTTCCAACAGGTAATCCTTGGGTTTCATCAAACGAAAACCTATCTTTCTTTTTCTAATTTTGTCTGACTCATTTTACGTTTTTTTTTTTTTTTTTTTTTTTTTTTTGGTAGACAAGCAAAAGAGGCCACCGAATCATTTTTTTTTTTTTTTTTTTTTTTTTTTTGAGTAGAACAAAGAGGCCACCAATCACCTTCGCTCTCCTCTGCAAATTCTTCCTCCTCAGCCTTGTTGGGTATGTAATTTCATCAAACAACTTGAGTTTGGAAGTGGGTTTTTTGTTAATTCCCTTTTTATGAAGAAAGTTAATAATTGTGTAGAATTGTACAGGATAACTATGATGCAGAACTGTGTGTTCACTGGTATAAGCTACAGTTCTCCTACTCTTGCTTCTGCTTTAGGCCAATTAATCCCTGCCTTTACTTTTGTTCTTGCAGTCATATTCAGGTTTTCCTTTAATCCTTTAATTATTGAAAAATTATTGATACTGAAACAAATAACAGTATTCAAGTCTAAACATAAGTTCTATAAATTAGGTAAAAGTGAATGTTTCATTTACTCTTCTTTTTCGCTCTCAATTTTTTAGGATGGAGAAGTTAGATTTGAGAAGCTCAAAAAGCCAGATAAAAATTATGAGCACATTGGTGTCAATTTCCGGAGCATTAACTATAATCCTTTATAAAGGATCTCCAATAGGTGCCAAAACCTTACCACCACATCCAGAACTACACCCTTCCACTTTCTCGGCAGCAACAAACTCCTGGATCATCGGAGGACTCTTCATTGCAACTGCTGGTTTATGTATTGCAATATGTAATACTTTTCAGGTAATATAAGATTTTGATAAGCCTTTTCTTATGACATACAATATTCTTTATAAGTAAATAATTTGATTATACTAAATTTGAAGGCAGCAATTCTTAAAGATTACTCATCAAGGATGACCCTGGTCTTTTTCTATTGCCTATTTGGCACTATCCAATGTGCAATGGTTTCTTTGGTTGCTGAGAAGAACCCAAATGCCTGGAAACTTGGGCATGATATTGAGCTCCTCTCTATACTCTACTCGGTAAGTTCGTAATTAAGGCATCTAAGGACCTTTTTACCGCAAGTTCTATTGACAGTTCTTGTTTTTTGCCTTGGTAGCAAATCTTTAATCACATATTCCCTTTTTAAGGCTGTATTTGGAAGTGTGGTGACATCTTGTATAGTAACGTGGTGCATCCAGAAGAAAGGGCCTGTTTTTGTTGCCATGTTCAAGCCCTTGGGCATAGCCATTGCTGCCTTTTTGGGCGTCATATTCCTAGGAGACACACTTCATGTTGGAAGGTAATAATCTCACATGCCATGACTCGATCATTAAGTTATCACCTCAAGTTCAACACTACAAGTATGCACTATTCGGTTACAATAGGAAAAACGAATTACTTTGGTTGTTTTGTCCCTTTTTTTTTTTTTTTTTTTTTTCCAAGTTCAACACTACAATATGGGCACTATTAGGTTACAATAGGAAACGGAATTACTTTGGTTGTTTTTGTCCCTTGTTTTTTTTTTTTTGTTTTTGAGAGAACCGTTTTGGTTTTTTTTGTTTTTTTTTTAGTTTTATTTCTGCATTAACTGAAAATTTATTGAACCTATATTCTTTTTGGTTTTTTTTTTTTTTTTAGTTTCATTTCTGCATTAACTGAAAATTATTGAATATATTTTTTAGTAATATACAGTTTTCAATTATTTTGTTGATTACCACTCAACACGGCACATATATTTATGCACTGAAGCATTGAATTGAAGTCCCTTTGCGTTGCAGTATTATTGGAGCAGTCATAATTGTAGTTGGGTTCTATGGAGTAATATGGGCAGAGTCTAAAGAAGAGGAACAATATAAAGTGCACAAAGTTACCGAGCAGAGGGCTCCTCTCTTGGAGAGCCATGCCATTACCAATGTGTAAATTAATGCAAATCACAATTTGTAGGTATGCTATAATAATAGCTCTCATCTGTATGGTTTGTTGGAAAAGAGCTCATGAAATCCATGCAGTAAGGCATTTTTATTTTGTTTCTGTATCTATAATTAAGCACTTTCTTTTACAGATTCACATCAAAGGAGAAAGGATACAGGTCTAAAAGTAGGCTTTCATTAAAAAAATGAGACAGATTAATATGCTATTCAACGGAAAAGGCTACAAATGATCAAACGACCAACACGTTTCCCAAAATTGAAATGAGGTCAGAAAAAAGATAAAACCACCATAACTGATATTCCTGGAGAGCTTTCCTTCACTTGTTGCGAAGGGAAATATAGTAGTTGAGGTTCCAGTGAACTGTGCCACAGTTCTCAAAGATATTGGTAGAACACCTAACAGAATCTAGAGAAGGTGGATGGTGAAAATGATATATAGTCCGCCTCAAGCAATCTACAAATTTCTCTCCCCTACTGTTGGAAGAGAAAAATAATGTTGGTGTAAGGCTAAAACAAGAATATTGTAATGTACCTACACTAGGAACCAAATTCATGGCTTAAGATCATCTGACATTGCAGAAGGTATGCAATGTGTAGTAAGAACATCTACAGTAGCTGCTTTGGCTGTCTTTGTCCTGAGAACCACTATCTGCAGATACACAACAGAAAAAAAATATCGAAATGAAACGAAAAAGTATACAAAATATCAGATATTTTTTGCCTGCACACATGAACAAAAGAAAAAAAACCTGCTCATATTCCAATTCAAATTTTAAAAATTCATCAGTGCAGCTCTCAACCATAGTGACCAGGCTCTTCAGATTCTTCACTGGTTTGCCATTGAAGGCAAGAACCTGCATAGGCACACAAGCAATAGAAGATATTCGACAACAGGGAGTTAAACCATTAAGCTAATGAGTAATTGCACACTGCTCTTTTCACCTGAGTGTTAACAATGTCCTCATAACCAATGTTAATATCAGCCACAAGCACCTACCAAAAAATTGCCAATGAATCATATATTAGTGAGCAGAGGATCATAAAATACCATTCACATAATAAATAGAGAGACAGAGAGAGAGAAGGGGGAGGGAGTGTAAACCTGAGAAATGACAACCAGCTGCTCATCTGGAGATTGTGGCATTGAATGCAAAAGTTTGTCCAAAAGCTTGACAGGAGCTTCGTATTCGTAATCCTTGCCATACTGGAAAAATATGCAAAAAGAAGTAAATAATTTAAGACACCACTAAATTAAATGAGAAGAAAGCAAATAAAAAAGAATTGAGTACTTCTATTATTAGTGCATAAAAAATTCTGAATGCTGTTCTTCTTATTAGGAATAAGATCATCCAGGATTACATTATCACAATTCACCCCAAGAGCATGTATAGGAGCAAGCACATGCACAACAGAACAAGTACACAATTTAACAGACCTTGTACTTTTAGTGCAAGGTTCAATAATGGCAAAAACATAACAAGGCCATGTAGCGCTCAACTAGACATGATAATTGTAAAATATTAGTTCAGCATACAAAAACAATTGATTTCCCAATTCAAAGAACCTTAGCTAAAATCCATGTTTCAGCCTCCTTCAAGCTAAATTTTATGAACTAAAATAGATTCTAAACAAAATCAAATTCCACAACAAACACAAGATCACACATAAATAAACATTTAAGTGAACTTACACACCTCAGAACGGAGATAAGGAACAGACACTGTTGAGAACACAAATCCTGCAATAATATAATATGATGGAGGTCTGCCTTTGACATGTGGTGGAACGAGTCTTCGGTGAGTTGAAAGTTTGATGTCAAAGTTTAGAGTTTCCGAATTGCGGAGAACAGAAATTGCTGCATTATCCCCAGTATACTTTTGGGAGATAAGGTAGCTGAAACCTATGCGCTCTCCATGCCGAAAGGGAACTGCAAAGTGAAAAATGGATAAAGCATGTTGTTACTAAAAAATACAGTATTGTATACAAAGGTTAATATGAACATTTATATGTACATGTTCCTGAATAGGTTTCAGGTGCCTGCTGTGACAGTAGAAAATGAACACCCACCAGTTCCATCATTGGCAATATCTACCCCATCAAAACTGAGAATAATATCTGATGGCTTCAAGACTTTGGATTCTGGGGCGGTAGGATCAATTCGTCTGATACGAACACCCTTTTGATCAGGTTTCATTCTCATAGCCATACGCAAATCTGGATTTTCCATTTTCTGCCATTCAATCCCAAGAAATGGGAATCCTAGCATGTAACAGATGACCATATATTTTAATCAAGTGCAATGAAGCTTGTCATACAATTAACAGGTGATTTGAAATCAACTTCATGGTATAAACACACAGTCAGAACTCAGAAGCCACGCATGCATACATCATGGATTTGAACTCTTCTTTATAAACGAGTAAGGTGATTAAATGGTATGGACTCAAGTCTGAAGTGGCTAAATGATAAGTTATCACAAAAGCTAATAGAAAGCTTAGCCTAGATAAGCTGAATGGAGATAAAGCATCCTTCTAAATTAGGGCTTAGTTCAGTTAAGGAAATCATGAGCAATCAAATTCAGAAAAAAACCAAGGGTGTAGAAAACGACCTAAGAAAAAAAAAAAGGAGATATTTGAAACCAAAAAGATGAATCCTATGATAGCCCTATCCATTATCCAAACCCCAAATAATGTGTTCATATATACATATAACTCATACAACAAAGACACAAAATTAACAGCCATCTGCATAAGAATGAAGAAAGGCAGTCCCTTTCCCTCAAAAGCTCTTCTATTCTTATCCTCCATGCAATTCAAAAAATGTGTGCATGGTTGTAATGAAGTTACCTGTATATGCACCGTTCTTCTCATAATCTTGGATGAAGTGAGTGATGACAGGTGTTGGTATGACATACCCTATATTTTCAACGTCTTCATGCTTAAGGGACTGAAACGCAATGCCCACACATTGTCCTTTGTCATTAAAGGCAGGCCCACCAGAATTTCCTGAGTTTATAGCAGCATCTATCTGCAAAGCAACCACAAGAAAGGTACACAAGGGGAACCGTTTGGTCAGTTACCAACATAAATCAATAACAAAGCTGGAGTTGTAATAATATAACCTGCAAGCCCAGAAGTTCTGTCGACCCATGGACATAAGATAAGATCTCTATTCGCGACACAACACCACTTGTCACAGAGATTGTGTCCCCTCCAATTGGGTAACCGACAACAGTTACGGCATCCTGAAGTGCAGGCAATTCCCCAAATTCAACAGGTGACACCCCTTCCCAGAACTCATCATCATTGACTGTTAGCAAAGCTACAGAATCGCACAGGCCAAAACATCATAAAAATTCCCATCATTTGCATCCATGTAGGTAAACATAAACTACCAACACTTTCAACATGCCATATAGAAGAAAGGATCCCATCAGCATTCACTTTACTCTATTAATTCTAACTCTAGAGATGGTCCGTTTCCAGAGTTCATATGTACTTTGCATTTTCCACTCCAAACCTATCATAGCATGGCACATTTACTGCTACTGCGGTTCATCCCACCTTTGATTTAAATCCTAGGTTTTTGATTTCTAGAAACTCGTGTTCAGGTTTCTTAATCATCACGTCCATTCCACATTTGCTTAGCTTAGCAAATCTTTTATATGGAAGAGAAACTCCTGTGCAGACTGAAAACTTGCACATAACACTGCCTAAGTAATCTCAAAAATGGGTGGCACAGGCAATCTCATTTAGTTGCTAAATTTCTCAAATGTATATCATGATAAGAATAATAAAATATAGGCACGAGAACATAAAATATGGCTTGAAACGTTAAAATCCTAGCAACACTAAAAACGAACCAATGCCTGAAACTTACCAATGTCGCACTCTGTCCCAATAGCAAGCACGGTAGCCAAATACTTGGTATCATAGCCACGCTTTTTAAGCTTAACCTGGGTATAATGCTCCACGGAATGTGCATTAGTCAAAACTCTCCTGCCCCCAATCACAAACCCACTACTACTCGAGCTATACTGCCTCTTTCTCTGCCACGGGAGGGAGAAATTCGGTTCCGTGTGTACGCAGAACACCTTCACTACAGCGTCCATTGCCGGCACCACCCTGGCCACACTCTCCACGGGCGGTGCGGGCCCTAAGTCTCCATTAATCACCAGTGGCGGAGGCTTCTCGGGCTTTTCTGGGGAGTGTTTGGGGCGCTTCTTGGGACGACCCCTACGACGGTGGCTACTATGGTGGTTGTTGTGGTTGTTCTTGCTGCTGCTGCTGGGGTTGGTTGTAGTGGGATTGATGATTTCGACGTTGCTTACGGAGAAAACGTCGTCATCGGTGGCGCTGGCGGTGGTGGGATCTAGTGTTTGGGCGGTAGGGATTTTGGGTTTGCGGCCTCGTTTTCTGTGCTTGGAATCACCCATGAAGGAATGTATTTGTTAGATTTCTGTCGGTTTTTTTTTTTTTAACGATTATAAAGATTTATGCTTTTTGTCCCCCAAATAATTAAAGAAGATGAGGCAAACTAGGGTTTGGTCATTTGGAGGAATGACAGTAAGGGGACGAGGACGAAGAAGGAGCTTAAGTTAAGAAAGTGTTTTATTTTGTTTTACTATTTTTCTTTTTTAAGCTGTTACATTTGGTTCATCACTGCGGCCAATTGGCCATGCCATATCAGCATACAGCATTACAAGGAAAATATTCATTAGATAAAAAACATATTTATTTTATTTTTATTTATTAACAAATATTTAAATTGATTTTTAAATTATAATTAAATTAACATACCAAATCTGTGATTCTATAAATTTTTTAATCTCATATTTAATATTAGAGATGAAATGATCAAAGTGAGTCTATATATGTAAAAGACGTGAAGTATTATTAATTAAAATTTTACCTAAAATAATTTTAATTTTTATTATTGGTTTGAATATTAAATTGCAAATAATTTTTTTTAAAAAATAACATTAAAATACAGTAATTATTGCTAGCGTAAATTTATCACTAGAGATTTGAATCGGTAGCTCCTATGCTCCAAATTCTCGTAGAAAGCCAGAAAAAATATTTAATATACAATTTCTATATTCATAAAGTACCTGAAAATAGTTAAAAATCACATTTATTTTCATGAAAGGAAATACTTTCAATTATCAAACAGCTATCGTTCCGTTAGTTCCCGCTTAATTTTAAAACAGTGATGCTAAATTTCATAGGGTTTTGTAGCTATTTAAAAAATAAGAAAACAAAAGGCCTCAAAACAATGGGCCTAGACCATGTTAGGACACAAAGCCAGAGCCCAGCCCATGTTAGATTATTGTCTAGTTTTCATGAAGACCTTTACCAAGTTTTGTACATGTTTCAAGAAATAACCCTCTCTTTATAATAAACTACTGTATATTTTCTAGTGTAGCCAAAAAAAAAAAGTGTACAGTTACTTTTGATTTCTAGCAGGTTTCTATTCCAAGTGTAAATTATATTTTTTTTTATTAAATAAAATAATTTAAATATTAATATATTACTAAAAAACGGTTGGATCAGTAGTACTGAATTGTTTCTCTAAAGTTAGTAGCGAACTAGCTATAGAAATAACTTAATTTAAATATCATTCTTTATTCGAGAAAGAAACACAAAATATTTAAAATTTAATGCAAAAGCTTACGCTCTAATATCCTAAAACAATGCAAAATACAGGTAAGAGGTCATCACTCCCCAAGCCTCTTGAGAGGCTTTTCCATGCTGTGCTATCCTTCTTCTTAACACAATGCGTGCATTTCAAGTTAATTCTAACTTAAAAAGTTACTTCACACCACAATTGGTGTTGCCATTGATAATACATCGTACATCATTACAATCTTTAAAAGCAAATATTAAAATATAAGTTTTTTTCGTTAAATAAATAAAAAAGTCAGATACGGATTGTAACTCAATTGACATAATTGTAGAGAAGAGTAATGAACTTTAAAATTCATGGTCTAATTCCATTGATGCTTTGCATAGCTCGTTGAAATTTTAACTTAGAAAGGTAAAAGACAATGGAATTACCTTTGAGAGCAAAGCAATAATAGAATTGCAATTGCTTTTTTACACCTATTAGTAGTTGTCGTTTTTGCACTTTTGGGGTATATGTTACTTAATCTTTACTTATTCTTCGACCGACCATTTTGGATTTTTGCAATAATTCCAATTGCCTTGAAATTTTATTGCTTGACAAACTGCCTTTTGCTATCAACTTTCTTGCAAATAATTGAATAGCCACCTAGCTAGCTCTACCCTTTTCTTTCTTTTCTTTTCTTTTCTTTTTCAATCCTTCGCGTAATTCCAATGGCAAATTAATACTCAACAACCCTTGATGGAGAAATTAATATTGCTTTCCATCTACAAGTTCTTTTGTCTCGTACAATATACTATTTTTGGTATAATTATAAAGGTAAATAATTATATTTTGAATTTAAAATAAATATTATCCATAATTTAGTCATCAAATAATTTAGTCATCAAGTAATTAAATTATCCCTATTGAACTCGCCAATTTAATCCATATTAAGCACTCCAACTTGTAAATTGAATCCATTATGTTGGGAAAATCGCTATTTTTCTCGCCCTTCGGATCGGCTTCAAGCAGGAACAAATGAGAAAATAAAATAATGACTGAGAAATTAAAGAGAATAAAGATAAATAAACGATAATTTAAACTTGGAAAACTCCTCAGACGGCCGTTGCCAAACGACAACCAAGAAAAATATTCACTGTGCGGTAAATTATTACAACCACAATTATAAAATATTTTTCTACCCGACACCCTCAAAACACCCTAAATATTTTATACTCTAAAGGACTCCAAAAGGCTTGTTTTAAATCTCTAATATAAAACACATTCAAGTGTTTTTTGGTGTGTTTAGAAACCTAAACCTTAGCTTCTTTTTATAGCCAATCCACCACCCTCAAATGCTCTTCTCTCCGATGTGGGATTGAGCAAAACTAAATTATATATATTTATTTTTTGTTTTCAACAATGGTTTAGGTTTCAAAACACCCCAAATATTTTATATTCTCCAAGGGACTCCAAAAGACTTGTTTTAAATCCCTAATATAAAACACATTCAAGTGTTTTTGGTATGTTTAGAAACCTAAACCTTGGCTTCTTTTTATAGCCAATCCACCACACTCAAATGCTCTTCTCCTGACGTGGGATTGAGCAAAACTAAATTTTATGTTTTTTTTTTTTAAATTTTATTTTAAAGGTGGAGATTGTTAGTCTCCTTTGTCGAAAACAAAAAAATATATATATAAAATTGTTTCCAAAGGAGGCCAACAGTAGTAACAAACAATTGAGAAATCTCATGATATAAATCTATTTAAAATTAGATAACGTTTTCGCCACAGGAGATCACATTGGCAGCAACAAAGTTAGAGCTTCTAGCCGAATCAGCTCCACCGTTCGGGCAATCCTTCCTCACGTGTCCAGTTTGACCACAATCCCAACAGACAACCTTCCTCTTTCTAGAGCTTTTATTCTTTTTCCTGGTACCAACAGATAAAGCTGAATCCTCATATGATTTATTTTTCATTTCATTCAGTCTTCTCTCCTCAGTAATGAGCTTACTAATCACATCTGCATACACCACTTCCTTACTACCATATTTCAGAACAGGTTTCATGTGCTTATATGTCGAAGGAAGTGACAGGATGAGTCGGAGAGCTTTATGCAGAAATATAGTAAATGATAAAGAAGATATCTAAAGTGGAAAATGGCATCATGTGCATGTATTAATAATACTAACAAACATTATATTTGTGGTGGTGAAGTTATCCTTAATATATATATATATATATTTCCATATTTCTTAAAAGCAAACAAACAAGATAATGGCACTTCTTAAGGGTCCTTGTAGTGGAGTTAGAGATAGACAGAGTAACCAAAAAGATGAACCACTGTGACGTGTATGCCACCATTCTGTGGGCTCTCCACCATTCCCTATACCTTCCTCTCTCTCTCTCTTGGATTTTTCTGAGTCTCTACTGCCACTGTCTTTTCCTGAATTCTTTTCGCTGACTGGTTTACCCTTCAAAACCTTATGCAGTCCAGACTGAATCAACACGTATTTGACTTGCACTTGCCACAATGCCAAATTCATTCTCCCGTCAAATTTCTCAATCTCACATCTCATAGCCGACTTGCTTACTTGTGCTTATAACAGTGAAGCCAATAATTAATGAAGTAAACCGATTTGGCAATACCCAGGAAAGATCACAATGATCTCCTAGACAATATTACCATTCCACGTAAAATCTCAGTTGGACGGAGGGGTTACAAGTGGTCCCACTTAAAATCCTTTTAACAGAAAGTTAGTGCATGGTATATTATAGAACTTTTGTACCAGAAGAGTAATTCATAATTATCGTCAGGACTTCAACCACGATACTCAAGCACAAAAGCAAAGCTCACGCTTCAAGACTTCAAAACTCCACTGTTTTAAAATAAAATAATTTTAACACAGTAATTTTGATGTGGAGATCAGATTAAGCTTGCAACGAACAATGCATACTTAAATAATTTAAATTAAATAATTTATTTTAAAACCTAAAGCTCCGCTAACCTAGGCTACTGATACACTTGTTGGGAAAAATCGTATTTTTTTCCGGCCCTTGCGATCAGCTTCAAGCAGGAAAAATGAGAAAATAAATAATGCAGAAATATAAAAGAGAATAATAACACGATAATTTAACGTGGAAAATTCTAAGTGGAAAAAAACCACGGCCGTTGCCAAATGACAATCAAGAAAAATATTCACTATGCGGCAAATTGTTACAACCACAATTACAAAATATTTTTCTAATTGACACCCTCAAAACACCCCAAATATTTTATACTCCAAGAGACTCCAAGAGACTTACTCTAAATCCCTAATATAAAATACATTCAAGTGTTTTTGGTGTGTTTTGAAATCTAAACATTGGCTTCCTTTTATAGCCAATTTAAACACCCTCAAAAGCTCATCTCCCCGATGTGGGATTAAGCTAAACTTTTTTTTTCTTTTGTTTTCAACAAAGGCGGCTCACACATTAAATGCTTATACACAATTAATAACGTGAAAATCGTTATTTGAAAAATTCTTCTAACTACATGTCAAATCAATATTTTATATAAAAATTAAAAATTCAAAAAATTATTATTATTTTTATATATTTCTAAAACTCTTTAAGTGTAAATGCACGATAGACCCTTCGAAATCTAGAATGCCACAAATATAGTTGAATTTAAGCAAATTGGTCTATTTAATTTAATTAATAGCAGCATCTAATGAATAAATGGATCAATGTTAGTTAAAATAGCTCTTTCCATAAGTCACATTTTTGGCAATGACTTTGAGGTCTCGAGGTATCCACCAATCTACATTAATGTATTATTATTTTTTTTTCTTTTTTCTTTTATTTTTTTTCACTACATCATTATTTAATGTAGTAGGTATACTTTTAATTGAATATTCTGGGTTCAGGTCCACTTGATTTCAATGGATACAACTTCATTTTCCCCACTCATGTGTTATGATAAATTGCATGATCAAAGTTTCAAATTTTCACTTGTATTTTTTTCTTTTTGCAAATTATATGAACTAGCTTTTACCTATTATATTAAGTGCATTTTGCCAATTTGGTAAAAAATAATGTACTCATATTTAGATTAAAATGTTTATAAATATTAATTGATTTAAAAAATTAAATTATAATCAGAAAGCTATAAAGCAATTTTCAAAATATTAATTTAAGTATTTGTTTAAAATACTATTTTAGGTTTTTAAAACTTTAGATCTACAAGAAATTTAGCCATGGATTCTTTCATCCATTAATATTTGGGATTTTAAACTTCTATGCTAGCTATCAGCTATAACGAGTTTCCAAAATGATAAAGTTGTAAAATTTATTTACTGTTCTACTTAAAAAAAATCCTTTTTAACCTGATATTTTAATCTTATTTTAATTTTTATATTTAAATTTTTTATTCTAAGGGATAATATGATGTGTTGTATTATATTATATTTTTTTTATTAATGACTTGTCAATTTTCTTAAAAAAAAAGTGATAAGTTATCATAATTTTTAAAAATATTTACTTCATAAATTATTAATTTTTCATTTTATAAGTATTATTTTATTATAAAAATTTATATTATAATTGAATTATTATGTCATTACTAACAGATAATATAATATTAAGAAAAAGTTGCAGGTTATCTAATACCACATGGAATATTCCAAAATTGTTTAATTATGTACGCTTGAGTAACATGTCAATGTCATCGGATCGAAAGAGACGGGCCACAAGATGAAAGGCGACAGAAAACAAAACAGAGCAGAGCAGAGAGCTCCTTCAATTCTGGGACTACATACCGATAAATGCACAAAGCTGTCTATTTTTAAGGTAAAAAAAAAAAAATCATAAAATCAAAATATAAAATGGGTGTGAAAAATAAACCTCAAGGAATTTCTCAAATCTTTCTTGAAAAATTGCAAATTAAAAAAAAAAAAAAGAGAGAGAGAGAGAAACTCAAAAGCAAAAGATAAAAATTAATTGATACGGTATAAGTAAATGAGTGAGAATCATGTGATCCACCACCACCACCACCTCTCTCTTTGAACCTATAGGGCCACAATAAATTTGTCCACCAAGAAACCAACCATTTCCTTTTTTTTCTTTAACTCGTTTATTTTTTAATCAACATAAATTTTTGGGTATTAGCTGGCGTTGATATTTCTCTTTTCTGTCTCTCTTTTGGGAGAGATTTTTTTCTCTTGAGTTCTATTTTGTATTTGGTTGTTTCTTCGATGGCTTCAAGTGCTTCAAGGTTTATCAAGTGTGTGACAGTAGGAGATGGGGCTGTAGGGAAGACTTGCATGCTTATTTGCTATACCAATAACAAGTTCCCTACTGTATGTTCTCTGTTTCATCATGTGATCCATTTAGGTTGTCTCAGCTCTGGTTAATATATTTTCGTTCTTTTTTTCTTTTTTGGTGCTCTTTTATTTAGTTTATTGCTTATTGAATCTGAGTTTTTGCAGCTTTTGTGGTTTTTTTTTTTTTTTTTTTTTTTTTTTTTTTTTTTTTTTTTTTTTTTTTTTTTTGTCTTTTTATTTTTTTTAATCTTCTGAAAAAGTTGTTCTTTTGGGTTCCCAATATTTTTCAATCATCTGGGTTTCTCTTGTTTTCAATTTTAGAATTGGTTTCTTTTATCCTCACCTAATGGGTCGCTGCAGCTGTTTTGCTCTTTCATGCAAATAAACATAGAAATAAATACTGTTGATTTTCTCTTTTTCTAAATTTTAAGGGTTTTGTGTTCATCAGGATTACATACCCACTGTGTTTGATAACTTCAGTGCAAATGTGGTAGTTGAAGGAACCACTGTCAACTTAGGCCTCTGGGATACAGCTGGTATGGTTTATGTCTATGCATTTTTTCCTTTCTTTTCTTTTCTTTGTAGTCATTTTTTTCTTAGACTGAGCATATGAGAAATTCTGATTAATTTTGGTTTCTAAAAAAGTTATATGCCAAAAGTTGGATATATACCATTGATACATTTGTTTTCAATAACTTTCATAGGACAAGAAGATTATAATAGATTAAGGCCCTTGAGCTACAGAGGGGCTGATGTCTTTGTGGTGGCTTTCTCCTTAGTTAGCCGGGCAAGCTATGAGAATGTGCTTAAAAAGGTACACTCAGTTTACCCGATTTGCTCTTCTTAGGCTCTGGTTGGTTTTTTCCTCTCTCTCTCTCTCTCTCTCTTGCCTCATTAATAAATGATTGCTTGTTCAGTGGATTCCTGAGCTTCAGCATTATGCTCCGGGAGTTCCAGTAGTACTGGTTGGCACCAAATTGGGTAAGTCTACTAGGTTGTTCCTAGTCCCTCGATAGCAATTAGCAAGGTATATCAAGGCTATTATTGCTATTTTTTTTTATATTTGGATGCTTGTTTCAGCATTAAAAAGGCTCATTGCCCATAAAATCACATTGGATGGAACAAGATAGATTATTACTTTGAAATTATAGTATTTTCGTAGGGTAGACATCACAGTAGGGTTTCTTACGACAAAGCTGATCATTCTTACAGCAAAGAATGCTTTCCATTTGGAACAAAAATATAAAAACTGAATATAGTTGGAGTAAGGATGTTCAATTGAATGTAATGTATGCTAGTGTGAGACAAGTAGGGTTGGCATGGTATTGAAAATGTCAATGCAAGAATATATTTAGTATAGTCCTAAAATAAGGAAAGATATAGTATTGAAGGTGCACTTCGACAAGAAGAATCTACATGTTTGACCATGGAACTGCCACACTGGGTATTGCTGAAAGACAAAGAGGCTTCATCTCGTTGCATCTGCTAAGCAGAATTAGATACTATGTTGAGATGGATTCAGATTCGATTCTTTTCTGCATGATCATCAAATTTTAAGAAAATTGTAAAATGTGGCTCTTGCCCCTATGATGATAGACAAATTAACTAAAGTCTCAAAACTTTATCTGTCTTCTTCTCTATCATTGGTTTCTTTTAAGTAAAACCAAATTATAACTGAATTTTTGGGACAAGATTAGTGGTTGCTACACACTTTTTTATATTTCTGAAGAATTCCTACTACTTTTCACAGATGTTTCACAGAAAAGTTTGAATTATTGTGTTATGAGGCAAATGGTTTCAGTTACAGATGCTGTAATTAGTTTTTATTTTTTATACATGTTGTGGTTGGCTGTGTGAAGCATTTTAGGCTTTTGAAACTAATGCATGGTTTGTAGATCTTCGTGAGGATAAACATTATTTGGCTGATCATCCTGGGCTGGTAGCTGTAACCACTGCACAGGTGCAGCTTTGATTCAATAGTTGCTTAATGCTTTCTCTTGGTAATCTGGCAATCAATGTCTTTAATGGAAGTAGTTCTTTCATAATCAGGGAGAGGAACTCCGCAAACAGATTGGCGCGGCATATTATATTGAATGCAGCTCAAAAACTCAACAGGTGTGTAAAATATGCAAGCAGTCAATTGAGTATGAAGTAATTTTTGTCCATGATGATTGGAATCCCTCAAAGTAATGATTATCAGGTTGAATTGCTTTCCTGGAGACAAGACGATGGAACTTCCAGAGTTTCATTATGTGCTTGTTTATCATAGTTATGATGCTATTATCCTGAACTGGAAACTGGTCTCCTTAGATTTTAGGTTACCTGGACTCAACTCCCCTCCTAAATGCCTGGTTCAAAGTTTGTTCCTTGGTGAAAATTCTATCCAGAGGCTCTGTGCCATTTGGCTACAGTGTGCCTTCATGGATTCCAAGCATAAATAAATTGCAAGCTCTCACCCCCTTCAGTTTTGTCTGTCAGTGTCAAAAAAAGAAAAAAAAAATTCTATATGGCTTTTGTGATTGTTTACTAGAGTTGTGTTTCCAATCCTATTGCAGAATGTTAAGGCTGTTTTTGATGCTGCAATCAAAGTAGTTATCAAACCAGCACAGAAACAAAAGGAAAAGAAGAAAAGGTCAAATCGAGGATGCCTATTGTCAGTAACATTGTTTCTTGCACTTCTTAAGAGTTTGTTTGTTGTATTTTGAGTGTTTAATATGTGAAGTTTTTCTGATATTATATCCTCCTGTTTGTGAAATGTGCATATTGTCTAGTCTTTTGCCTTTGCAAGTATTTTCTATTAAATATTTTCCTTATACATCTTTATCAAGTATCTATCTATTGCTTCTCTGCCTCTTTCATTATCTTGTCTTCCAGGTGATTCTGGAACTGTGGTCAAACTAAGTGGAAGTTTAGAAACTTTTACTAGTGTATAGTTTCGGGGAATGCAAATGAAAATGTGGCCTTAAACCAAGCAAAATATAAAGAAATAGATCCTCAGAGCTTACCCAAACTAGATTGAAGCTGAATTGATTTGAGTTGAGTTGCATGGCAGGTTTGGGAGGGGAAGAGGTAGTGGTGCAGATAATAATACAGTGCAATTAAGTAGAGGCTAAAGTAGCAGCAGTAAAAAAAATAGTAGATATGGTATAAGAAGAAGGTGGGATAAACACATTACTGCAGCATCCCATCTTATAGTAAAGGGCCTGTTCAATAAGGCTTGTGCTAAGCCCTCACTTTTTTTGGCTTCCCTAGAACTGAATATTCTTTTAAACTGGTAAAGACCCATCGATTTTTTCAGTTAAAAATAAAAGTTTACCGTTCAGTTGTAATAGAGAAGCAATAATCTGTAAACATCCAGAACATATTTGACAGGCCTCAGTGTGGTCTTTGTTAAGAGGAGTGAGTATATGACAGTGAGTCCCTTTAGAAGGCTGAAGTAAAAAGCTTTGTTATCAGGATCTGAAGAGATATAATTAGATGGAGAGTATTTTTAAAATAATGGATAACCAATGGGTACATTGAGATGGTATGCAAAAACATGGGTACCTGGACAAAAAAAAAAATTGTACGTGATCTCGAGGATGATAGCTTCTACGGCATTAGAAATATGTTTAGTGATGACCCATTGTAATACAGTTGCAAACCCAAAATATGATTACCGATTATCCGTTCAGAAGATAAGAGAAGCCAAATTGCATCTTTCATGTTACCTGCAAATGTTTCACTGCACATCGCAGTATCAGGAGGTTACTGGTGTCAGATATGTTGGATATGATGGGGGATTTTATCTCTGGTTTCTAAGTGATAAATGGTTGTCATGACATCTTTTCATATTGAATTGCCAATTTGATGATTGAGTCATCATGTGAAATATGAAGAAGCAAATTAATTGCAAGGGATCAGTTATCAGCAATTGTTTTCAGTTGGTAATATTTTGTTCTCAATTAATTTTTGTGGAGTTCATCTCTGATGCCTGATTATTTGAATAACCTTGCACTTTCTAAAGACAAAAGTTAGATTACTTGCTGGCTTCCAAGACATCAATTTTTCTGGTTAGATTAGTGTCATGATGCTTCCATGTACAATCTCATAGAGACTGAGAACTAGGAAATTATTAGAACCACCTTACAGTCATAATCAAAATCAATTGTCAAAATATAGTTTCTTTGCCCTAGTGTAGTTTTGTGAGCACAATTCTGAAATTCTAGAAATAACAAATATCAAGGAACTCATCTGTTCCTTTCATCTGTCACTTATGCGGTGCTTTGAGACGAGTACAATAAAAATAATATGCTCCTTCTACTCTTTACATTCATTGTATCCCTTCATTGTGGCCATTTTCTATGCACATACATGTGCACTCACACACACACAAGAATTTAGTCAGTTAGCTATTGAAAATTTATTCTGTAATATCTCACAAAAATTCATTATCTTCTCCTCTCTTGAATTGCTTTCAAATTGCAGAGACATCTTTTGTGGGAGGAGGCTTGTATGTCTCAGAGGAAATACATACTCTTAGCAGCAAGTTATCATTTGCATGTTTGACTCTGCCAATATACAGGTCAAGGGTTTCTTCAAGCTGCCTGGTTCCCGTGAGTTTGATTTAGAAAGAATCGGTTTTTGATTGCAGTGAAGCTTCCTCTGAATGTCACTTTGTGGCAGTTCACATTGTCTAATTTTATGTTTTACTAACATGGGAGAAGTATACATTATGGCTACTTTGTATGCTAGTTTAGATGTATGTATTGGTTTTTGTATCTCAACCGTGTTTTTCACACATTCTTTCACCTTTTTGTATGCTCTACAGATTGTGTCCTGATATTTTGGTTGAACAGTAGCTAGAATTTGGTGCTCTACTCTCTAATCTTCTTGCAAGTTGGCAAACGCAATTTTCCTCTGTAAATTCTTGTTTTCTAATTTTTGAAACAAGTGACTGGAGGGTTTTTACATGCATTCTTGTTGTTTAGCTGTTATGATGATTACAATTTCTTGCTTTAAATTAGGGAGAAAGCAAAGTCATTCACGCCTTAATAAATGTAATGGTAAAATCCATGTTAGCGCTAAAGTTTCGCGAATGACAATCCCTTCCCTGATAATATTTTTAAAAAAAAAGTGTCATTTGGAATGCAACTGTTCCATTCATTTATGTAGTTATAAATAAATATTAATAAGAGCCTTGGACGTTATATTCAAATGAAAGATTAACAAAGAGAGCAATTGATGTTTCTAGCCATAATCCATATGCAAGTATAATAAATGGATTATGCTGCCCTGTTGAAAATTAAGCCAAGATGGGCGCTGAACTGATTTGTTCCAAATCAAATATTTGTTTCCAAACATAAAAGCAACATTAAAGTATTCACCTCAATCTGAATGTAGCATGTGTCACAGTCAATAACACATTAATCAAACGTCCCATGTTCACTTCAACCACAAGTCTAAATGATACAACAAATCATTATCTTTTTTGACTAGCATGTCTAACCACTCCGCCAATTACAAGGGTACTTTTTCATTGTCGCCCTGTCAGTAGAAATTTAAGCGACTCCCATAAGAAAAAAGGCTTATTGAAAAAGAGAAAAAAGGGCATATGAGATTGGCATCACATTATTACATATCAGAAACTAAAACAAAAACATAGTCAAAAGGTTACAAATAACGTTTGTGTATTATTCGCATTATGCACAGAGGAGCCGTGTGAGATGAAAATCTAGCGCACCGTTCTGATCAGAGTACAAAAATCACTGGACATAATAAAACAAGACAACTTGAATCCCTTAATCGATGGAGAGCTAATACAAACTCTGTCAAGCTGACTACATAGCAATCATTGTTACTTTATCCAAAAGAACATTGACTTCAAATCTCCCATATAAATAATTAGACAAACCTGCATCACTCCATAACTTGCATAAGGCAGAGGAGTCCCAGCTAATGAATCACTAATACAAAAAATAAATAAATAATACATTGTTGTCTCAGAGGCACTAACCTTTCGCTTTTTTTTTTCAAAATACAAGAAAACTCTGAATCAGATTTCACCTCTCAGACAAGTTATCAAACATGAAACACAGTCGCCAACATGATTATTGACATCTTCGTATAAAAAATTACGTGCATGACAATAAAATAAAGGTACAACACCACATAAAGCAGCAAATATGTTTCATCCAAATTCCACCTGATAAACTGTAATGCAGCGTGTCAACAAAGATTTTATGAAACCAAGCATTCAAATTCTCAGGATCAAAAGGATTTATTGTCATTCACGGCGAGTTCACACACTGAATTAACCAAAGGATGCAAATAACTATTAATTCTCAAAACACAACATTAGATCAGTGACAGGTCTATTTACAAAAAAGGGATCAATTGACCTCCCTTTTTTGCAATGTCCCTTTATATATGCAGGTGTAATAATCAATTAAACTCCCCTTCACATGAAAAAAAATTAAGAGGTTTGTTATTGACCGCAGAAAGAAAAAATGCCTGGATCAGCCACTGCATACAATCACACCTGGTAAACCACAGGCTTCGAGTAGAGTAATAAAAGAAGTGGGGATGAAGGGAGGGATACCACAATACAAATCTTAAACATTTGAATGCCTTTATGTGAATATCAATAGTGAAGTAGGCTACAACTTCACTGTTCAGCAGATAATCTACATGGAGGGTTAATCAATAAAATAAATTAAAAATTAGAATACAACATCAACCATAGCAACTAAAGCATATTCCAGAACAAGAAAAGCTCAAGTACCAAAATTCGCTGATCACTCTGCTTATATATGTGACTAAAGTAAAGAGGAAAAGAACAGAGATAAATTAACAACAAAGCACATACAAAAGGGCTTCTGTTTAAAGCAGTTCACTAACCCAACCACCATTATAGCAATGGCTGGAAAAGGAAGGATGGTTTTGGGTCCAAAAGTATATATTGCTGATGCACTGAACAACAGTATGGGGACCAAATTTCAATGTCTGGGTAACACAGACTGCATGCTTTCCAACAGTTAAATATCTACAAAGGGAAAAGTGAACTGCAGTCACCCAGTACAAATTCAAGGAAATACCAGCTCGAAGATCCTGAACAGATTCCTTTAACACACAACTGGCAATGAGAAAGGGTGGGGGTCGGAGACTGAACAACATCAAATAATTCACTTACCACCCATCCTTGAAGAGTACAGGTTAGATGAAGATCCCTGAGAGTTGCCAACACCATCAGATCTGACATTAAAAAGCATTATCAATGAATAAAATATGTAACTGAGTACCAGAGCAGTTGTATATCTCAAGCTCTGAAGAATGTATCCAATTAATGAATAAATAAATAGAGGGAGTAGAAATTCAATCTAAAAATAGTTCACAGCAAAACTCAAACCTCAAACTTCAAGGTAAAGGAAAAGAAGACCACCAAAAAAAAAACTAGGAACTTACAGGCTTCAGGGATCACTGGACTCTGAATCAAGCATCTTTATTGCCATGATGATTGCTTATAACCTTCCCATCCTCCATCTGGCTCCTTCCTCTTCAACAAACCGCCTGCTGCAACTTGATACATCCTTGATTGCTCCTCTGCAAGAGCCTGTGAACTGGCAACAGACAATTGCCTTGATGCAAGAGTAGACGTCTCATCTCTCACGTCTATGTCTGGACCTAGAGGCCCCGAATTGAGGTCTAGCCCCTGCCTTCCCCATTTCCTGCTGCTCTCAACACTTCCATTATTGTTACTATCTGGAAGGCTAACTACAAAAGGCCTTGGATAATGGGATGGGACAGCACCAGCAGGTGCTAACACTTGAGAGTGCATTGCAGGAAAGCATAGCCTCCCACCAGATGATGAATCCACATAGGTTGTTGAACCACCTGAAAATGTGGCTGATGGCAGAGGAAAGTTGGTTCCAAAAGGAAAGACCGGATACTGAAAAGGTGTGGATGGAAAGGGCACAGCTGGAGAAGATGACAAGACCGAACCCCTGTAGACATCAGGACTAAATGGTGTGCTGCCAGTTGGGGGAGCCAACATTCTCTGCGGTCCACCAGGTGTTACTACTGGAAAAGGCTGCTCTCCTCTATCAGGCAAGATAGATTGGATCGTGACAGCCGGATATGGATTGCTGTGCGGAAACCATGAAGAAAAGTTCCCTATTTCTGGATTGTTAATCCGAAGACCAGAAACAGATGGATGTGATGGTACATTGCTCCTGGTGTGCTGACCAAATGGTGATGGTTCTGCACTCATCTCATCAACAAGAGGTCCATCATTCAAATCAAAGTCCCTGCGGACACTCACCTCACCGTTAAGAATACCACCTGATAATGATTTGATCGGCTGAAGCTGCACATCCAGCTTATGACCATTGCTCGTCAAGTGATTAAACATATCAGTGGGCTCATCCACTCTATTCAAATCAAGATCAAGTCCCCCAAAATTCCGTACAGGTGCAGAACCCACTGTTTTATCATGCAAAAGATCTCGCTTATTTGTGAAGTCAGACATAGAACTTGTACCCTGAGCACTACTTCGTGAAACAATATCCTCAAGTATTCTTTCATCAGGAACATTCAGGTCAATATCTAATGGAGGACGACTAGGCTTGGTGGCAGGTGCATCAGGAAGAGAGTTACTCATTGAACTTACTAGTGCCTCCAATGCTTTTCTAGGTTCAGCTGGCCGAAATGCACTTGTGGCTGCAGATCCCTTCCAACCAAGTTCTCCCCTATTCCTCAGTAAATCCTCTGGGGGAACAAATGGCCTTTTTGCAGCTGAAGCTACTGTAATTGAAGCAGGAAGACCACTGGAAGTAGAAGAAACAGGTAAAGGCAAGAGGCTAATTAATTGAACAGCAGTAGAAGATTCAGGGGCTGTGATGTTACTTGATTCTCCAAATTTTCCATCATCAGCATCAAAACCTTCATTCAAATCAAATTCTACTTTTGCTTCTATGTCCGACTGCACTGCAGAAAATGAAGGAGCAGCATCCACAACTGCAGATGTACACTCTTCAGCTTCATCAGCTTCAATGCTATTTAAGTTTGATCCCCCAGGCCTTGTCTGTTTTTCAGGTTCTTGGACAACTGCAGGCAACACCTTTCCAGAAGGCATCGGGCTGCTGCTGTGTTGATTACCCTGATTATTTTCCAAACTCTCCACAGAACCTCCCTTGTGATCAGCAGATGAAGCAATATTATTTTCCTCTTCAGTTTTTGGTTTTCCTGGGGTCTGACTGCTGGTGTCTGTTTCATCAGCCTTTTTAGCCTTCAACTCATCAACACTTTCAGAAATAACTTCCTTGACAGAGTCAGAATGATGCAGCACTTCTCTATTTGCCTTTAGACACTCGGGAAGCATCATAGTAGGTGGTTTCTGCTCTGTCTGCATGGCAACATTCAATTCACTATTATTATTTTTCTTGTTCTTGCTGTCAATCTCCATAGCCGGGTAAGAACATGATCCTGCAACACCTTCATTCCCAACCACCCCAGGAACATTGGCCTTAACCTCAGTTTCGAAGGAGTTGCATACCTCTTGTTTAGCATCAGGGTGACCAGCTCCATTTGACTTACCATGTGACTTTTCTTCCCACGTTTCTATATGTCCACCACTTGTATTCTTCTCTAACATGCTAGCAGAGGGCACGACTGGTGAAGTGCCTATTAATGTTTCTTCTGATTTTACATTGGCTCCTAGGGATATTTCTGCAACATGCTGCATATCCATGCTAGAACACTTCAAATGTCCAGTGACCTCCCCTGTTTGTTTTTCATGTGACAATGAAGTGGGTTTAACTTCTGTGTTCTTAGCCAGTGAATTACTTGTAATAGTACTCTGCTTCTCATGTTCACTATCAACAGGCTGACCTTGTTCAGGAGCAGGCCTATCACTCAGAGATGATTTTGATCTTGAATCATTACTTGTGCAAGAGTGCTCAGCAACAGTGGTGTTTCTTTGCGGAGAAGGAGACGGCGAAGCCATATCTGATTTGGACATTTCACTAGCAGCCACACTAGCAAGTAGGTTCATTCCAACATCGTCACCGGCACATATCGACACATTTGCTTCAGAGTATTTGACACTTTCAATCAAAGCATTCATGGAACTGAAAGATGCATCATTAAATTTACCCAGTTTACGTTCATTTCCAGATGATGAGGAAGCAGCTTTTGAGCCCTCTGCTAATTTCTTAGCATCATCACCACTTCTACAGTTATCTTCATCAGCAACGGTGGCAGGAGACCCACCTCCCTCATCAGACCTGGCCAACACCTCCTTGAAATCATTGCTTTGCCATGACTCAGTGATGACATCAGAAATGACATTAGATCTATAAGCATCATTTTTGTCCTTCAAGTTACGATCAAACTGGTCGTGCTTCTCTGACAGCACAGGAGAAGATGCCCTGCTATTCATTACAGAAGGGTCTTCAAATGATCCCCCACTAGCACTTCTTGCAGGACTACGACCTCTATTGGACAGTTTGACTATCAATTTGTGATTGTTCCCATCTACCAAAGGAACATCAACCACCTTCTCACATGTCAAGGAGGACTGCGTTAATTTTTCTGAACCTGGATTTCTGTGCAAGGAAGAATTCCTGCTTGACCCAGTTTCCTTTTGAACCCCAGATGAAGTTGGCCCAGAGAATCCATTCATTGATTTACGGTGCCGAGAAGAACCGCCAATGATCTTATTTGCATTCATTGAAATGGCAGTAGAGCTCCTTGCATCTTCCTTCCCAGAATAACCGCCAGTTTTAGTATGATCACTAGAACAAGATTGGCTATTGTTGTGAGACTGACTAGAACTGCTGCTTTTTTCATCTCCTGCTGTTGTTAGAGGAGGATCAGAGCCACTATTAAGACCAGTATTTCTGGGCAGTCCCTCTTTTAAGTTATTACCCACTGATGCAGAAGATGGTGCTGATTTCATGGAACCTGGAGATGGAGATGGAGATGCAGACTTGGTTGTAGTATCACCCTGGACAAGCTTGACTGGAGCATTTTTTGAAGCCGAAAGTTGTGCAACTGAACTCTTCATTGCAACATCAGAGGCAGCACCTGAATTTCTGTTCCCACCATGTGAAACTTCTGGAAGTCGTGGTCTTGCTGCCCAGGAAACAGCCTGGTTAGAACCAGACTTTGCATCCATTTCAGCCTCAACACGCTTCTTCCATGTGTCGACCAGACTTCTAGCTTTCTTCTGAATTTCCAAGTTCTTATGTGTGCGCAGATGGTTCACTGACTTGCCAATGTTACACATTTGTAAGGCGTGAAGATTTACAGGGAGTTTATCAAGTGCACGGAGTAAAACTAAAAGAAATTCCTCTATAGATTTTTCACTATCCTTGGAACCACTGCCATCCCCAATCTTCCCTTTATGCACCTCCTGCAGCCATTCGTCAAATACAGGCAAGCCCCTAAGCTGCACAAATCTATTAAGGCAATCAAACTTATCTGTGCCCGCGACCACACCGGCCAGTACAGACCGACCAGCCAAGTCTATCTTCTTTTCATTTTTCTCAGGCAGCATGAGCTGCACTAATTTTTCAACACCTTCAGAATCTACAAGCCCTCCCTTTTCTGTAAATTTAGCAATCTCAGACTTCCAAACGCTTTCAGGCCTAGAGTGTCCAGAACCCCCATCATCAATTTTTGAATAACGCTCTCGTTTAACAGGCTCAGAGCCTTGATCTCCTCGCTCCCTTTTCTTTCCCTTAACTTGAGAAGGAAAGGATGAGGCACCATTGTGTACATTATCTGACCCAGGTTTTAGCTGTGATGTTGATGTGGGACCATTCACTGGCTTTGGAGAACGTCCCCCTGGTTGCACAGTTGCATGCATTTCTATGCTTGTCTTATATAATAGCTGATCTACTTCTTCTTGCCGTTCCTGTGAAAAAGAAAAGAAATATCAACTACCACTAAGGATGGGTAAAACCATAAGAAGTGTGCCAAATAGATAGATTAACATGCAAAAAGTGCAAGCAAAACATACATTAATATAATCTTGGTCAGTTAGCCACCATAAACACTTGTTTGTAATGTCGTAAACTCGCCGGCACACAAAAGAGCAAATTCCTGATGGAAGTTCAACACCTTTTGCAAGGAATGCAACTTTACACGGATGGAGCAAAGATGCAGCAGGAATCTCATCCTTATGAAAGGAATAGAATACTTCGTTTGGCGCAGCTTCCAATAGGATGCCTTTGCCAAGCTTTACTTCAGCAGGTCGATAGAGCCAATTAACACACAACTTGTTGTTCTCTTTACCAGTAGTCAGCCACCGAATTATTCCAATGAAAGGTGGGGAATCCCGGGGGGGTTTGAAAAGAGCACAATCTCCAATGCTGATCTTGCGTCCGTCCTGTTAGATAAAAGAAAACAGAGAACTTCAGTGAAATGTTATACACTTTATCTGAAAAAAGACAGCTAAATAAAATTGCATTTCTGAATCAGTGAATTCTTCCAGACATATAAATAGTTATTTGGAGTTTATGAAGGCAATGGTTTCAAAACAATAGGTTAGATAATCATGGTCAGCATTCATCAATAACGTCACTAGTGCACCATTGTAATCAATTCCCGTGATTACAAAATTCTTTATTTTTAACTTCAATGTTTGGCCTCCTTGTCAAATTTATTAATACCACAATAGTGAATTATCAACTACTGACAAGCACATAGGATTGCCTCAATCCACCAAGGCGTTGTCACATCAGCTTTAATACTCAGATTTTTCCACATAAGGGGAAAAAAATGAAAGACACTGACCTATACTCAGTGTTCCAAGGAATGAATAGCAATTTCACACCCACAGCGATCACCTATTCATTTTCCAGTCTCATTTATAGAACAGAGGCCCAAAGTTCACAAGAAAAATCAGAACTCCATCTAGGAACCCAGAATACCCAAAAACCATAATTTCTTCAAATCCTATATGAATCCAGTCATCACTCACTATTCTCCAGAATCAAACTCTTAAACTCATATAAAACCATTCCATCCAGCCATTCCATCCTCTCCGCCAATGCAAGACAAGATTCCTTAGAACAAAAAGTCGATCCACTTCCTATTGACCACAGCTTAATCAAATCATTTTCACCTCAATCACTTAAATCACCAAAATAAAATCCCCTCATCCAGCCCAAAATCCACACCTACAAAAACCCCCAAAACTCTTTCATTGAGCGAGAGCCAAAAATCAAAACCAAAAATAAAAGAAATTGAGAAGAGAAAAAATAATAGTAGTACCTTGTAAAACGAATTAGCTGAAGACAGCGATGAAGAAGACGAAGAAACATCACCACCTACAACCGAATTGCCACGGTCGGGTCCTGTCCACATGTGCAGGCCTGTTTTCCTTTCCTCACATGCCCGCCCATGCATAGCCTGGCATTTTCGCCCTCGAGTACCATCAATCCCTTCTCCTTGATTCCAAAACCCAACCTCCGCTCCAACACCTTCTATCAATTTCACCCACTAGATCCACCTGAAAGCCCTATGTTTCCACCATCCACACCACAATCGAAACCCTAATTTTTCACTTCACCAATCGAATTCGAATCACAAAGCCTCCGATTCCTTAAACAATCGATCCAACTCCGGCTCCGATCCTCGGATTGACGAGAACTGAAGGCGCGCTTTCGATCTACAGAGAGAAGAAAGAGAGATATAGAGATAGAAAGAGAGAAATCGAAGAGAGAGAGACGGCGAAAAAAATGAAAAGGTGTACTTGGGTACTTGGAAGAGCAGGGAAGGGCAGATCGGGCAGGACGGGCAGAAGAGTGATAGAGTTACCAGGCGGTGAGGTAGGTGACATAATGAGTAGAGAACATGTCAGAATATGACTGGAGTAGATTGGGTGATAAAATTGTTGACTGACTTAAAAAGGCAGTGGTTGACTTTGATTTGTTACGTGGGGAATTAGTTTTTATATTTTTCTGCTGTGGGGTCTAGTTGGGGAATGATAGAGTGACCTTGAGGGAGAAGAGTAGTTGGGGGCAACCGCAACAGGGGGTAAAAACGTAAATAGAGAGAAGGAGAGGGTTTGCCAGTCACATGTGGGCATATGATGGCGAAGTTAAGGTTGTCCTGACTTGTTCCAACACACACATTAGTAAAGTAAGAAAGGGGGATGATGTAAATGTTCTGTTTCTGGCAAGAAAATGATTTTTCAGGTTCTTTGCTTGAGTAAGCATCACCCATTTCTATTCTCTAGTATTTTGTTTTCTTTTTTTTGTTTTCTTTTTTTTTTTTTTTGTCCTAAAGTGATTTGCATAACATTGTACTCTTTCTGTTAACTTACTTAAACCCCTTTTTTATTGACAAGAGGATCGTTGGTTGACTCTTCATGGGCTCAAGTTTCTGTTTTAGAATTTTACTGGGCCTAAGCCTCTCATTCTTGACTTGGCCCAACTTATTATTCATTCATTTGTTTGTTTGTAACAGTTAATGGGAACCTTAAATTAAATCAAAACTGAAAAATTAGCTGAAATAAACCAAATCAATGGGTTTTTAATTACCATTTTCATCTTTAAAACCAAAATGAAATGAAAATAATAATAGTAATAATGATAATAATTGGACCGAACTGAATACTTTTAAATCAAACCGAACTACTCAATTTGATTCAAAATTTTGGTTCAACCCGGATTACATTCATACCTAGAAAAAGGACCATCCTTGGAATGGACTACAAGGCAATGTCTAAAAATCTATAGAGAAGAAGATACACAAATTGTAATAGCAAAAAAAAAAAAAAAAAGGGTAATAGCAAAAAAAAAAAAAAAAAGGGCAATATCTCGGTATGGTTTCTTCAAAAAAAAAAAAAAAAAAGGGCAATATCCTCGGTATGTTTCTTTCACACACATTTAATGATTGAAATGGGTAGATGAATATGTAGGTGCACTTACATTTCATTGAAAAAACAAAAAATCTTGTCCAATAAAAAAAAAACGTGTCACTAAAGCTTGTCCACTACAAACTTATAGAAATCTGCTTTTTAGATTTGAGAACAAGAATGATTTTAATTTTGATACTTGAACTTGGCAGTCGCAATCTCAATTCCCTTTTCCCCATGTCTCTTAGCATGGGGTGCACATAATACAACTCTGGACAGTCAAAGGGGCCCCTCTTTATCTCCTTATCACTAACATTATTACGTTGGATGTTCAATTTTTTTTTCCCCAAAAACAAAAATTGAATTGACAGAAAATGAATATGGAAAGAAATGCAACCATCTCAGATTTCACAGACAATGGAACCAACAAACAACCACAGACCAGTTCCTGCTGATTGACACAAAATGATGACAATAACAGTAACTAATATATATATATATAAGTATAAACTTGAAAGCTTAACAACAAATTTCAGTGTTAGCGTAAGAACTACAATATTAGTAACTAGTGAATAATGGAACCAAACGTGAGAACCCAAAATGGCTATTGCAAAGAGAGATTTAAGGTACCATAAAGAAAGGAGGACGAGTTTTGATTGAAGGTTGAAGATAAAAATTGTCAAAGAGAACCGACATAAATGTTCGCCAATCACCAGCAGAATCTGACCTATCTCCTAATTATGTTTTCGGTACTTGTTAACCTACCTCCAACTATACTTCTCACAGACAAAAACAAAGAATTCAATAAGTTCATAATCAAATAGCTGATGATATTATGAAACTGCATTAACTATTAGGGGGATGTAGTAACCTTACACCAAGGAAAATACAGCAATATCACATCCCACCAACAAGCCCACAAAGCACCTCCAGAATTTTGGAAGTCTTCACAAAGCATTTATCATCCTCTTCATCTCAGCTGACCTCCTGGGATCTGGCTCTTCAATTGCTCTCTCAGTGAGTACATGCTTGATTCGACACATAGACTTACTCACCTGAATTTCATCAACCATTGAAACAACATAATAAACAGCTGGACTCTAGCTAGACTGATACATAGATATGGGGAAAAAGTATTGGATTCATGATATGACATATTTAATTCAAAGATGTAATATTCAAGAAAGATTCATCCACTTTGTTCTTATTGCTAATAGTTACAACATAAGTGAAGACAATCCAATTACATCACTTTATGTGTCATTGCAAGTAACACATTACAAAAGCATAAAGGAATAATGAGCGAAAAACGAAAAGTTATCTGTATACTAGATCCCATTATGGATCAAATGCCAAAGGATCAGCCTATAATAATTGGGATTTAAGCCTGAAGTAGTGGATAAATCACTTCAGGTATCATACTTATTGCAGCTAATATGCTTACAGTCCAGCAGAATGAACAGTGTAAACAAATATGAGTTGAAATATTGCATCCTCCGCTGGCCATCATCAGCAAGGAAGCAGATTACTAAAACTTCCACCGGGGGCCATTCATAAACTGCAACTCCAAACATCACATATATGCTTCACATATATAGTAGGCCATAGTCCTTCATTTCATGTGCACAAAATCCTAGATATTTTTGATCCGGTGAAGAAATATTTTTAGATGACCAGTATACAACCAGCAAAAAAGCTCTGGGTGGGGAGATCAATCAAATGAAGGTAGCTTAGCCAGCAACACATTCCTTTTTAGTAATTTACTGTTTAATAGTACATTGTCATCTCATTCAAATTAGCTATGGACACCGGAAGATCGAGGACAATGTTTAAAGAGCTGAGAGAAACCAAAGGCCCACATTCATGTGCTATATTGAACACAATGAAAGAAAAACTAAGCTCTACCTTAGGTAAACGCTCTGGATTTGGAAACCTTAGGTTCTGAGCATGAAGCATCTGGCGTTGAGTCATCAGCATGTTTTTCTCCTTTAACATAACATACCATAGCTTCTGAAGATCGTCCCAAGACTTCAGGCGTAGTTCAGAAGCTTTCCAACTTCGACCTGGAAGTAATAAAGTTCATTAAGGAAATTAAATATTTAATGCAATCATTTAAAGAATACAAAATGTTCTCTCTTTCTAGGATCAAAGGACATGAAATTTTCAGATATAAAAAGCAAAATTCCTAAGGTCATTCAATCACATCATAACACAAACAGTAAGAAAAATAACCCAATGCTAATTAAGCTGATTGAAAGCTGAAACTAATTTAAATTAGAAATTTCCATCTCATACTACTTGAAAAATTATAATGTTATTGAGTTTTGTTAATCAGAATACTTTACATATATAATATCATATATATTAGTACCATGATCTCTCTGGCTTTCTATTCCTGTAACCATGATCTCTCTGGCTTCTATTCCTGTAAAAATATATATATATATAATATATAATATATATATAATATATTCAAAATAAAAAAATAAAAAAAAAAAAGCAAAAAGTGAATTACTTAGCAATGTTAGCACATACTTAATACACTAAAATCGCAGGTCTCGATTTATGTTTGGCTTTAAAACTCATATATAAACTGAATGTCAATATAAATAAAAAAATAAAAAAAAAAAAGCAAAAATGTGAATTACTTAGCATGTTAGCACATACTTATACACTATCGCAGGTCTCGATTTATGTTGCTTAAAACTCATATATAACTGAATGTCATTAAGCAAAACTGGGAAACTGAAAAATTACAATGTCATTAATTTAAATTAAGCATTTTCATCTCACACATGAGTTAAAAAAATTACAATGTTCTTGATTAATTATCTATCAGAATAATTCTTATATGATATCATACAAACAGGTATTCAAAAGAGAATGCAAAAATGTTAATTACTTAGCATGTGAGCATATACTCATGTACTACAGCAGGTCCCAGTTTATGTCACTTAAAACCCAGATATTAGTATTACATACGGGTACGCATCCAGGGGTTGGACTCAACTAAGAATATTATGTCTGTCTTGTAAATTAAATATTGTCTTTTCTTTTTAATTGAAACGATGGTAAGGGTTGAACAAGGTCAATCATGATAATAACTTAAACAATTGTCCCCAGAATAATTTAACCCCACAATCTAATGTAATGAAGTCTACAAGACTATAATCAATTAGCAGTAGTTAAATTTTAGAAACAGAGAGTCTTATACCATAGAAAATTTTGTTGTCCTCATCCTGGCTTCTATCTGCTTCAAAGAACTCCTCGAGAGGGTTACGTGCAAACTGAATCGTAGCAGCAGCAGCAGCAGAGGTTTCAGATTTAGCAGCAGAAAAGAGGGTTCTCCCAATAAATCTTGTCATAAACATGACTGAATTAGACACCTACATAATAGAAGAAGCTAAGAGTATCAGGGTCAAGTGTATAGCAGATTGACATAATAGACTGATGGGAGGATAAATTGGGAGGATAATAAATAAACAAGAAAAGAAAATGAGAGATTGAAATTAAGACGCAGAATCCGGAGTCAATCAAACAAGAATTTTGTGAAATCGAAAAGAGGCAATACCTGAATAAGCAATGAACAAGATGAGCTCTTCGATGCAGAGTGGCAGGGTTTTAGGGACAGACTGACAGGGGGTTTAACCGTTTAGCAGAGCTTCACCGGAGAAATTAGTAATCACGGAACGGGGTTCCGTTTGATATAGTTGGGCTTGGGCCTGTATTAGGGACAATTCAGAGTGGATCATAGCCCCTGTGGAATTCTTTTGATTATTATTTTTCTGCTTGTGTTCATATAGATTTATCGACTTGGAAATGAGAAAATCCGAAAGTGGGTCAGTTACAATGTCACAGCTTTGTCGCTGATTTCCATTTTTTTTTTTTTTTTACTTTTTTTAACAAAGTTACACCACACGTGGCGCAACGGAGGACAACTCAAACTCATTCATGTCTTTCACATCGTAGGCATGATTAGTTGATTACGTACCGGCCGGTCTAATATCCCCCTGAAACGCTGATTTCAATACATACATTTTGATAATTTTCATTTTAATGCTATTATTATTTCATATAGTAGTAAATAAAACTCTTTTCTTAGATAAGTTAACTTGGGACGTGGCATTGATTCGAGTTCTTTCCTCTCAATATTAGCCGGAAGAGAAAAAAGAAAAAGGAAACAAAATTCTCGAAAAAATAACATTAGCCAATTATCTTGCTTGCAATTTTTTTTATTATTATTATTTTTTCCATCTTTGTTACCACTTCAAAACATCCCATGTTTGAGTGGGACCAAAATTCTGCATCAAAGAGCTTAAGACAAGACATTGGTGAAAGCCATTCATAATGAACTGATCTAGTCCAGTTAAAACAGTCCGCATATGATCCAATCAATCTTGAAGTCTACTACTAGTACTACTTCTAAAACCCTCCAACACAAAGCAAAACCCAAACGAAACAGCAGCAGCAGCCATGGACCTAGACGAGGTAATTTTATCAATTAGACTATCCCTTTACAAAAAGTAAATTAAAGAAAAACAAATTACATTGTATCCCTACAGGATATTTCCTTCTGTACTTCTAATTTTTCTATACGTAGGAAATTTAATTGAAGAGCATGAACTATACTGGAAGATAACATTATTACGAAACATTAGTACGAATCAAAGCAAAAACAGAACCCCGCAGAGTGGGGTGGGGGAAGGAGGAGATCTGCTAGGGGGCGAGTACAATATAAATCAATCAAACAAACCTCATTATACACATTCACATTACTCCCCCATATAGACTCGAACAAACCCATTCAAATGAACCTGCAGTATTAAGCATGTCTCCCAAAAAAGTAAGGATAGACATGAATCGTAAATCATCAAAATTCAATATAAAGAACCATAATGCCTCATATTAAGTTGACAGGCACTAAACTTTTAATTTTTTTTTTTTTCTTTTATCAGATACAATTAAACTCTAGATCAGATTTCACCTGTCATTTGAATCGTCCTACATAATGTCCATTTTGCTACTATATATATGTGATTAAAAGAAAGCAAGGGGGGAAAGGAAGATAAATTAACATCAAAGCACATACAAAAGGGCTTCTGTTTAGAGCAGTCCACTAACCCATCCTACATTCTTGGAAAGGCTGGAAAAGGATGGATGGTTTTCGGTCCAACAGTATGAAATGTTGATGCACTGAATAACAGCACGGGCCACCAATTTCCAATGTCTGGGTAACAGAGACTGCATGCTGCTTTCCAACAGTTTAACATATCTACAAAGGGGAAAGCGAACAGCAGCCACCCAGGACGAATTTAACGAAATATCTGCTCGACCCCTAACAGATTCCTTAAGATACATTTCATACAGCGAAAGATGGGGTTGGAGATCAGATGACATCAAATAACTCACTTACCACCCTTCCTTGGAGAGCATGAGTTAGATGACGACCTCTGGATGCTAGTCAGCATCAATCGAAGATATCTGAAATTGAAAAGAAGAATGAAAAAAAAATAATAAAAAAACAATTAATTGAACATTTATGTATTACTCGATGCAATTCCATTCATCAAATCTATATGTCTAAATACACGAGGAAAAAATAAAGAAATCTCAATGAAACATGAAAAAATAAAGAAATCTCAATGAAACATGTAAAAGTATGTGGAAATACTTACGGGCTTCAAGGATTATCAGATGTTGCCATTAAGGATCTCTACTGCCATGATGATTGCTTGTAACCTTCCCACCCACCCTCTGGTTCCTTCCTCTTCAAGAAACTGCCTGCCACTTGATACATCCTTGACTGCTCCTCTGCAAGGGCCTGTGAACTGGCAACAGACAATTGCCTTGATGCAAGAGAAGATGTCTCATCTCTCCCTTCCATATCTGGGCCGAGAGGTCCTGCATTGAGGTCTAGGCCTTGCCTTCCCCATTTCCTGTTGCTCTCAGAGCCACTGTTGTTGCTACTGTCCTGGAGGCTAACAACAAAAGGCCTTGAATAATGGGACGGGACTGCACCAGCAGGTGCTAATACTTGAGAATGAACCGCAGGAAAGCATAGTCTCCCACCGGATGATGAATCCATATATGTTGTCGAACCACCAGAAAATGTGGCTGATGGTAGAGGGAAATTGGCCCCAAAAGGAAATACAGGATATTGAAATGGTGAAGCCGGAAAAGGAACTGCTGGAGCAGATGATAACACTGGCCCCCTGTAGACTTCAGGATTAAATGGGGTGCTGCAAGTAGGGGGAGCCATCATCCGCTGAGGCCCACCAGGGGTGACCATTGAAAAAGGCTGCTCCCCTCTATCAGGCAAGATAGATGGGATGGCAACAGCTGGATAGGGATTACATTGAGGAAACCATGAAGAGAAATTCCCTATCTCAGTACTGTTTAACCGAAGGCCAGAAACAGATGGCTGGGATGGTGTAATATTCCTGGTGTGTTGACCAAATGGAGATGGTTCAACACTACCCTCATCCACAAGTGGCCCATCATTCAAATCAAAGTCCCTGCGAATGCTCGACTCTCCATTAACAGCTGCAACTGAAGACGTTTTGAATGCCTGAAGATGCACATCCATCCTACGCCCATTACTTGTTAAGTGATTACCTATATCACTTGGCTCGTCCACTCTATTCAAATCAAGATCAAGTCCCCCGGAGCTCCGAAAAGGTGTAGAATCCATAACACTTTCATGTGCCAGTTTACAATTATTTGAAAAGTCAGCTAGAGAAACTGTACCCCGAGAAGAACCTCTAGAAGCTAAATCTTCAAGGATTCTTTCATCTGGAACATTCAAGTCAAAATCCAACGGTGGACGACTGGGCCTTGCAGTGCCTGCATCTAGAACAGATATGTGACTTGTACCTATTGTCGCATCCAAAGATTTTCTAGGTTCAGCTGGACGAAAGGCACTCGTGGCCGCTGATCCCTTCCAACCAAGTTCCCCCCTATTCTTCAGCAAGTCCTCTGGAGGAACAAAGGGCCTTTTTGCAGCAGAAGCCACTGTAATGGAAGCAGGTAACCCACCAGATCCAGAAGGAACAGGTAAAGGCAATGGGCTAATCAACTGAATAGCAGCAGAACATTCAGGTGTTCTCAAATTATTTGGTTCCCCATATCTCCCATCATCAGCAGCATTGAAGCCTTCATTTAAATCAAATTCCAGTTTTGCTTCAATATTTGACCCCACTGCAGGAGATAACGAAGCAGCGTGTGCAGCAGCAGATGTACATTCCTCAGTTTCATCAGCGACAATGCCAGTCAATTTTGATCCTCTAGACCTCCCTTCCTCCTCTGGTTCTTGCAATCCAGGCGATGGATTGTGATGAACTGGGCCACCACTATGTTGTCCTTTAGGCTGGTTACCTTCTAGACTCTCCTCTGCAGACTCAACCTTGCAATCAGTAACAGCTGAACCAACATTTTTTTCTTGGGCAATATTTTCTTTTTCATTATGCTGACTCCCACCATCTGTTCCCTCAATCTTTTCAACCTTAAGCTCACCAACAGTATTATTTTCAGAAACCATATCCTTGTCAGAACTGGAAGGATGCAGCACTTCCCCAACCGTAACTTTTGCGAATTGAGGGCAATTTGTAGCTGGATGTTTTTGGTCTGTTTGCAGATTAATATTCAACTCTTCATTTTTATTCTTCAAATTCTCCCCATCTATCTCCATTGATGGATACGGCAATGATTCTTCAACAGGTTCAGTCCCACCATCTACTCCTGAAACATCAATCTTACTCTCACTTACAAGACAACTATGCAACTTCTCATTTGTATCGGACATGCTATCTACATTTGTCTTGCTATCTGCCTTTCCGTCCCATGTTTCTTTGTCTGCATATGGTTTATCTATTGTGCTTGCAGTGGGCACTGCCACTGAAGTGGCTGGTGATGTTTCTTCTGATTTCACATTCTTTCGTTGGCAGAATTCTGCAATTTGCTGCACATCCATACCAAAAGTACCTGGATGCCCATTGAGCACCTCTGTTTTATCCTCAGTGATCTTAGCTAGTGACACACCAGCAATAGTCCCCCGCTTCCCAAGCTCATCATCAATGCCATCAACGGATGATTTACTGTCTCGAGCGTTATTGCCAGGAGATGACTTTAGTCTTGAATCACTGCTTGTGCAAGAGTTATCAATAGTAGTGGCGTTTCTTTGTGGAGAATGATTTGGAGAACCCATTTCTGATTTGGACATCTCTCTAGTAGCCACACTAGCAAGTAGGTTCATTCCAACATCATCTCCAAGTGACATGGATGCATTTACCTCAGAGTACTTGACACTTTCAATCAAAGCATGCATGGAGCTGAAAGATTCCTCATGCGATTTGCCAGATTTATGTTCATTTCCAGATGATGAGGAAGCCGCTTTGGGGACATCTGCTAATTTCCTACTGTCATCACCAGTCCTACAGTTCTCTTCATCAGGAACAGTGGCAGGAGACCCATCACCCTCATCAGACCCAGTAAGTACCTCTTTGAAATCATTGCTTTGCCACGACTCGTTATTGACATCAGAGATAACATTAGATCGATAAGCATCACTCTTTTCCTTCAAGTTACGATCAAATTGATCATGCTTCTCTGAAAGCACTGGAGAAGAAGCTCTGCTATTCATGACTGAGGGATCTTCTAAAGATCCTCCACTAGCACTTTGTGCAGGACTACGGCCTCTATTAGGTATTTTAACAATTAATTTATGGTTATTACCCTCTCCCATTGGAACATCAGCTGCCTTATCGCATGTCAAACTGGACTGCGATAATTTTTCTGCACCCTGACCTCTGTGCAAGGAAGAATTCCTACTTGACCCAGTCTCCCTTTGGATCCCAGATGAGACTGGACCTTGGAAACCATTGATTGCTTTACGATGCCGAGAAGAACCACCAATGATCTTATTTGCAGTCATAGAAACAGCCGTAGAGCTCCTTGCATCCTCCTTTCCAGAAATCCCCCCAGTCTTGGCATGGTCACTGGAGCAAGATTGGCTGTTGTTGTGGGACTGACTGGAACTGCTGCTTTTCTCATCCCTTGCAGCAATTATAGGAAGGTCTGATGCACCACTAACACCAGTATTACGGGCCTGTCCTTCTTTCAAGCTATTGCCCACTGATGTAGAAGATGGTATAGATTTTATTGACCCCGGAGAACCAGATGCAGACTTGGTCACCATCTCCCCCTGGACAAGCTTGACTGGAGCATTTTTTGAAGCAGAAAGTTGGGCAGCTGAACTTTTCATTGCAACCTCAGAGGATGTACCCAAATGTCTGTTCCCACCATGTGAAACTTCTGGAAGTCGCGGCCTTGCAGCCCATGCAACAGCCTGATTAGAACCAGATTTTGCATCCATTTCAGCCTCAACGCGTTTCTTCCATGTGTCAACTAGGCTTCTTGCTTTCTTCTGAATTTCCAAGTTCTTATGTGTGCGCAGATGGTTCACCGACTTGCCAATATTACACATTTGCAATGCATGAAGATTTACAGGTAGTTTATCCAATGCACGGAGTAAAACTAAGAGAAAATCCTCGATTGATTTATCACTATCCTTGTGGCTGCTACCATCACCAATCTTCCCTTTATGCACCTCCTGCAGCCACTCATCAAATACAGGCAAGCCTCTAAGCTGCACAAACCGATTAAGGCAATCAAACTTCTCTGTGGCTGCTATGACACCAGCCAGTAATGACCGGCCCACCAAATCTATCTTTTTATCATTTCTCTCAGGCAGCATGAGTTGTACCAATTTCTCAACCCCTTCAGAGTCAACAAGCCCCCCTTTTTCCGTAAATTTAGCAATCTCCGATTTCCAAATACTTTCTGGTCTACACTGACCAGAATCACCATCATCCATTTTAGAACAACGTTCTCGTTTAACAGGCTCAGAAACCTGATCTCCCCGTTCCCTCTTCTTTCCCTTAACTTGAGAAGGGAAGGATGAGGCAGTATTTTGTATGCTATCTGAACCAGGCTTCAACTGAGAAGTTGACGTCGGACCATTCATTGGCTTTGGTGAACGCCCACCTTGGGGCACTGTTGCATGCATTTCTATGCGTGTTTTATACAATAGCTTATCTACTTCTTCCTGTCGTTCCTGTGAAAAAGAATATTAACCACCACAAATAATCAATAATCCACAGCAAAGCGATTGAAATGCATCTAAAACTTACATTAATATAATCCCGATCAGTTAGCCACCATAAACACTTGTTTGTAATGTCATAAACTCGCCGGCAGATAAATGAGCAAATCCCTGATGGAAGTTCAACACCTTTAGGAAGGAAGGCAACTTTACACGGATGGAGTAACGATGCAGCAGGAATCTCATCCTTATGAAAGGAATAGAATATTTCGTTTGGCGCAGCTTCCAAAAGGATGCCTTTGCCAACCTTTATTTCAGCAGGTCGATACAGCCAATTTACACCAACCTTTGACTCGCTCTCTTTCCCGGTAGTCAGCCAGCGAATTATTCCAATAAAAGGTGGGGAGTCCTTGGGTGGTTTGAATAGAGCACAATCTCCAACACTGATCTCACGTCCATCCTGTTGGGTGGGATTGGGGCGGGGGGGAGCAAAGAGGCAATTTTAGTGAACTAGCAAATAATTTATCTGAAAATGAAACTTTATTTACAAAAAAAAAGAGAGAGAGAGAGAGAGAGATAAACTCTTCCAAAATGTAGAAAATGCAGTATGAACTGTAAATATAAACATAAAGATAAATATTTTTAGAAATAATAGGTTAAAACATCATGGTCAATCTCACTAATCAGTATCTCATAGAGTAACATTATCATCATCATCATGTAAAATTCTGAGGATTCAAAAATTCATACTTTGTAGTCTCAACAAGCAGCTTTCATTCTCACCTTTATAAGTCTAGAATCTTAACCAAATTATCAAAAGTCACTCATTTACAAATGCACAAAAAAGAAGGCACAAAGAGAAAATTAGACAAAATAAATTGTTTTAGTGACTAAATTCCAGAAACTCCCAATTCTTAGAGCAGCAAGGAATCAAATAAATAGATGCACCAGCTTACATATTAATGTCTTTCAATATTCAATTCAGAAGATATTTATTTCAAGAAAAATGCTTCTAATGTCTGAAGCCTACACAAAGTATTAACCCAACAAAAGACCCCTAATATACAGTTGAAAACTTTAAACCATCATTGGAACCATACACAAGCAAATATTCCATTTTAATGACAGGACATAAAATCTTAGGTCATCAAACTGTCTTTCAAAACGATAGACTGGGAAACCTGGATCTAGTCCTCTAAAAACTCTAAAAAAAAGAAGGATTAATATCCAAAATAAAGTGCACACACAGACAAGTCCATTGACTATCATTGCTTAAGAGATATGGCCTATGAGTAAAAATTCCTACCATTTTAAGTACAATAAAAAAAAATTGAAATATGCAGTCTTCATAGGACAAAACATTCTCAACCTCTTCTTCTACAAATGAAAATCCATATGTATTGCAACCAAACAGCATATATTAATTCATTTCTTATAAAATATTTTCTAACAGGATAGTTTCTGTGAAAAATAGTTTCACAAAAAAATACTACTTTCCACAAAGCAAACAAGCATAACCGTGTTTTTACCATATCATTGTCACATTGTTTATTTCTCAAAAAGTTGTCACAATAACATTTCTGCACTATTTTTTATGGATTCAATGAAGCACTACTCCAAATGTTTGTCTTAATCCTAGGAAAGGACAACGCACAGCAAAATGCAAAGACATACATGCACCAGGAAATATGCATCTCTTGACAAAAATAAAAAAGAAGACAACGAAAACCTATCTAGTATGAGAATTAAGGGGAATGATTATCCCAAATCACAATTTCTCTAAACTAGCAAGCTAACGGGACAATGCTGCAGAATCCTAATTTGCACCAATTGTTTAATATTTTAAAAAATCCAAATTTATGTATTTGCTTTGTGCTTACATTCACCACAACTATCTATAATCAGCACTCATCGACAAGCCATTTTACATTTTACAACAATACAAGACCGCAAAATTAATGACTGGATGGAAATGATTGAACAGATGGGTGCGTATTCCATTCCAGCCACACAAAGTAATGAGGTATCAACAGATGTAAGAACACCAGAAAAGTCTCAACTCCAACATTATCAAAACAGGCAACAGCAGCAATTCAGTCCATTTCCCTAAAAATTCTGCATGAAAACATCGCGTGACGGGATTCTCCAAATGCAGATTTTATCTCCCAAACTATAAAAAAAAAAATGGAAATCCATTGCCCAAATTTCCATCAATGCTAGCCAAATAATACAAAATTACAATAAATGTTTGATCCTGTCAAATCATTAACACAAATATCTTCAACTGATATCTCCCCTTCGCATACCCAACCCAAAATCATTTCATCGACAAATAGGAGTCAAAAACCAGAAGCAACATATGAAAAACACCCCACAAAATGTACACAACGAACAAAGTACCTTGCAAAATGAATTAGCTGGAGATACCGAAGAAGAATACGAGGAAACATCACCAGCTACAACCGAATTGCCACGAGTGGGTCCTGTCCACATGTGCCGGCCCCTTTTCCTTTCCTCACCTGCCCGCCCATGCATAGCCTTGCATTTTCCCCCTCGACTACCATCAATCCCTCCTCCTTAATTCTGAAACCGAACCCTGTTCCACTTCCTTATATCTTCACCAATTCAAAACCCTAGATCCACCTCAAAGCCCAACGTTACACCTTGCGCCACCAGAATCGAAACCCTAATTTTTCACTACCCCAGTCGAATTCCAATCCCGCGAACTCTGAATTCCTGTATAATCGATTCAGCCTGAGCTCCGATCCGTCGAATTAAAGAGATTCGATCTAGAGAAGATAAAGCTCGAGATTCTTATAGAGAGAAAAGAGATGTTGAGAAGAAGAGAAGAGAGAAATCGAAGAAAGAGAGACGGCAAAAAGAAAAGTTGTTTGGGTACTTGGTAGAACAGGGCCGGGCAGGGTCGGGCAGATCGAGCAGCCCGGGCAGCGGGGTGATAGCGTTACCTGCGAATTTTAATTTTTTTTTATATTTTTTGTTGATTCTCTGTTAAAAAAAAAAATTATAGTAACAACTTTTAACTTTAACTGTCCTAAAAAATAAAAAGTAACCAAAAAATGTCTTAACAATTTTTTACAATAAACTAAACAACTCTGCAACCAATTAGATTTTAAATTGAGATTGGGCAAGCACGTGTCATTCAGTTAATTTAGAATAATTTAATTAATATCTTTAAAATACAAATCATTTTCATATTAAAATGTTTTTTTATTAAAAAAAAAAAGAAATAACCTCTTTTTTCTGATTTTCTGAAAAATGGATTCACGGGCCTGGAATAGCAGATGATCCCAAATAACAGAGGCTTTTAAGCAAAGCATAAACCAAACTGGGCCTACAGGCCCATTTTACTTGGTGATACCCACCACCACGTGTGAAAAGTGACTATTGTCAAATCTGCAAGGAAATAAAGCATCCTGGCCCCAACACTTCTGAGTGGGTTTTTTATTAGGTTGTCTATTATTGTTTTATTTGATGACATTGAGTTTTAATTTAACAATTTTTTGATAAAATAATATATTATTAGAAAATAATAACTCAAATCAATAAATTAATCCATGCACGCTATCTGGAATCCAAAAAGTTAAATGTAAAAACCTGAAAAAGATAACATCAAAAACAATAATAGAAACCCATATGAACTAAAGAGACTAAAGGCTCTTCCCAAATAGTAGCTTTATAATATTTTGAGGATAATATAAATATGTGTATCATATAAAGTTGAATCCAACACTATAATCAAACATCATGTTAAAGACTTAAAGGTTCACCTATAAAAAATGTGAGGTTGGGCCTCAGCCCATTTCTAACTCTTAAATCAATTTTGTTTTAATAGTCTTGTTGGCCCAAAAAGTAGATGGCCACACACACGAGATCTACAAAAGGTCCACTATTGATCCCATAAATGAAACTATATAGCTTTCCTTTTCTTTTTTTTCTTTTTTTTTTCTTTCATGTAGTAATCTCTTGTGTATGTAAAGTATTTTAAGACAATATTGATAACATATTAAACAAACTCAAAAATAAAATATGTTCATTTAATATAGAGTGAATAATATCATCATAAGTTTAGTTCTCTTAGTAATAAGGGCATGTGATGTTTTGATTTTGAGGCATATTGTCACGCCAGACTCTAATTACGAGAGGAATTGTTCGTTTTAGATCAAGTCAAATCCCTATACAAGATTGGCAAGACTCGCACAGTTTTGTCCTGTAGGTAAAATGTGAAACTTCCCAGGATGTCACCCATCCTAGTATTTCTGTTAATCAAGCAAGTTTAACCCTGAAGTTCTTCCAACTCTCTAGCCATTCCACCAAAAAGCGCCTCTAATGATTAGTTTTCCCCCTTTTCGATATATAATTCGATTCATTCATGTGTCCCGCATTCCACTACCCTAACTAGCCTGCCATCCTAGAAGCTAGCCAGAAGCTTCGCTCTACCCGCCCTCTTAGGATCGTCTTAGGATCGCTCTGCCGGGTCGGGATGTCACACATATAGCCCTTACGTTTACAAGAGCATTGCTTATTGCCATAAGAGCAACATACAAGTATATTGTTAGAGAAACAAGAAATGAAAATTTGAAAATAGGAGGGTGAGTTCATCAATGTGAAAGAGAAGGATCAACCACTTAATGCATTATGTGCATATGTAGGAAATAAAGGGAGAGAGAGAGAAAAGAAAGAGAGAGAAACAACCATATCTATCCTTGGAATTGTAAAGGGCCAATGAGGCCAGAGAATTTCCCTAATTTGTGGTCCTTGAAGGGGGAAGTTGGGTGATATGGGTATCCCTTAAAGGAGTAATAAAAAGCAACACCCATGTTCTGTCTCTTGTTTTCTTCTTCATGCACTTTTCTTTTCTTTTTTTTTTTTTTTTTTTATTTTTTTTTTTTTTTTAATTTCTCTCTTAATTTCAATATTATTATTTAATATTAAATGATTACCCATGTATTCCACTTTCCAATATGCCATCTATCACTTTTTCCTTTTATGTAATCAAAATGGTATTAAGATCATTTTGCTCATTTAGTCTTCCATTAGTATGGTTGTTGACACCAAATCATTATACATTTCTTCAAGTATTAAGAGGGAGAAAAAATGTAAATTGATCCGGACTAGATTTTTTTTTTTTTTTTTTTTTTTTTAATTTCTCTCTTAATTTCAATATTATATTAATATAAATGATTACCCATTTCCACTTTCCAATATTGCCATCATCACTTTTCCTTTTTATGTAATCAAAATGGTATTAAGATCATTTTGCTCATTTATCTCCATAGTATGGTTGTACACAAATCATTTATACATTTCTTTCAAGTATTAAGAGGAGAAAAATGTAAATTGATGCCGACTAGATGTAGTGTATTTGATCTTTTCACTTATACAACGAGCGAAAAATATTGAGTTTGAGTTCTCTAAACCACAAGAGTTTTTATCAATTTAGTAAATTAAGGAAAGTGTGATATATATTGATAGGAGAAAGTAAAAAAAAATAATTATTTTACAATTGAATATCAAAATAGTAATTTTAATGTATTTGGGTTTAGATTGAATTCAATATCTCCATCATTCTACCTTCAAAAAAAAAAAAAAAATATCTCCATCATTCTAATGTCATGATTTTGCCACTTGGCAACATTTTAATATTCTTAATGATGTACTGATTAAAGGCTAGGTGGATTAAGGATATGAAAGTAATTGGCTATTTATTAAGGTCCCACCAATATGATTTTGACATGTCCCAATGGCAAACAAAAATTGGCTAGAGAATTCTACAGATTACCCCAACATAAGGACAAGCTTAAATTAGCTCATTCCCTCCTTGGCTTCCTAAGGAATCATTTCCCTTTATTTCACCTTTTCATATGTTGACAAATCTGCCCAATTGGACCAATCAGTGTACTCCACCAAACTAAAATATTTCATAATCGATTCAATCATGTGACTGCTGGAAATATATTTTTAGGGTAAATTAGAGCTATTTTTACTTTTTACAAATCTTATGAAATTGACATTTTATAGAAGGGATTTAGTTAGGGTATAGCTATAAAAAATATTCAAATTTCACATCAGAGAGGTTTAATTTGGATTACTAAAGTTATTTCTAGAAATATAAAAACTGTCACAAGTTAAAAAGACGATTCATTACGTAAAATATCTTATATTGCACGAGCTTTAAAGGACTAGTTTCCGTGAATTGAATCAATAACTTTCACATTATAAATATATTAAGTAACGGCTAATAGTTGTTAAAATAGCTAATATTATTAAAGAACTCTTAATTTTACTGGTGACATGGACATTTCAATTATTATTATTATTAAGCTCAAATTGGAAAAAGAGAAAAAGAAAGAAACGAAGAAAAACTGATGTAATCCTTTCACTTTCACACTGCCTAATGTTTGTCCATTTCCTTCTTTATATTGATGAAAGGCATTAATCTGCAACCTGACAGTATATATTTACTGTAAAATCTTTGTTCTTTTGTCCTTTGTATTACTGATCTATTTTTCTTTATTTAAAAAAATAATAATAATAATGCTCATACTGTTAGTGATATTTCTGAGAAGTACTAACTTGTAATGAAATTTAATGATTTATATAACTTATTATGTTCATTAATGAAAGCCTTAAAGAGTCTTTTTCAATAACAATTAATTATATTTATAATCTTACTTAACAACATCAGCAACAGTAGTTAGAGACAAAGTTGCACGTCTCCACCCACTTTATGTATTCAATTCAATTTTGAAAATCTCATGTCGTTTTTCTTTTCAAAAAAGAAAATCTCATGTCGTTTTTGTATTGTGTTGATAAGTTCTCTTGTTATGTTTATCCTATTAGAAGATCTTTTCGGTTTATCTATAAATGGAGCGTCACTCGCCGCTTTCATGGTCAAGCCTCACCGACGTTTACGGTGTCTTATTTTAAATTTTCATTTTTTTCATTTCTGAACTCCTTCGTCAAGTTCTTTTGTATATATTTTATATTTCTACATCATATGACTTTCGTGAAATATGTATGTACTTTTTTGTAATTTTCTGTTTGAATTCTTCTACTTCTATATTCTATACAGCGAATTTCCTATATTCCAGAAGGTTGTAAGTACCACATGGCTGTTCTCCTTAACACATTGCAAAATGTCTCGCAAAAATAAATAATTCTGTATTTATCAAAAGGTTTATTAATTTAATTATACAAAACAAATAAATTTAACTATTGCAATGAAATTATAATTACTCAATACACTTTTCATGTGATTATTCTATGATCATAGTTGGAATTAATTAATTAATTACAAATATCTATTTTCAAAAACTTGAAAATAGCAAATTTTCTCCATCAATCTAATCTATTTATACATTTAAATTAACAAATTGATAAGGACAAGGAAGCATGATGGCTAGAGTTTAGGTTCTCTATCAAAATTAGTAAAACATTTTATCTTGCTAAATTCTTTAGTCTTTCCATTAAAATTCACAAGTTAGCAATGGTTTTCAGATTATAAGACAACCATTCTAATATAGACACACACTTATAGTGTGAAGTGTTATTTATTAGACTAACTTGTGCATACAAAAAATATTTAAACATTTAAAAAAGTTTTTATTTTTAGGTAGCTATTTATACTTCAAAGAGATTAAATAAAATTAGGAAGTTCCCAACTCCAATTGGTATAATGGGACGAGGTGCTGGATAAACATCTACGGTTCGAGTGCGGTATTGTGAATAGAGAATATTGAGTTGGGAGAATCACCCCATAATAGGTCTTAACAGAATTTAAATCCGGATTAATCGGCTATATAAATACCGGGTAGTTTAAAAAAAAATAGTAAAATTGCATTATTTTAATCGGGTAAAATTTCCCCCAAAAGTGAAGAGTATAGTTGAAGAAGAGCCAAAATTTGAAGGGCATTGCCAGTTGTAACAGAAAATGTCAGTCCAGAGACAGGAGGCACTAGGCAGGGATTGGGGAAAGGGTATTATCGACTTGCCATACTGTTTACTCATTAAGGGATAAAGGTAGAAGAGAATGTGTCGGCTGTCCTTTCTTGACCCTTAATTTAGAGGCCCCAGTCCTAGTTTTTTTTTTTTTCTTTATAAATTCCGGTCATGATTTTCTACTACTCCTACACCACCCTACACTTGATCATTGCTCTTGAATTCCCTAAACTACCCCTCTATCCTCAATAATTTCAATGTTTGACTCATATTTGGACATCCTCACATGGGCTCTTACTTTTGAAGGCCAATTCCGTCTTTTCATGCAAAAAAACGTGTCGTTGGTTTCTACCAAAACTAGGTGCATTTAGGGATTAATTAAGGATTCATGATTTAGGGATTAGAAAGTTTTAACTAAATGTTCCCAATTTCACTAATAGAAAAATAGATTTACTTTCATTTTCAATTATCTTAAATCATAGCCATTTTCTTTTTTAAAAATACAATTAATTCGTAATTTTTTGATACGCTCATATTTAATTTTTTTTAAATTGACATCAAAATAAGGATATATTAATATTAAGTAAGATATATTTTATCATCTTTTGTTTAATGGTTAGATGAGAGATTAGTCCATTTTAGACTGGAGAACGATTATATTAAAAGTACTCTTTAAGATGCCGACTAAACCAAACTATCATTCACAAGACAGTGCTTAATGTTTTCAATAAAATCACAGTGTCATTTATATTAATTTTACATTTTGAGAGAGCGGATTTGATGATTAGATGAATAATGCATTGGAAATTAGTTGTAGCTAAATATTATTAAATAATTAAGAAGTGATACTGCCAAGACAAAACGACGTCGTGCACCCTGCATCAGCACGTCCTGCTTCGTTACTCAATTCGAAATGAAAGAAGGAACACTCACTGATTGGTGATTTACTGGTAGGTAAGTTAAAAAACATTAAATAAGCTTTACATGTCTACAAGCAACAGGAAGAGAGAGAGAGAGAGAGAGAGAGAGGGGAAGATAGTTTCTCCTGATGTTTTTCACTGCCAAAATTCAACCTTCTCTTGCTACATACAACCTTCCCACATAAAACTTGTTTTTTCTAGACACTGTTTTTTTCTGCTTTTTCACGTAATACATTTTGTGGGTTTTCTCTCTGTTCACCTCTTTTAAGTGAGCAACAACACTTTCCTCTTTATTATTTTCCTTTTTGTAATTTTTTTTTCTGGTGGGGTACATAATTTGTTTTTGACTTTAAATGCTTAATACTTGATTTTGCTTTCGGGATTGCTATTGTTTTTCTTGAAAAGGTGCTTTTCCCTTTCTTTTCTTATCGTTTCTTATTTGTTTCAATTATTTAGACCATTATTTTCACTTGTTTGCTATGCTGTAGTTACACTTTCATTTTCCAGTTCTCTACATACAGTAATCTGTCTTCTTTTTCCTCCTTTATTGATATAGTTGTGGATGTTTTACTCCTTTGGGTCCTTACATTATTGAGTGTTTTCTCTGGTTTCTTGTCACTTCAGTGAGTTTCACTGAGATTTGGGATCTGGGTTCTGCTTAGATTTGGGTATTTCTGTTGCTTATTGTTTATTTTACTGACTCAGTTTTTCTATTTTGTAGAGATAAAAAAAGAGTTTTAGAGTAAGAAGGAGAGAGATTCATGGCTGGAGGTGGTGGAGGAAAGCCGGAGGAGCCGCAGCCACACCCACCAAAGGAGCAGCTTCCGAATGTTTATTATTGCATGACTAGTCCCCCTCCATGGCGTAAGTATTCTTGATTGTTTTCACTGTTTTTGCACTTTCATTTGTAGATAACTTAGATTCTAAATTCCGTGTTGAATTTTTAAGGTAACTGTTGTGTGAATCTATTTGGTATGTTTTAGGTAGGATTTTAGTATTTCTTAATTGTTCTTTTGGGGTGTGCATCTCGTTTTAGCTGAAAGTTGTCTTTTGAGCTTTCTTTCTCTCTCCCTTTATTGTAGATATTCCCTTTTCAAAAGGTTAAATGCCATTCCTTGAAAATAAACCCTACCGCCTTGTTGATTGAAGATTCTGGTCTCATTATAAAAAAGAAAAAAAAAAAAAGGAAAAGATAAATCCAACTACTTTGTATTTAATTAATCTATTTAATTTTTTCGGAGATTTTTAACGTGTTTTCTTCTGGCTTTATTCTTTTTTTTTTTTTTTTAAAGAAAAATTTATTCATGTGATTTTATTTTGAGGGGGTTTAAAACAAAGGATCTGGTCTTCTGTTGGTGACAATTTTAGTTTAGTTATATTCCTGCTTTAATTTGACTTTTCTTATAAAAGTTTTCCTATTTTTGACATTTGAATATTTATCTTTTCCTATGGCTCAAACTGGACTGCACTAATCCTCGTTTGAGCCATAGGAAATTTAACCAGTCTTTTTGGTACTTATTTTGTTTTTATATGTTATTAGTGTTTGTGTGAACTTTCATTTGATCATTTAAAACTTGTCTGTATGTGATGCAGCTGAGGCTATCCTGCTTGGTTTCCAACACTACCTTGTGATGCTTGGGACAACTGTTCTTATTCCCACTGCGCTTGTTCCCCAAATGGGAGGTGGAAATGTAAGGCCCAGAGGGAGGGAGCACAAATAGATAATTTTTGTTGATTGATTTCTGCTCGGTATATTGATTTTCTTTCAGAGGCGATCTCTAATCACATGATTCTAAGTGCCATTTTTCGATTTTGTAGAAAGAGAAGGCCCAGGTGATCCAGACACTACTCTTTGTTGCTGGTTTGAACACATTGCTCCAGAGTTTGTTTGGGACTCGATTGCCTGCTGTTATTGGAGGGTCTTATACCTTTGTCCCAACTACAATTTCAATTATACTTGCGGGTCGATTTAGTGATAATCTAGACCCTGTTGAGGTTTTATGATCTAACTTTTCTGCATTCTATAAATTCTCTCTCTCTTCTTTCTTCAATGCTGTAGTGAGCAAAAATTAATGTCCAGAATACTATTTATTAAATAACATCTCAATGGTCATTTAAAATAAGAAGGAAACATGCAAGAGTTATAATATATAGAGCTCAACTAAACAATGTACCCTTTAGTTTTTTTTTTTATGGCTTGTTAGTAACTTCATGATGATATTTGATGTCCATGCAGCGATTTAAGAAGATAATGCGTGCAATACAAGGTGCCCTCATTGTTGCTTCAACTCTCCAGATAGTTCTTGGCTTCAGTGGCCTATGGCGTAATGTCACCAGGTCAGCTTGCAATTTTAATAAATGCTTATAATTTCGGCATTCCTTACACATTTTACATTCCCTTCTGATTGAATTATTTTATATAGTTAACTAATTCAATTGATTCACATAAGCTTTCATTCTATGAATGTAAGGATGCTTATGCTGTAGTGCTTTTTTTTTTATTTTTTTTTATTTTTTTATTTCATGCATTGTTGTTTGCTTGATAGAGACTACCCCAAAATAATTCTATTTGAAACTTAAATTGTTGCTTTTTCTTTTGGAATATATGCCAGGTTCTTGAGTCCACTTTCAGCTGTTCCTTTGGTAGCTCTTGTTGGTTTTGGCCTGTACGAGCTTGGTTTTCCTGGGGTAAGTTTTGCATATAACTGTGATATTCATGCTTGCTATGAAAACGATATCTTGTTATATTGAATATTAACTTTTGCAATGTACTTTAGGTTGCCAAATGTGTTGAGATTGGGCTACCAGAGCTCATCATATTAGTATTTGTTTCGCAGGTATTTTTGTTGATGCATTTCGTATACATTTTTCTTTTTTCTATTCCTATGGTGTTAAGTTTGTTGTTTCTTGCATTGACCTTATGAAAAAAAAAAATGGCTGTAGTCGTTGATATTTTTTTTCCGTTTTGCAGTATATGCCCCATGTGATAAAGCATGGGAAAAATATATTTGATCGTTTTGCTGTAATATTCTCGGTGGTGATTGTATGGATTTATGCTCACCTGCTTACTGTGGGTGGAGCCTATAATGATGCAGCACCAAAGACACAAAATACATGCCGCACTGATCGTGCAGGACTTATAGATGCTGCGCCATGGTGTGTTTGCATTGTATTTATATATCTTGACATTTATTCATTGCTATGTAATGTTGCAGTTTCTGGATCCAATATTTTATATATCTTGACATTTATTGATATACACCAACCTATACAAATTACCAGACATGGTAATGCAACAAGAGTTTTTGCAGCATCCCTTTATTAACATATTGGAGATTTGGCAATGAAAGTATTAATAGTTACAAACGATCTGGTTACATAATTCCATTCTACTCTACCATCCGGAAACAAAGGCTGAATCATAATATTCAACCCAATTGCTTCCACTTTGTAATGACATTTGTCAGTCTGTGTGTGTGTGAAGAATTTGATTTGAAGATCTAAATATTGGCAGATTCTGCTCAGATAATTCATTAGAATTGATGTCCCAATAATGGTGGAGACAGAGAGTTTATGATGCAATACAATTTGATTCCACCTTATCTATCTGTTGCAATTTTCCTTAGCAATTTTCGTTTGCTTGCACCTTATCAAACAAATAATCTGGGTATTAATTGGTATCATCTACTATTTCTAATTTGGACTATTTGAGCTTGCAGGATAAGAGTTCCTTATCCATTTCAGTGGGGAGCACCTTCATTTGATGCTGGGGAAGCCTTTGCCATGATGATGGCTTCCTTTGTTGCTCTTGTAGAGGTTTGATATTTTCTTTCTCGTTTTCATTTCCTCTCTCTACTTTTCAACTGCTAGACTTTCAAAAATAAAAATCAGTACATGCATCTCCATTGCTGTCATTTTTTATACTGGTACTAGATTTTTTCCCCTTTGCTATTCTTCTCTTTCAACTGGTATAGTCATTTTCTATACCCATCATTTACTAATAGAAAAGAAAAGAACCGATAATTTTCCATTACCATGGCATAAGAAAGCCAAATCATATACTTTTCATACCATGTGGATGAGCAGGCAATTAAATAATTGGTTGGGCTGCTATCATTGTCTATATATAGTTAAAGGCTCTTAATTCAAAAAAGGTTTTATGACATAAACCCTTTCTTGTTTTTTTCCTGGTCTCACTTTCTCTCTGGGTCTCTGATCCAGTTCAAACATGCATTCTTGTTGTATTATTTGGCAAGACTTGCTTAGACTTCCATGTTGTTTGATTGTTGAAATTTACTCTCTCATATTCAATGAATGAGCAGTCCACCGGTGCGTTTATTGCGGTGTCGAGGTATGCAAGTGCAACTCCAATGCCGCCTTCTGTTCTTAGCCGTGGCATTGGTTGGCAGGTAAAAATCGGTCTCTCCCTTAATAGTAGAGAATACAAACTAATTATAAGTTTGACTGGAAATGTCAGCAAACTATCAATTGATTGATGCTCAAATTATGAAATTAATATGTTTGCTCTTTGTTCTAATTCAGATGAATATTGAGATTATTTTTGTTGTTTTATTTGTGTTTCAGGGAGTTGCCATTTTGCTTTCTGGGCTGTTTGGAACTGTAAACGGATCTTCAGTTTCTGTGTAAGACCTTGGGAAAACCTTTCTGTTATACAAGCATTTTATATCTATCCGAAAGGAGTTGAAGATGAATTAATTCATTTTGTACAGAGAGAATGCTGGTCTTTTGGCCTTGACACGAGTTGGTAGCCGAAGGGTTGTCCAGATATCTGCTGGATTCATGCTTTTCTTCTCGGTTCTCGGTAAGAAGTTGATTTATAAGACTTTTTTCTAAGCTTTCAGGTTGGTGTTTAATTCATCTTTCCTTGTAGTATCATAAAACCTGATTGTAGAATCATTCAACTTTGTATTATGCAGGTAAATTTGGAGCTGTATTTGCATCTATACCAGCCCCCATTATTGCAGCTCTCTATTGCCTTTTCTTTGCTTACGTAGGTATGTGTTCCTAATCTTTATGGTTAAAAGCTGAATGGATATCTTCTTTATTGCAATCATTTGTATGAAGAATGGAGTTTTTAATTATGGGTTTGCAGGTGTTGGAGGTCTTAGCTTTCTTCAGTTCTGCAACCTCAACAGCTTCCGGACAAAATTCATTTTAGGCTTCTCTTTTTTCTTGGGTTTGTCAGTGCCTCAATACTTCAATGAGTATACCGCAATTAATGGCTATGGTCCCGTCCACACTTCAGGGCGATGGGTATACATGGAATCTTTCTTTTTCCTTAATTCTTTTTAAAACTTATGTCAAAGGCTGATAAATGTAATGCTCTGTTTAAATGGCAGTTCAACGATATTGTAAATGTTCCTTTCTCATCAGAAGCATTTGTTGCGGGGTGTGTGGCATATTTCCTTGACAACACACTGCAGCGAAAAGATAGTTCAGTCAGGAAAGACAGAGGCAAGCATTGGTGGGACAAATTCCGGTCATTCAAAGGCGATACAAGAAGTGAAGAATTCTATTCCCTGCCTTTCAATCTAAACAAATATTTCCCATCCGTGTGATTTAGTCAGCACTAAATTACGAGCAAGTTCTTGTCAAAAAAATGTGTTCTCAGTAGCACTGAGAGATCACATTGCAATGTAATGTTTATCATTTGTGAATCTTATTACACGCTACATAGCAGTATAAGATAGTGTCTTCCTTTTATAGGACTTGTTAACAATTATTGAATTTGTTTTTGTTATTGTAAATCCATCTGAGCCATGAACTTTGAATCAGCAATGAAGTTTTATTGCGTTCCAGTCCCTATATGATTTATAATACAAATCTTCTTATTTTGGGATAGACATTACTGTTGACATGTCAGACCCTGATGTGAACAGATTCTTGTCCTTGTTTTGAAAAAATTTTGGAGTGTGTTGAAATCTTTGGATTCTTTTCTCTGCATGGCAGTTTGATTTGACCATCTTCTAGGTGTATGCATTTTCCATAATAGGATTGGTGAGGATTGAGGAAGGTTGGGGCCTTTCTTATTTATTTGTTGAAAAGGAGTTCCAAGTTTTTGCATGGTCACAAATGAACCAACTCTGCTTGCACTTTAAAGTGTAGCGGCCCCTCCATTGTAGAAAATAGATGCATGCAAATCACAACAAAGATTGGTACCGTACAGGGAAGTAAAAGATGAATTTCTTTTTAACTCCAATAATTTTCATAAAAAAGAGATATTTTAAATACAGTTGCACTGAAGGATCAAGATTAGTTCTCATACGTCAATGATCATTATTGTCCAGTGTAATACTGGTTATCCTGAATCACTATGGTCAAGGATGGCTTCACGTGGTGTTTCGAGTGGGCCATTAATGGCTCCCCAAGTTTCTCAAAATTCAAATTTTCACCTTATAAATTGTATTTATATTTTCAAGAATACAACATATTTTCCTTTTCCTAAAAAATTTTCCTCCTATCTTGAAAATTTAGTTCCGTCCTTAACTGGGGTACTGCCCAAAATGAATCCTTTAGGAGGGAAAGGTCAAGAGAATTTTGTGCATGGCTTTATTTGGTTGGATAATATTCTTCTAAGATTCTGCAAAAGGCATTGAAAGAAAGGTTTATCAAGAAAAAAAAAAGTTGAAAGGAAAGGGAGTTGCAGGTGCTAATTCTGCAAAAGCAGATGCTTCTTTCAGTACTAAAAGTGCTTCCATGCACCCAATATAGATTATGATATAACTCACTTTACAGATTAAGCACTTTAAGAGCAGCAAGCTCAGAATTTTCTTGGAAAGTTCAATCTCTATACCACTCTTGTCTGAAACTAAACCTTTAGGTTTCTTTACATCTTAGCTTTATGGATTGTGATCAAAACCCACTATCAGATAATCCAAGACATTGAATGTTTAATTAGTAATATAAAAATTTAGATTAGGGTCTTAAAAGTATCTTAGCAACCAGATCATTGTCTTCCAAATTCTATGAAGCTAAACCTCAAGTTGGACTCTTGTTATCAACTTATTTAACTAATAGAACATTCCCTTAATTTTTTTATACCTTCATGTACCCTATTTGTTCCCAAACAGAAAGATCTCTTCATTTTCTTAATAACCCATATCACAAAAATACAAAAGGACACCTAAACTCATTACATGGTTCTTGTTATGTTTTATAGCTACACAAGATAAACAGAAAAAAAGAGAAGAAGAAGACATCTCCTTAATGCTCCTTATGCTGTTTGGTGAGGGAGATTAAGTGAGGTTTAATTAGTTTTTAATTTAGAAAATAAATGCCAAGTTAGTGAGCATAGGGACCAACAAATATTGTTCTTGGTTATCACTATTCAATTCTTGAAGAGGAGAAGAAGCCCAATGATACCCACAAATTTTATAGTTAAAATAAAGTATAAAAAGAATTAATTTATAGGTGGACTTTCATATTATATGCATGTATGGTTGGACAGATTTTGTGTACTTAGTTGAGATCTTTGATATATTAATATTTAAATACTTGTACACTCTCCTCTTTTAGCCAAATTTTGAACTAGAACAAGTGTATCATTTAAGGTGGGCAGCCATATTACTTAACTCCTTCACATGGCTACTTGTTCTTTAAGAAATTATTTTTGAGATTTGGTTCAACAAATTAGGGTTGTATTACTAACATATATACATTATTTCTAGTTTATGTGTACATCCTTAATCCTCAAAAGTGTAATTAGGGTTTTTATGATTCATGGACCATATGAGACACATTTAAGGAAAAAAAAAAAACATATCGTGTTTGTCAATATATTTTTAAGTAACTTTTAGCGTTTTGATTGATTAAAAGCTAAACGTTACTTTTTATAGTGTTTGACAATATAGTGTTTGAATTAGTTTTTAGAGATTAAGGTAACATTTTGTGAAAAGTTAACTCATGTAACGTTTAACTTTTAGTATTTCATGAAAAACTACTAAAACAGTTAACAATTAAATGCTAATAAAACAGCTAATAGCTACCAAAACAATAAATTTTACCGAACAGACCCGAAAATAAAGGTGATAAGATATTGTCTATTTATATATGAACTAATTACATTGTTCTAGGTTGTTTAATGGTGTAACTCACTAACTCTAATAATTATTATTATGAGAAAAAAAATTCCAGATATGGGAATTAATCATGAAAAGGTCAAAAAAGGTTGAAAGTGGTAAGCCTAAACAAGATTTATAGATTTGATTAACATAATTAAGATCTTGATGTAATGAGAAAAAAAAAAAAGTGGTGATAAAAAAGACTTGCTGAGGCATGAGAATTTCTTAGGACAAGATCTCACTCTCACTTGTAACTTTGTGAGCCCACCCCACTTGATCAAATGGTTGTGTTACCAATTTCTGCAACCAGGCATGAAATGTATCATTCTCTCCCCAGAATAAAAATGATGGTGTTGAAGCAATAGAGGAAATCTAAAATCATTGTGTGGATAAAAAGCTAAGAATGGCTCTATTGCATGTGTAGGTCAAATCATCTACTACTAATTAATTAATTAGTTCCAAAGCTTGAGTCCAGTAAAAATCTTGATTTTAATTACATGAGCAACAAATTGATAGAACCCTAATTTCCATTATTGATAGAAAATTGTATTGAGCAACAAATTGAGATTTAAATACTTGTTCAAACAAACAAGTACTAAATTTCTTCCATTTGTGTGTTCGATGTCAATTAATAGGGAGGAGGTGGTGGAACCCTAATTTCATGTTTAGGGACCCATTATAATTTCAATTCAACGGATTGTTTGAAAAATGAGGTCCTACGATTTTTTTTTAATTATTCTTTTTCTTTATGCACTCTTAAATTTTAAAAACTAAATTAAATCAAACCTTCTCATGCAGCTTTGTTCTTTTGATGGTAACGCTCTTTTTCTCATAGGATACCAAAAGCAAAATTCACAATTCATATAAATTTAAAAAAAAAAAAAAAAAAAAACATTTGTGTGTTCGAGTCAATTAATAGGGAGGAGGTGGTGGAACCCTAATTCATGTTAGGGGACCCATTATAATTTTTCAATTCAACGGATTGTTGAAAAATGAGGGTCCTACGATTTTTTTTTTAATTATTCTTTTTCTTTATGCCACTCTTAAAATTTTTAAAAAACTAAATTAAATCAAAACCTTTCTCATGCAGCTTGTGTTCTATTTAGATGGTAACGCTCTTTTTTCGTCATGGTTACAAAGCAAGAATTTCACAATCATTTATAAATTTAAAAAAAAAAAAAAAAAAAAATCTCATTTTCCTCTTGTTTTATGAATTTTTAAAAGCCTTCTTGGAAAAAAAAAAAAAAAAAAAAATCTCATTTTGCCTCTTTGTTTTAGAAATTTTAAAAAGCCTTCTTGGGTATTGGCATAAAGATGGGAAGCTGCCACACGCGACACGCACTCATTACGTGCTGTTTCGGGTGCCAATTTTGATGTGTGGAACATAAGTAACTGCGCCTCCGTCCCCGGCCCACACCACCACGTACCGCCGTGAGGCGGAGATGGTGGTGGTGGTGGTAGGCGTCAGCAGGCCCACACTTGAACACGCACGAAATACTAGTTTTTCACTAACTTTCACGCCTTTCGCTGGATGAAACAGAAATGTCCTTTGTTGCTGGTCCCATCTCTCCGCCACGCTCTCTATCGGCACGTGAATGAATTATTCTATCACCTTAGTATGATAATATTATGGATTAAACTTACATATACTTTATTTAAAATCAAAAGCAACGATAACGTGAATTTTTCAAAAATTGTCTGATTTTTATCCTTTTTATTCCAATTGCAATCAGAAATATTTTCGTTTTTCATAAAATTTCATTATCATTTGTTTAATAGTTATGACTAATTTTAGATAAGTTATTCCCTAACTGAACTAAATTAAATTGAATAATCTCAATATTAATTTAAATGAATGTATTATTTTGCTAACCAAATTTAAAATAAAATAGTATAAAAATTAAATTAAATTGGTTCGACTCGATTTTGATACAATTATTTTATAAATAAAAATAATTTGTTAATTATATATGGTAATTAAATCATGAATTAAAACCAAATAGTTCTTCTCACCAAATCAATTAATGATTTTTTATAATATTTTACAGAATGGGACCGAAATATGTCATTTTGATTTGATTTTGGATTAGAAGCCTAGTATTATTTACCCCTACATTTATCACCTAAATTTGTGGTTTTTGGTTTACTATTCTTATCATTGTTAAAGTAGAAGGGCAATTTTCAAAGCAAGAAATTCCTTTTAATACGTGCATGTCAAATGAAATAGGAAGTGGGTGGGATTGATTATATGTAGACAAAGCAGTCTTCTTCTTCTTCTTCTTCTTCTCCTACGTATATACGTGAAACTGCCCAAGAACACCTTGAGGTAATATTGCCATTGATAAGAGCAACATAGACGTAATCCTTTGTTCTAATCTATTAATTTGCCAAACTTTATGAATTAATGTCAATACAAGCAACAATAGATTACATCATCAAAATAACATTTGTGAAGTCTGAAATCATTAACTTTAACAGATTTTATCTGAATACCATTCTTTTCCAGCATGAAAATATATAATATAACCGGTTTAAAAGAATATTTAGATTATTTAAATAATTTTACCTTTGCTGTAAAAACAGCATAGGTAGGGTTGGGTTATTATTTTGTTCTTACGTTGTGAATGAAACAAAAACGAGCTATATGTGGATTGTGACAATGTATTGATTTTAGCATCCTATCTATAGGGGATTGGATAAGAGTAGCCTACACCACATGACTAAAAATGTTTCGATCAAAAGAAAATTTGGATTAGAATAAATTACCTAATTTAATAAAATTTGCATCTTAATTATACTTAATATATTAGAAATTTTTTGCATTAAAAATACTATTAAATTGAGTTATATTATCAGGATATTTTTATCAAACAGACATATATAATTGAATTCCTAAAATTTAAATCTTCACTTTTTATACTGAACACAAAAATTTTAAATTTATAAATAAATTTCATTAAATTTTGTAGAATTCATTTATTATAAAGAAGGGTAAATTTCTCACTAATCTTCTTACCTAGTAAAATATGTAAATAGTTAAAGGTCTCGAGTTTGAGTTTTCTTCATCGTATAAAATTATCACTAATTTTGATAAATATTATTCAAAAAGAAAGATTACCCTATTATATAGTTCATAACGTTACTCCAAAACATTAAACCTCTTTCCTATCAAAAAGAAAAAGAAGGGGTAAATCTGAATTTGAAAGCTTGTTGATTCGAAATTACTGAAGCATTAAACCAGAATCGCAGGTTGAGTGAACCAACTAAACACTGTTGGACACGTGTGTAGCGGGAGGCATAGGATTAAACAAAGTTTTCCGAAACTGACAGTGAGGTTATAAATGGCTTTGTCTTCGATAGGAGAATCTTATTATGCAATGTAACCGTGGATTACTATAGAGATTGGTCTCTGGTGGACCAAAGTAAGCAACGCATCTCTTCTTTATTTAAGGTTGAAAATCACATGTGGCCCAACTTTTTTGTCTCTTCAACCTCTAACCAATCACACCTCACCACATAATTACATGTGATACAACAATATCTCTATTATCTTAAAAAGAAAAATAAAGACAATGGGTTAAATGAAGCAGGAAAAATTTACCGCATAGAAGAATAAAGAGTGAGTAGTGAGTGGTGGGTGGCTATAAAGACAGTCCTATTCTAACTTCAACGCCTCCCTCTCTCTCTTTCAGCCCCCTCTTCCTCTTCAAGCTGTTTGAAAGAAAAGAAAAGAGAGGAAAGGAAAATGGGGAATTGTCAAGCCATAGATGCAGCAACGCTAGTGATACAACACCCAAGTGGTAAAGTTGACAAATTTTATTGGCCTGTTAGTGCAGCTGAGATTATGAAGATGAACCCTGGTCACTATGTTGCTCTTCTTCTCTCCACCACCTTATATCCAACTACTAAAAATGCTGAATGTCCTAACACCACCACCACCGTCGTCGTCACCCCCACCACCACCACCACCAATAATAATAATAGCTCTGTGCGGATAACAAGAATTAAGCTTCTCAAGCCTACAGATACTCTTCTTCTTGGTCATGTTTATAGACTCATAACTACTCAAGGTTAGTTTCTTGATTTTCCTACCTAAGTTTTAACTATTTTCTTGTTCTTTTGCTCTTTTTATAAGTAGACTTTTGAATCTTAAGTCTAATTTGCTTTGTGGGTTTTTGTTTTGTAGAGGTTATGAAGGGTTTGTGGGAAAAAAAACAAGCACAAAAGAAGAAAAATAAACCAGAATCAGCAGAGAAGCCATCTCCCGACGTAGAAGTAAAAAGATCTCAACTTGAGAAACATCATCGTCAGGTAAATATCCCATTTTGTATCCTCTTCATTTTTTCTTCACTTCCAATTTTTTTTTTTTTTTTTTTTTTTAATATCCCATATTTGTTATCTCTTCATTTTTTCTTCACTTCCAATTTTTTTTTTTTTTTTTTTTCCAATAGAAATTTTTTTTTTTTTTTTTTTTCAATAAGATAATTTTTCAGATTTCATATGGTTGCAAACTTAGGCCCCAGCCTTTTATTTTTTATATAAGAAATGATATCTTTATTATGTTAATTAAGGCACATGTAGAAAAATGATGTTATTAATTAACTTGTAACCCATGAAAACTTATAAAATGAAATTTAATTTTTCAGGTAAGCAAAACTGAAAGAAGCAGAGGAAAGACAACAACAGCTACCAACTCTGGCAGTGGAAGTGCAACAGCAGCAGCAGCAGCAGCCAGATCAAGAACAACATGGCAACCCTCACTCCAAAGCATCTCAGAGGCTGTCAGCTAATTAATCATGTTTATTATAATTATTATTATTATCATGCTTAATTACATGAGAGAAACAGATCAGCTCATCACCTGCTCACAAAATTTAATAGAGAGACAGAGAGAGAGAGAGATCAAGATTCAAAATCATCATTTGTGGAGGTAGCAGGTGACTGTGACTATTAAATAGCAGAGTGAAACTGAATCTTCCCTTCCAAATTGCAAGATTTGGGTCAATTCACAGTTGTATAGCTCCCAAACATAGTTATTAGCAAATTAATCTTCTTTTCAAATTGAAAATTAGACTCTTCTGCTTATTATGGTTCGTTTAATGTAGTAATTGCTGCATGTTATTGATGATTTATGACCAAATATTCAAACCCAGAACGGGAAAGAAAAGATTAATTATCTTCTAATTGAGAATCACTGGCACAAAGAAATTTATCATTTTAATTGATTGAAAGTCTAGAATTTCTTAGTCACTAATGTTAACTAACAGTTTTCAGAGAGAAAAAATGTTTAAAAAAAAAAAACAAATATTTTTTGCCAAAGGATCAAGAATGGTATTGAAATTGGGAAGAAGCTTTTTTGTTTCAAAAAAAAAAAAAAAGTATTTAATGCCCAGGTAGTTCACATTCACATCTGTTATATTAAAAAATTAAAAGATTTATAAGAATATATGGATTTGATATTTCAATTATACATCTTAAAACATTTATTTTGAAGGTTGAGGTTGGACCGACAGTGATAACTAAGTGATTATTATTGATTATAAAAAAATTTGAAAATTTAAGATGATATTGTTAGTTATGAATTAATGAGATTAAAACCAATCAGCAATTTCCTCAAAAAGGTAATGACAATTGAAGTCTAGTCAATAGAAAGAAAACAGCTCATCTCATCTCCATTCTCCAAGTACAAGCTCTTTCATGTTCAAGAAGCAACAGTTATGGCTTTACTATGCAGAAAGAAGAAGTACAAACAGCTAAAATTTTTAGATATATATCACATCTAATGCATTTAATAGCCACATGCCTTACCCATACTTTTTAGATCAAATCAAGAAGTCTTTCTTACATCAATCTATCTGCATATGTCATTCTTACTTGTATTCTGAAATAATTTATATCAAAAGCTATGATAAGATATATATGTAGTAGGGTATTCCAGAGCAGGAAATTTCTTATCTTGCAAGTAGTGGATAGGTTGGGGTTTTACTATTATAATATTCTTGATTTGAATGCAAAAATTAATTATAAAGATTCCCCTGAAGCTTCTTAACTTTAGCAATGAAAAAAAAAAAAAAAGGTCATCTATTGCGCAAAATATTCTATATTTATGAACATTTACGAGAATTGATATATACGAGTTTCTATCTCGTGCTTTTGTAAAGAGATAATTTTCATGGGTCGAAAAATCTTGATCATTAGTTTGTATATTTTTGACTTTGAAACAATCATCATAATGGTAATTTTCAGTGCATTAAAAGATGGAAGACTCTTTCTTTATACTAATTCTCTTCCATCTTCAAGAAGCAAAGACAGAGCAGACCTACAAAAGCAAAAGGTTTCCCTTTTTCTTTCTTTCTAATAAGCTTACAAATTCATAACAAACTATAAAATATAAATATTGATCTTCATGGAAGGGAACTTTTAAAGTAGGACAACTGCAACCAACTCACCATTAGAACATTCTCTAAGCCATAGGAACTTTGAGGACAACTGCAATCCACCTCACCATTAAAATCTACTAAGCCATAGGAGTTTGATAATACTAATATAATATATATATATATTATATATAATTTCCTACATTAAGTGCATAAAATTCCTATACATGGGTGGGCCATCAACTGTTTGCCACCATATACCAAATTTTTGAAGCACTACATTAAAAATTTGTCTCTGCTAAGAACAATGATTGAATATAAGAGAATCAGAGAAATGAGTTGTGGAGCAATGAATATGGAATGTAGGGCATGGCTATACCTGTTTTGGCTCTGGTGGGTCGTAATAATATCTTTCTCACAAGTTGAGTCTACCAATTAAGACTCCAGAATAGCAGCTCTAGATTATAATTGGCTTGCCTTTTATTGGGTATTGAATGGTAGCTCAAATTTCAAAGTCTAAGCAATTATATGCCATTTCTTTGCTTATACAAGACTTTATCACTACTATTCTTCTTCCAGGAAAAAGAAAGCCTTTGCTTTCAGACAATACAGCATGAAATGTCAAAGCGTTTTTTTTTTTTTTTTTTTTTTTTTTTTTTTTTTTTTTTTTTTTTTTTTTTTTTTTTTGTGGAGCGATAATATTTGTGATCAAAGTAGAGCCACCACATCCTCATAGTTAATTAGCAGTAATGTTTTTTTTTTTTTTTTTTTTTTTTTTTTTTTTTTTTTTTGTGGAGATAATATTTGTGATTCAAAGTAGAGCCACACACCTCATAGTTAATTAGCAGTAATGTCTGTCAGGATTGGTTCTTTTAAAGCATGAAAATGAGATGATCCTTAACTGTTGTTTCTGCACTCCAACTTGTAATATAGAAAAAGATATTCGGATTCTGTCTATTGTAAATCAGGATTCCAATAACTAAAAGATTTTCACTACGGGAATCTAAATCCGTCCTGGTAAAATTTCATGTTTCAGTTTTAAATGATTATGTTTAGGTGAACAAGTAAACCCAGAATCATAACTTATTTGTATCATTTTCTCCTTATTTTGCATACCCAGATAAAAGATGAACCCTAGAAAGAAAACGAGACCAAAAAAAAAAAAATGAGAACCCACTATGATGCCTTTTACTTTGGCATGCTAAGGGAAGTTTGATGACAAAAAGGGGAATGAGGCATCAATATATTATAGAAAAGTACCAAAGATGACAAGCACACATTGCCAAGCGCTAATTACAAGACACCAAGCACAGAAAATGAAAGCATATCAAAGCTTAAATTTAAAAATAAATACAAAACCTCTGTGCTTTAGTTCATGGTTTATTGAAAGGTTTTCAACACCAAAAATCTCTATTTATTAGGGACTCAAAGCTCACACTAAACCAAAAAGAAAAAGAGTTAGGAACAGCATGGAGCTCTGCAACTGAACATAATTTCCTCATAATGTTATATAGTAGTAGCTCTTCTACTTGACAATTGCAACTGATGCTGAGAAACAAACTCCTTGAGGTATCATGCATTTCAAGATTTGTGGAACACTGTTTACATTCTTATTCAGTTGATGCAATCTCAGTCACCGGTTTAGCATGTTCTTGCTTGTCAAGCTGGCTGAAGTTTCCCTTCTGCTTAAAGAGTTGGTTGTGATGGTGCCTACAATAGAGACGCTGCTCATGGGCTACATAGTTTGATGGGCTGATAACGCAGCCTCCATGTGTACACCTGAAACAGGCCTTGTGATAAGACATTCCATCGACTGCCACCTGAAGGAATCAGAAAGATTAAAACAACCATAAAACAATGTCCTGCTCCTGCTTTTGCATAGACAATCAAGAAAATGAAGGGGAAAGATATTCACCAGGACAAAAACCTTTTGGACATGTTGCATCAGGTTCAGCATTGAAGTTTCATTTATAGTAAAGAACTGTGAGATTTGTAAGAAATAGATTGTACGACAACGTACAAGTTTGACAATCTTTCTTCAAGCTCTAATCAAATTTTTTAAGTTAAGAGTTAGATTTCACTATGTTCTAGTCCTTTTGCATTTGCAATGCTTAGAGACTAGTAAAAGAACCCATTCCATTCATTTTATGAGATGTGAAAAAACTGTGCCTCAATTGATGTCTAGTTTTTAGACCTAAAAGAGGTGAAAAATAACTGTGCCTTATAACAATTTTGCTATCTGATGAAGTCAGAAAGTAATTGACATCAATCCCTTCATATTTGTAAGTTAATCCCATGTAAATAAGCAAGAAATTATCAGTAAGGTGATATTAAGCTTTTCTAAAACAAAATGTGTATAGACCGAATCCAGACATTGTTTTCATGAAACATTAAAATGAAACTTTTCAAGCTATCAGAACTATCAAATCATAAAATCAGAAACAATTTTTTCATTAGTTTCAAATCCACAAAATCCTAGAACAATATCATTTCGTAATGTATAGCTCATAAGTAGTCCCATATTGACTTGCCTTTTCAAGTGGATAAACAGTTTTCTTGCATGCAACACATTTGTCCTGAGTTCCAGCAAACATGCTTGAAACTTTGCTATTAGTATGGACCTGCGCAATTTAATTCACAATAATACGTAAAATCTTAATGATCATCTACATTGCAAGTAACAAGTATGAATTATTTCTAAATTAAATCATTTTCTAAATTAAATCATTAACTTAATCTGAACAGGTAACACTATTATATACCTGATCAGCCGATTTGTCAACTCTAACAGTTTTTGGAGTGCCTAAAGAAGGGGAAGAAAAAAGAATTCATGAATAACAAGAAAGAGAAGTCATGAGAGGAGAACTGATGCTTTAGAACATCTTAACAACAACGAGTCACCTTCAAAACTTTTATCCAAGCTTCCAGTCATTTTGAATAGTTGATCAAAGTGAGGCTTGCAATACAAAACACCCTCAAAGGAGGAGTAATTGCTCAACTGCAAAAGTATAGACCAAAAATATATTGTCAATAGTGAGGGATCATAGTGATCTTGTCTAATAATAGAATGAGGACACAGAACTATCAGTGTAACTTATCATCATAATTAATCAGATCAGGGATTCCCCAAGATGTCCTGAATCTTTATATTGTCCATAAAAGACTTCAGACTCAAGTTTCTTTTAGCAAGTAGTGGGTACATGCATATGGCTAACATGCAAAAATCTTTAAAGAAAATGTTAAGCAGGCATCTGCATTCCTCAATTTTATCAGTTTGGTTGAATTTGGAATAATTATGTAAAAGAATTCAATTAGATCATGTTGTGTAAGAATCATTTCAAACCGATGTAAATCAATATATGAAGTTAAGTTATTTTATTTTCTTGATTACCTTTACTCTTATAAAAACAACTAAGAATGCTAAAACTTTTGCAGACTGCAGTAGAAATTCTAGGAGCATTGGTGTAATTGGACTATGAGAATTAATTTTACATTATTTCTTGCAAAATCAGACATTTCTATTGAATCAAAATCATTTCTTTCTTAAATTGAATAGTGAAGTTTATTGATTACATAATTTCCAGACATGAGAATTAACCAAATAAGTTTGAATTGAACTCTAGGAAAATTTGGTTAAAGCTTAAACTGATTGTTAAAACCAGGAAACAAAGTTCACTGAATACTCTGAAAGAAAGCAGCAATTTGACACTCAGTTCCCTCTATTCATACATGTTCTTTAGACTACAGATGTTTTTCCTTGTATTCTAACAAAGTTCCAAAAGTCACTAAAATTGAACTATACATCATACAACACATATTCCCCTATCAAAGTTTAATTTTTGAAATTTCTAAGACAGTTTAGATTCAAAATACAACAGAATCCGTTTCGTCTGTTCTTTATTTTTGTCTCTTCCAAACTACCCACCAGGCCGACTAAAATAATAGCAAACATGCATTGCTTCTCAACCATTCAAAGTGACAATTAATATGTTAACCTAAGATCTACCTTCCTCCGTCTCAACCCCACCTCTTCCTTAATTGATTGCCTGTGGGACTAATGAATCCCTTCACCACTCACAATCAAATTGTACCAAATCAAGTTTTAAACCAAAGAAATAGAGCTATCACCAACCAAACAATCAATATAAAAAAGCATTCAATATCTAAACCATAATCCAAATGAATTTGTCATGTGACCCTGAAAAAAAAAAAAAAAAAAAAAAAAAACAAAGTTTAAACCAAAGAAATAGAGCTATCACCAACCAAACAATTCAATATAAAAAAGCCATTCAATATCCTAACCATAATCAAATGAATTTGTTCCTGTGACCTGAAAAAAAAAAAAAAACAAAAAAAGAAAAAAAAAGAGGAAGCACAAACCTGATTAAACAAATTTAATTTGGACTTTAGTTACTTTTAAAAACAATATAAGATATGTATTAAGAAGATTTCACAATTCTAGATCACTCATTGATTAGTAAAATATTCATTCAAACAGACTTTCTAAAAAAAAAAAAAAAAAAAAAAAAAAAGAGGAAGCACAACCTATAAACAAAAATTTAATTTGGACTTTAGTACTTAAAACAATATAAGATATTGTATTAGAAGATTTCACATTCTAGATCACTCATTGATTAGTAATATCATCAACAGACTCTTAAATAATCTAACCTTGAGTCCTCAACTAATCACCATCCAAAAGCAAAAAGAACAAAGAAAAATACTAACTTAATGGAGAGTATATACGTAAATATAAGCATTAGCAACTATAATCAAGAACATAAACATCAAACTACATAAAGTTCCAATCTTTAATTATGCAAGAACTATACATAAATAAAAAGAAAGTAGTGTTCTCTAACCTTAAGAGTACCCTTACAGTGATGGCACCTGAAACAAGCTTTGTGATAAACTTTATTATCTGCAGTAAGCTGATCCACTAAGTAGACAGTCTTTTCACATGCCTTACACTTCTGGGTTGTCCCTGCAAATGTTGCCATCTTTGATCTCTCTCTTTGTAGATATCTTCAATTCCCAAATAAATAACAACTGGATTGGAAGAAACTCTTGTGGTCTCTTTAGATGGTTTAGTGATAAAGAGAAGACTTTGAAATTTCTCAGGCTCTGATGATTTACAGCTCAGAGACGAAGAGAGAGAAGAACTAAACAAAAACGGCCAAAAAAATGGCTAAGTAGCAGTAAAGGCGTTTCTGGTTAGACTTTCAAACTTTGTACTTAATGGAAATGTTTGGGGTATTTATGTAATTTGATGAAAGGCAAATGTTCATTCAATTACGTAAATACCCTCTGTCTGTCGATGGTACTCATGTAGAATCAGCGACAGTAAATTTAGCTTCCTCGAGAATTGAGCGGCAAATTACCTAGTACCCATATTCAGGCATATTGCGTTATCAAACCACTCTCTCACGAAGCGCGTAAAAATCTATCCCTGTTAAAAAATTCATTCTATTTTATATTTAAAAAATTTACTTGAAATGTTTTTTATTTCTTTATTTTTTGAAAATAAGTTTTATAATTTGTCAGTATGGAAAGGGAGTGAAGATGGTATTATAGTTCTTTAGAAATTATTTTTATTAGTGATATAATAATTATATCTTGAAACTTGAATGTAAAGGGAGCGAGTATGCTGCTAAGCATAATTGGAAGGGAAAAGGGAAGCGCTCTCTGTAAAAAATATACATAAATAATAATAAAAAAAAAAGGTAGATTTTTGGTAATGTGGGGTCTGACATCATAATTACATATTGATTTTTATTTTGTCATTATATAATTTATACCATAATTTATATCAGAGACAGAGAGAGGGTAATGCATCCACGACCAGAACAACTCAATCCAATTATGATACTCCATTTTTCAAAAAGAAAAGAAAAAATAAAAAAAAAAATAAAAAGCACCACCTCCTTTCCGTTTACTTTTTGTTAAAGATTCTGGCTTACACGTGTCAAGATGCCATTAGTCAAATTAGGAAAAATAGAAAAAAACAAGGAAAAAAAAGTATTTGGATTTTATTTTTGAGTTTCCAAATGCAACTGTCGTATTAAAGTATTAATTAAAAGTCCGTTTTCAACTGGCTCAACTTTTATTTATGAGACATTTAACTATATATATTATATATGTGCAAAATTGTAATTTGAATATTAGAAAAAGGCATTCTTAATCTCCTTGACAATTAGGTTAGTAGTTGGAATGCATTATTGGGGGGCCAAAAATTGTCTACTTTGTTATTAAAAATTGAAAAGAAAACAAAAGCCAAATACTTCCAATTTCACTAAAAAACCAAAAATTTTGAAAACTTTTAGCATCATTTTGTTCTTATTTTTCATATTCAAAAACAAACATTATTTCATTCTGGACCTTCTGCCGAAAGCGAAAGCTCCAACCTTTCCACCTTTCTCCTACTATTTATAAACTTGAAAAGCATCTTTGAGGTGGCTCAACTTGGTTTAGCTCTATTTGCTCCACACTTGCGTAGGCAACAACCATCAACTCATATAATGTTTATCACAACAACAAAAGGTGCCAAGCCAACCGCCACTCATGTTTATCATTGACTCGATCATCCACGCAATAAAACAAAACAGAAGCACATGGTACCATCCGGAAACGCGTCTACCTTTGGGATGAACTTAGATATGAATTATGAATCCAAAACCATCTTTTTTCCCCAGGACTCAACAGGACAACAAAAAATTACAGTATCATAAAGGATTTCATACCCAACAGAACTACACGTATCTGTAATGTTCTGCATGTGTATCAAACACAAGTTTTAATCATGATTTAATGCTAACAGAAAACACGATTAACAACTCTTGAGAAAAAGCGTTTGATTACAAGAAGAGTGATTGTTCTGCTTATTCAATACCGAGATAAAATCATGAAAGATCTGGAGATGTCATGAGCAATGAAATGGAATTTTACATAGTTGCATGCTCCTTTATGCACTACTTTCCCCTTCCTTTCTTCGAGCCTCCTCCCGCATTACTGCTTTGACATAAATTTCATAGCAACAGCCTGAAACAGATACCCAACATAAGAGTGCATAATACATAACAATACCACCCATGCTGTGCAAACATTCTCCAGTCCAATTTAAGGAATCACACTGATCAAACACGAGCTACATTCTTCAAATTTGCTAAAGATGTTCATATTGGTGCCACCAGAAACATAAAATCCAAGTTTCACCGTGACTCTCATAGACAGAATATGGAGCTCATGTGTGCTGTACAAACACGTGTGAAGTAGAAAAGGCAAAAATTATTTCATTGCAGTTCCCACTTCAATAGCCAGGCCAATCTCATTGCTTTGCTTGTTACTCATCCCTTAGGTTCCAGCCATAAAAATGTCATTACCAAAAAGGAAAAATTTCAGAGCCAGAAAGGATAAAAAGATTGGTAGAGATCTGTAATTCTCAAGGAACACTAAGTAACTCGAGAAATAGATTATCTCCTTTCTATTGTGGTTCCATAAGAGTTTGTGTATCCCATCACTATTGTGAATCAAGATCACCAAGAAATTGTTTTCCTTTCCATGAGCTGTAGATGACACGCCAAACCAGATAGAACATGGCTCTAGGAAGCAAGCTGCTAGTTTAAGAGTTTTGAAATTGAAGAGTTCCAAATAGAGGAGGAAATAAATTACTCAAACAAAAGAAAGGGAGAATGAAGAAGAGGCCATGAAGATGCCCAATGGCCAAGGATTAGCACCTAGCACTTCATAATGCTATGTACAATCAGTGGCAGATAAGGGTGTAAATTGATCCCCTTCAGCTTTTCTAATTTTCTTTATATAAATATAAAATTTTCTAAATTGACCCCTCTTAAAATTAAATCCTTCTTATAATATATTATATATTCAGAAAAAAAATTTCTAGATCCACTGCTATTTACAATGTACACGCCTGCCCAAGTACAAGTATGTCTAAATATAAAAGGACTCCCCAACCCATACTAAGACACGAGCGTTTAAGAGTGGACACTGGACAAGAATAGGGGTCATGGGCATGCATTGTGTTAGGGTACCAAGGCAGAGATGAACCCACCAAATTTTCCAGTTTCATCTAATATCAGATTCAGTTATCAGATTTAAAGACTGATTTCAAATTTCATCCTTAAAAGTTTTGATGTTTTATATGTCAATTGGAAGCACAATTTTCTACTTCGAACTTGGTGCAGAATATATTCTTACCATTTAGAAACAACAAAGAGCAACTTTCTGCTTCTTGATTGGCAGCTGATAAGATAAAATATATGGTGATTGAAAGCGAGAAATCTCTCCAGCCAGGGAATATTTGAAAACCCTCGCATAATCTTAAGGGCAAAAATTTGGATTCAGCATTTTCCTTGAAGAATTAACAATCATTTCAAACAACAGGGAGATTTTGAAGAGCAAAACTGTTGCATACCCAGAACTTCATAGTTTTACTATACGCTCCTAACCATTGAATTTCCCGAGGGGATTATATTCTCGCTGTGCACTGAGAACCTACTTACCACTGTGTGCTTTTGAGTTTCAACTAGTAAAAAAAAGCAAGAATTTCCAGTACAGGAAGGTGGGAGAATAACAATGAACAATTTTCTTTAGTGTATATCAAAGATACCAGCATACCTGCTACAACCACAATTGTGAGAACATCTCCAACTCTTTTGAGTCTCCACACACTCTTCTTGTGTGATTTGAATCGCTTAAGAACTGGATCTTCTGCCAAAAGCTGCAACGTAAATGACTTAGCAAAACAAGGTTACTGCTCACATGAAAACCTCAGGAAATCAATATCCAGTGCAGTTACCCATTAATTTGCAGAACATCAACATAATCCAAGTATGGATGAATAATTCGAGGTCAAAAGGCCAACAGTTTCTTTGCAGATTAATTAAAAAAAATAGGAACTTTAAGATCTATATCGTTAATAAGACTATTCAATATGCTAATCTCTTAAAAATTAAAAACTAGAAACTTTAAGATCTCTATCAGCTGTAAGACTATTCAATATACTAATCTCTTAAACATTGAAATGCGAATATAAACTTCAATTATTCCTCATCCAATAATGGAACGTTTGATTGAAAAATGTTAAACCATTCACTTTTAGGCAAAATACGGATATCTACCAGACTGTAACACAAGACAGACCCATTCTCGAATCAAACAAAGTTCTACCCTAGGAAAAAGGTTTCAAATCCTAAGCAAAGAGGCAACGACCAAAAAGAGCAATAACGGAGAGACAGAGAGAGAAGAAACTCACAGCTTTCTCGCGAACCCCAGGTTCGACGTGGAAACCACGACGCGAAAGAGAGAGTGAATCCTGTGTCTTCTTCAAAATTTCAAAAGAGAAGCAGCAGTAAGAGAAATAGCTAAATCAAATTTAATCCGAATCAACCAGTCGATCAGACGCGAATAGATTACCTGAGATTGAGATCGAAAGTGAGAAGAGATGGTGGAATTATTGAGAAGGAATGCCATTTCTTTTTTCCTGTTGGAATGAAAAGCGACGACGTGATCAAAATGGCAGCTGCTGAGTGCCACGAGCTCCCTAGGTCCCGAATGTCTGCTTCAGCCACACAGGGTGATTGTCTGCGTGAAAGAAATCTCGTGACATGTTGAGGCAGTTACCATGGGCACCGGGTTACTCACCCACTTCATCGACCCGACCCGCAAAATGAAATGGCGGATTTGGTGCACCATGTATTACTTTTTTTTCGGTTCCTTGTGGATATATATATATTTTTTTATTGGAGGCTTTTGTCTCTGAAATAATGTTGCCAAGTCTACAATAATATAATTTTTATTTTCTTAACTCGTTAAAATTAGTAAAAAGAATTGTAGTTACTTACTAAATAGATATTATTTTAATCATAATGTTTTTTTGGAAAACATAGATTCGTTAATAGTATGAAAATTAAGTTTATAAATATTTACTAAAACAGTAGATTTCAATCTTGTAATTTAAATATGAAACTTACTATCATAACTAACAAAATTCATTAACGTTTTTAAATTTAAACAATCAAGCATGAGAATTATCTTTTTTTTTTCTTAACTAATCATAAATTTTATGATTGATGATGATTTTAATGAAAATAAACACATATGAATTAATATGTTTTAAATATGTACATACGATGATTGTGTGAAACTGTAAATCTATTATTGCTCGTAGACTTGATATTAAAGTCAAGTGGATTAGAAGACAATCAAATGTTGGGACTCATCTTTTTACTAGAGTTTCCATTTGCTCTGCTCGACTTATGTTTGGAACAAATGAAGATTGTTTCCTTAAAAAAAAAATCATAACAAGTTTTTAAGGGTATTTTCAAAAAATAGAATTTCATCTTATATTTCAATTGATTTTTTACGCTATATTTTGAAATAATATTATATTTAAGGAAGAGAAATAGATAATATATTATTAAAACAAGCTTTATTTATATTGGATATTGGATATATATATATAATATTCAATATTATAATATCATGTGAAGTAAATTTAAATATTTCTACTTTTTTACAGTAAAAATAGGAATGTTGCCACTTTTTATTTCTACTTTTTGAGAATATTGAGAAAAAATGATTGAATTTTCATATTGGCAAGAATATATGAAATTATTTTTTTGAGAAAATAAAAAATATGTAATTGAGGAGCCAAAATTCTGGTTTTTGGTGAAGCCACGTATATTTTGATTTAGTCGAAGCAGCGGTTTAAGAGCAAGAACTGACTCGCGCATGGAAACCACAAGACACAAAAATGGCAATGAGAGGAGCATGCACTCTTGCAAGACAAGTAAACCAAAAGCTTCCCGTGCCCATTCCTCGCTGTCTCGGCCTCAGATTTTATTGCTCCTCCTACTCTCATCCTCTCCATGGAAGGTTTTCATCAAATCCCACTTCTCAAACTGGTGATCAATCGCCCTCTCTTTAATTTTATTGTTTTAAATGGCATTATTTTGAAATAATTTTCAATTGGTTTCGTCGTTGATTCTCTGTTATACCTTTTAGCCTGAATTCTGATCGCATTAAGCCAATTGCAGTTTTTAAATATCCAATTCGTGCAATTCATGAGGCAACGGTGGATCCCGTAACCAGCAAGAAACAAGATAAGGAACAATCTCCTCAAAAATGGAAAATTAAGATGCTTTATGATGGAGATTGCCCACTTTGCATGCGTGAGGTCTGCACAGCACTACTCCTTTGCTTCCTGCTATCTTTTTTCCTTTGTTATTTCTAATTTGTTTCCATGTTTATGTTGTCAGGTTAATATGCTTAGAGAGAGGAATAAAAGTTATGGCACCATAAAGTTTGTTGACATTAGCTCAGAGGATTACTCTCCAGAGGACAATCAAGGCCTTGACTACGAAACTGTTAGTAAATTATCAATTATGTATTGCTTATTGTTATTATTATTATTACTTGCAACTTGACTTCTTGCATTATAATATATGAGGCATGCTTGGCAGTGGCAACATTGTGACAAGTGGAGTTTGTTATGTAGGTTATGGGAAGAATTCATGCAATCCATTCTGATGGAACTGTAGTTACAGATGTTGAAGTACGCACCCTAATCTTTTATCAAGTCTTGATTTAACTATTTTAGATTTGTAAAACTGTTGATGTTTCCCTTCTTGATTCCGTTATGCTTGTTAATCTTGGCTGGGCATAATAACATAACAAATGTGGGATCCTGTAATTGCATGTATGCCTCTTTTTGGGCATGTAACCAGATAATATCTAATTGGGCAAACTTCTTCTTCTAATTGGATCCATATTCATGTTGTCCTGCTATTTTTCTGTACACAATGTTGTCAGTGTCTATAGATGTCAGTTCATTCTGTCATAATAACAGGGCTATGTAATCTCTAGATAGTCTAAATATGCCAAAGACACCATCAATTGCGTTTATCTCCATAATAAACTGATGCTCGACAACTTCCACAGGCATTCAGAAAACTGTATGAACAAGTTGGTCTTGGATGGGTTTATGCCATTACCAAGTATGAACCTGTAAGTCCCACTAATGATTGTAATTGTCCGCTTCCTCATTTTGCAAATTTTGCCTTTATCATATTCTTGACAAAATAATGCAATTTTCAGATTGGAACCATCGCTGATGCTCTATATAGTGTTTGGGCTAAATATCGTCTTCAAATTACAGGTAAAGAAATACTGTTTTGCTTCTTAAACTGACTCATGGCGGTGAGACTTATGCTCTTTCTTTGTTTAATATAATACTTCACTTGCTTAATTGCAATGGCCTAATTTTGGTTTTAGGCCGACCTCCTTTAGAGGAAGTTTTGGAAGCACGAAAAAAGAAGGTAAGCAAAGCTTCTGCTTAAATTCCTTGTTTAAGTTTTTAATAATGTATTCCATTTCTTTGCATATTTTGATTTTTGACAAGAACTTTAACCATTCATTGATTAAATAGAACACAAAAACAATTTACATGTTCTAAGATGGTAAATTTATTAGCTAAAGTGCTGAAATAGTAGGCACTAACCTAAATTTCAGAGTTCTTTGTACATTATTTTCCCTGCATAATGAACAGCTGAAAGCTTAGTCTAATGTCCTGCATGTTTCTATCAAGTGGAAATGCTTACATGATCCATGCATTGATTTCTAATTGTTCTTGCAGGCTGAAGTATGCAATGATAACAGTGCTTGTAAGATGTGAGATCTCTTCAAAAATCCAGTGATTATAATTATAAGTTTCATCTTTTGAACTTTGCCTTGAGCCCTTATCCAAAAGTTGCACAATTTAAGAAGAAATACATCTTCCTTTCTGGTACAGGAGAACATGTCCTAGAGAATCTGTTTAAAAACTTGCAAGTACTGTAATATGCTATGTTACATGAATGCATATGTAAATTGCACACTTGTATATCTATGGAAATCAAATTTTTTAGCAAATATCGTTATATGTATTCTTTTAAATTCTCCAAATTACATGGTTTACTTTATGGGAATGTTTTCCATGATACACGTTTCATGTTTCCGTTATTCTGTATTTTCTGCTATTTGCTGCAAAATGACAATTCTGCTTCCTTGCCTATTAGCAACTTGGATACAAATTGATTAATGTTTGTATCTGAGCTTCCACCCATACTAACAGCTTTCTTCGCAGCATCTCTCCATTTATATGCGTTTGTCTTAATTTCTCGATTCCTTTCTCCGCCCATAACTTCCTTTAAACATTTCTCAAGTTCCTCTCTTGTTATAATTCCCTCTTCATCTTTCTTACCTCTTACTCCCACCTTCCACACATCCTCCACAAACTTGGCGTTGGTTGGCTGGTCGCTCCACTGCGTCACACATACCATTGGCACGCCAACGCTTAACGCCTCCAATGTAGAATTCCATCCACAATGTGAAACAAAGCATCTAATAGCTTGGTGAGTTAGAACTTCTAGTTGGTTGCACCATGACACAACCAGCCCTATTTCGCCTACTGAGTCTAGAAAATCAACAGGTAGCTTATTTTCTGATTCCTTAATAACCCATAGGAAAGGCCTATTGCTTGCTTTCAAACCCCATGCCATTTCTTCAACCTGTTTGGCTGAAATGTTTGCCATGCTTCCAAAAGACACATATATCACCGACTGTGATGGTTTTGTGTCTAGCCATTTCAGGCACTGGTCAGTTTCTGTTTCCCATAGACTTGCCCCATAAGCTGTATCTCCATCAATTTGTTGGTCTAGATAGGCTGATGGCACCATTGGACCAACCATCACTACTGGCCATAGGCCGTTCATGGCTTTTACTAGCTTTTCAACAATCAAAGGAATGAAACAAATTTAGAAATCTGCTTATGAATTTAGACCATATATTTTGAAATTGATACCAATTTTATTAAGGGAATTAATAGAATGACTAAGCCAATAAAGTTTTAAACTTTGGTTCTCAAAATTTATAGCCTCAATTAAAACAAAAATTAAAAAATTAAAAATAAATGAATACAATTAAAAATTTAGGTTTGTATATGACTATGAATATGGAATGAGACTTAGTTACTTTACCTCAATCTCCAGGTCTTCAAAGGAGTTGCAGAACACCCAATCAGTTTCATCTAAACAGTGAAAGCCATCAAAGACAGCATCCAAATAAGCAGAGTGATTTGTTGGAAATGCAAGAAAACTTGGCAAATCGAAGAAACCTAGTGGAGGAAGGCCAGGGAATGAGACAGGCAAAGTTTCTTTCTTGACAGGAAAATCCAAAACACCCTTGTCAAAATGCCAATACATAGAGCACACAGAAGCAGAGTTAGTCAAAAACAGAGCAGAATATACCCGAAGCCTTGTAGCCACATCAAGAACCCAAGTCAACAAAGAGTCATACACAATACAACTAATAGGAAACCCTGTGGCATTGAATTTCAAGATAAGCTCAGTTAGGGTTCTTGAACCAGTTGTTTTGAATGATTCTAGATAAGCTTCTACACTTGAAGCTTGATTGAAGCCACCTTCATCAAAGCCATCAGAAATGGGCTCAATACCCACAGCAGGGGAAGCTTGGATTGAGCTGATAGTGTAAGGGGTTGTGGCAAGAGTGGCCTTCAGTCCTTTGGAGGCTAAGCGCTTAGCAAATTGAAGAAGAGGGTTTATGTGACCTTGAGCAGGATAAGCCACAATAATTACATGGCATTTTAGTTTAGCCATTTGCCTTTGTTTTAACTGTTGTTATTTTGGGTTCTTTGGATAATGATTTGAAGAGCTATTTATAGGCAATGATTTAATGCTTGAAATGAAAATCCCTAATTGCATATTCTTTTGCCTTTTCTTTCGATATTACAAAAAGTCAAATTATATTAAAAAAAAATTTTTTTGGTACATTGAATGATTTGAAGAGCTATTTGTAGGCCATGATTGTGGTGGAGTTAGCAAAATATTGAAATTCTTCAGAGTAACAGTGATGGTCGACAATAGCTTTTCTTTTCCAAAATCATCTTCTATGACCCTGGTGTGGCTTTAGCAGAAATTAAGTCTTTTAGCAAAGCCACAGCAAATCCTCCGCAGTTCCTGGTCAAACAAGCTATAGCAAAATTTTCATCTATCATGAAGATTTTTGAGGCACCAAAACTTGTCCTTTACGTCCCAGACAGACATAATGGAGACTACAAATATAAAATCAAAGTTTATTGATAAAGATTTTCATCCCGAAGATCTTGAATGGTTCTCAAGATACATAACTTCTCATCAAGAATATATGAAAACCGAAAAGAAAGATTTAATTGCTTTTATTGAAGAAATGCTACAAATACAAAATAATAATCCGATATGAGAATTGCATAAATTCTAGCATGCCAGTTTTGCAGCTATTAAGTCTTATATTCAGGCTTCAATTTAAGCAATGCATCGCCATCTACATACTTACAAGTTTAATATTAAAAGAAAAGATTTCCTAATCTGTGCAGCAGAGCTAAAGACATGTAAAGAGAGACAGAGAGAGAGATTGGGAGTATCTACAACTAATGAAGCCAACTTATCTCTACAACTGCACACAAAATTTTACTCGGGCAGCATTTTATGAATGCTATATCTTGCCACTGTGACTTGGTAACGTTTCTTTTTCACATGGTCCATTAATGTCTATGGATTTCTCGAACACGAGTCCTTTTCAAAGCCACACGTCTCCTAATAGCGAACCATTTCAACACACTAGAGATCTTTGTCCATCTCCTCTGTGCCTCAGCAACAGCTGTGGAACGTGCCAACAGGAAGCCCTCAACAGCACTATGTAAATCAGCTGATTCTTCCAAACCAAGGTTATGAGACGGAATAGCTGGATCAAAAAACCGCAGATGATCGTCGTCACAAAAAGCTTGAGTCATGGTATCAGTGTCACAAATGAGATGGTTGGAGACTTGGCCTGAGAAACTCAAAGGATGATCATATCTAAGACCCATATTTTCAATGCTGGGCAAGGCATAATCATCCAAGCCACTTACACCACCAACAGAATACATAGATGAAATAATATCTGGAGAAGAAGCATTTGGTTGTGCATAATCAAATCCACCCATCTTGTGTGAATCCAAAGGCTTGTTACCATTACAGCTCTCTGACCTCGGTGAGCTTGAAGGATATGGAATGTTAGACAAGTGTGATGAGCCATCCACAAGAGAGGCTTCATCTTCAAAAGAGATAACCTCCCCAGGGTGTTCAAATGCAGCAATTACCAAGTTTTGAGCATCAATCTGAAGGCAAAATTGATAGTAAGAAATCAGAAATTACATAAAAGCAAGCACCAAAAAATCGAGTAAAAATACTAGGGTTCAGGCAAAGTCTACATGCCTTTTCAGTATCAGATAGCTTATCTATAGGAACATACTGGCTGTCCGAAAGTAGTCCCATCACTTGTCCCACAACATTGAAGACCACACCACTTTTGTGTTGAGAAGCAGGAGCATAATACAAGTACATTCTCTTATCAAGCACACATGTCCGAGCATGCTCTATAGTAACTTCCCACATCTTAGCAGACATACCCGTTCCAAGAACCTGCACAAAATTCATATAAATGTCTAATACAACTGCAAGGAACCCTTCTACTAAGCAACCTCCGTTGCTGAACTTTTTCAAGAAATTCATAAAATTTTAATAAGGTAAGATACAACATGAAGCTAACTACAGAGTTAGTTCCTTAGAATCCTCAGTTTCAGATTCTTATTTACAATCAACACATTTTTGGGTAAGTGCCTACGTCAATGAACAAAGATCCTTTTTCATCTCACATGGACTTGAGGTGTCCACCATGTTGAAACTTGAAGCATGACTAGTTGCACATGCATTTATTGGGGTTATATTAATCGGTCACATAGAAGGTGTCAATAACTCAATATCTACCAAAATAATCACTTTCAACTTAGGCACTGATAAAACAATCTCCAGCTTTTTCAGAATTTTTGAAGACGAGTAATGTCCCAGTCATCAGCAGATAAGCTTTTTTCACTGAAAGTGTCCACCATGTTGAAACTTGAAGCATGACTAGTTGCACATGCATTTATTGGGGTTATATTAATCGGTCACATAGAAGGTGTCAATAACTCAATATCTACCAAAATAATCACTTTCAACTTAGGCACTGATAAAACAATCTCCAGCTTTTTCAGAATTTTTGAAGACGAGTAATGTCCCAGTCATCAGCAGATAAGCTTTTTTCACTGAAATTCCAATTTTGAGAAAATATCTGTTTAAATTCCAATCTAAGTATTATCATTTCATAAATGCAGAATCCAAAAGGAACAAATAACAGAAAAAGTTTGCACCGGTACTCAAATATCTTCCATGAAATGAGTAAAAAAAAAAATATTACAATGGCAAAAATATTATGATTTTTAATGAATGAGGTAAAACTTAAAAGCTCTAAATTCTTACATGGCGAAGTCTTTGAGGGTCTACAAAGAGCTGGGTCAGGAAATCCTTCACAGTGTTGATATTTTCTCTGCTTAAACGCTTGTGGAAAGCCCCATCTTTGCCAATCTTTTCTAATCTCCAAACCTCATCAAACAGAGATGGAGGGTGGTGCTTCTTGTACACTACATGAAAATGGTTAAAAGATTTTTTAATCTTCCAAAAGAAGAGAATACAAATTGAACAATATGCAATGTCAACTGATAGATACTTTTAAGCATGAGGCTTAAACATTTTCTCTTACGCACTCAATCTGTCAGTATCACAGCACAAGTCAACAAAATTCTCTACTAGAACAGGCAAAGCCTACTAAGAGAAAGGAATAACTAATTCACATCCACCACCACTTATCAATCCAGTCTCCACAGTTATTACATGATGTAATAATCACATCAACAAGATGGTACTCATAAAAGTTATATGAGATTAATAAATTTCATTCAGAGCTATCAGAATCAAATTATTATCACATCCACCATTTAAATTTTTGATAGTCTGATAAAAACAGTAGAGGAATGCTACCGCCACTCATCAAATAGGAATGCATGAATAAATACTCACGTTCTCCACGGTGATCCCTGACAATGAAGGATTCCGTCTTTGCCTCTCTTACATTAGTTCCATCAAAATTATCCACGACTCTTGCCCCAAGCCTGAACCTTCGGCTTCTTGTCCAGCTTGAATTATCAGTAAATGAAATATCACCCATAAAGCCAATTCCCTCATTTAAATTCACAAATACATCTCCTGTAAGAAGGGGTTTCTTTCCTTCTCTCTCTCTGACGATGTTGTTCTTAAACTCATCATGTGTCCAATTGTCTCCCTCGTCACTATCAAAATCTCCCTCAAGAACCACAATTTCCACCTTGGCAAAAGATTCTGGGCCAGCGTTAACAATTTTCCCAGAGAGAATATCAATCAAAACTACTTTTACAGGAGAACATTCTTCTCCTTCAATTCGAGCTCCAGTGAACACTGGAAGAGAGAGGCTGTTTGAGAACTGCAGCTTTAAGCTTCTTGATTGAGAAGAATCTTTTTCTTTCCCACTGTTTCTGCACAAAAATGCAAAACAGAAATATGAGCTATTACATTGCCGTGCCAAGGTTCAATGGATGTCACAGGCTCCTAATAACACATATTTGATATTTCTCATTTCTTCTTCCCTCTATGGATAAATAAAAATTTCAAAAACTTCAGAATATTGATTCTTGCCTTTTGATGTTGGCCAAATGTCTTTTAAGAGCTAATTCAACTTCCTCTTTGACCTACAAAAGCAAAATATAGAAGATTATTCATTGACATATGATCAAATGAATTCTATGTATTGTTTGTAATAGGGAAAATTCATGTGAGTTCATCAGTAATATGAAATAGGTAGCGAAGTCGAATGCTTCTGCTGGTTTAAGGAATTTGTAATTTTAGAGCATTCTGAGCTCAAGATTTGATTAGTGGAGAAGGCAATTGCTATTAATAAAGAGCCAAACGGCTAAGTTGACGTCTTCCTTCATTTGTGCAGTTTGGGATTAAATATTAATATCCAAGCCCATAAAATATTAACACATTATGAGAGCATACAGATATCACAATAATTTTATGATTTCAAGGACACATGAAATTCTGAATACACATAAAAGCTCAAACTGGACCACAATAAACTGATCAGGCAACGCACTTACCACCCTACGAATCAATGGTTCCAGAACTGGCTCCAATAAATGCTGGAATGATTGCATCTTAATTACCTCCTGAACCACACTGGACATTATCAAAAAGCATATTAGATACCAGAACAGGAAAGTAGATAAAAAGATAACAAGCAGAAAAATTTACAATCAATAATCCAAAAGGAAAAGAACTAGGGGGAATAGTCGATGAAAAAGAAAATAAAAAATTGTCAAGCCATATGCAATTACATTCCGCAAAAGAAAACACTCTCCACAAAAATTTCCTAACAAGTAGATAGTGAATAGACCAAACATGACAGTTCTTCGGTCACATTCACAACCAACATTTCCCTTACAACTCAAAAATCCTAATGCTCCATTTAACAGAATCACCCACATCAATCCTCCTAATAACATTCTTATGGAAATCGAATACGCATGGATAAAGCACATTCATCAACAATTCAGCTCTCACTCATGTTTTCGACTGCTGCAATAGAATTTCTATCATAATCATCAAGGGCAGAACACGCTTTTTCCCAATAGAATTTAAAATCTCAATCAAGATTGAGAATTGGATAAAAAGCAGTTCAATTTCAGTCAATAACAATAAAACCCTGATCAAAAGATGAATAAATACTCACTTCTTCAAATCAAACCTCCTCCTCTTCTCGTCCTGATTATTCCCTTCTGGACGAGGCTTGCCCTCCTCAGGCTGCCTCTTCTGCGACATTATCACAACCCAAAACAAATCCAATCCCTACCACCAACAGCAAAAACACTCTCTCTTGCTGGTTTAAACGATAGCAAGAAGCAACGATCAAAAACGAGACCCACAAGAGAAAAACAAGAAGAAGCAAAGAGACCAACATGCGGCACAAGAACCATAAGAGAAAGGAATATATGAATCTATAGCTTACAATAATAAGAGGAAAACAAACCGGAATTTATATGAAAGCAATAATTGCTAATGAATGACTAGAATCCAAAAAACTTTCTTTCCGGTAGCTTTAAATTTATCTTGTGGACGTGGGAGTGTCGTGCATGTATAAACATATGTATGTATATGTATATGTATACGTACATGTACATGTGTTCGTGTTCCTATTCATAATTTTGCTATCCATTATCTGGGTTTGAGTTTGGGGTTGGCTCCTCAGTCATCTTCCTCGTTCGTCTTTTCTTGCTGTGAAATCGGTCTCAGTGAACCAACGATTCGGTGAGACGAGATAGAGAAGGAAATGGGGACCACAGAAAGCGCGTCATGGACTATTGAAACGAGCGGGCCCATCCTATCTGACACGGTTTCGAAATACGTCTGTTTTATTATGTTTAATTGTTTTTTAATGGTTGAATTATAGTTTGTTAGTTGTAATTATGGTTAAAAAAACCCTGGTCCAATACTATAAATTTTATTAAACGGTTAAAATCACTGTACTGTATATAATAATAATAATAATAATAATAATTATTATTATTATTATTATTATTTGGCGAGTTAAAGAAAGGGCAGCTGCTAATTGGATAATTTTTAATTGTTTAATTGTTTTTTTAGTATATTTGAATAATTTTGTTGAATAAGCAGTGGTATTTTATTTAATAAAAGAAAAAGAAAGAAAATAAAGGATGGGTAGTCAATCGAGTGACCGGGAGAATCCCATCCGAACCGTCTTTTTGTTAAGTTGGACAACCCAAAGAATAAACATCTCAATTATTTTATTAGAATAAGTTCTACGTTACATCAAAACCGACCATGTAAGTCATCCGTTATATCATAATGTTAATCCACCCACAATATTTATTTTTTAAAAAAAAAAAATACCCACAATATTGAATTAAACAAAAATAAATAACTATTTAAGCTCTTAAAATTTAATTATTTTATTCTTTTTATTTGACAAATCTACTTATTAGTTCTTTTTATTTGAATCAATTTTTTTTATTTATATATATTAATTAGGGTGAAGTAGATTTATCTAAAAAGCATTAATCTTGCTTTTTTTTTAGTTAATTAATTATTAAAATAAAGAAATTATGACTTTATAATCTTTGTTTCGTATGAGCAACTTAAGCTTCAAGTTTCCTGCTGATATTAGAAGAGAAAAAGTGCCAAACAATATGCCAAAAATAGCAGTTTCCACTTCAAAAGTGGCACGTAAAACCCCAAACGCCATCCTAAAACCGACACTTCAAAAATAGCAGTTTCCATTTTATTGACTTTATAAACCACAATCTATATCTACTTGTACCTTTGCTGAAATTTTTAGGACTGAAAAAGTTAATTGAAAATCAGCAGAAACGAATTGAACCAAAATCAAAAACCGAAAACTTTAGGATCGATTCATGTTCATGTGGATAAGAGTAGAAAACCTTTTTTTTTTTTTTTTTTTTTTTTTTAGGATCGATTTCATGTTATGTGGGATAAGAGTTTAGAAAAACCTTTTTTTTTTTTTTTTTTTTTTTTGGCTTTGTTTGGGACAAGCAAGGGTGACTCTTTTTTTTTTTTTTTTTTTTTTGGCTTTTTTGGGACAAGCAAGGGTGAAAAACTTTGAAATGCATGGAACATGAAGCATTAAGATACGTCCTATCATCATTTTTTATTAAAAAAAAAATGCAAAAATAACGAATGGCATGATTCACGAGAGCAGGTAATTAAATAAACTTAACAACTCTTTTGTAATTTTCTTATGAGATGACTAACCAAAAACCAATTTTTAGCTGGAGTTTTTGTTTTTTTTACACAAATGTGTTTAATTATAGTTTTGAATTTACGAGATGATTTGTATATTGAAAATAATAAAATTACTAAAACTATTTTAGTATAATATTATAGATGAAGAATCTTAGTAAGAATTAAGAAATTTTGTCATTAAATGTATATCCTTTCCATTATTTTTTTTTTTCATGTATAGGACTGCTAATTTTTCAAAAATCATCGGTTGTTTTATCGCTTGAATTATGAATTCGTATAAGATAATACGCAGATGTAAAATATAAAAATATAAAATTTCATGAAAATTACTCCACATTAACAAAAATATAGTAACAAATTTTCAAACCATAATGAGGTTATAAAAGAAAAATATTGTATATTTTTGTATCTTATATCGATGAAACGATCTCACCAGAATCTATTCTTTCAAGAATGATAAGTTTAAAGTAACAAACTTTTAATAAATCTCCATTCTTTATGGACTGTTGATCATGATTACCAACAAAAGCGAACTCCAATTGTCTCCCTCCAGCAGCAAAATCAAATGTTAAAAAGAACAATCAACAAGGATGTCCTTATCAACCAGTTACCTACCATTCATCCTTTATTTCCAGGAATCTTCCCTTGTCCTCTTACTTTTAATTCACCATTAATTTGCAAGAGTACAATCAATGAAACAAAAATCAGATTCCAGCCATTATCACGTTGATTTTTTTTAAAATAGTACAACCCAGATCATCTTTGTTAGATTTGTCGTATTTTTTTTTAATACTTTCAATATGTATTTACTCTATTTACGAGGATTGAATTCTCAATTTCATTTTACGAACATAATCTTTATAAAGAGAGTATAAACCATATATCATATTGATAACATAAAATCTATTTTCAAAACAAATCATCCATATATCATATTATTATTTTATTTTTTTTATAAAGGGAGTACAAACTATATAGTAATAAGATAAAATGCAATCTTCAGTAAATTTGTGATAATTTTATTTATAATAAGCTCTTTAAATGAGTATTTACCGTATTTATGATGATAAAATCATTGAAGTCATTTATGGATCAACATCGTTAGATGTGTCCACTTGCTTGAAATTCGAAAAGGAAAAGCAATGTTAACTTTGCAAAGTACTTTCGAGGAACGTTCTCAGAATCGAGAAGTTTGTAACTGACATAAACCACATACAGGAGAGAATATTAATTTGAATGGAACCGGAAACAGAAGAGCCCGTGAGTGTAGACTTGGATTGGAACCTTCTTCTATAAGTAACTTCAAGGATATATATATATATATATATATATATTCTGTTTCTTGTCTAAATGCTACGATTTCACGTTAGCTCTTTTTTTTTTTTTTTTTTTTTTTTTTTTTTTTTTTTTTTTTTTTTTTTAAAGAGATTTTCGGAGAATATAATAAGAAATGTTCTTATTATTACATAGATCGATATGAAATAACTTTTATGTTTCAAATTGAAATTTAATTACGATAAAATTTATTAATAATCAAATAATAGCTTAAGCAACCACAAAGTTAAATAAATTATAGAATAATATTATGCAAGATGGAATTATGAGAAAACTATAGAAATAAATATAGAAAATTTTCCATAGAGTAAGGAAAATTTTTTTTATCTAATTAGTGGGGAGAATTTTTTTTTGTAGCTAAATTTTTATAGTGTGATTTTTGAGATCTATTTAAAATAAATTTAAATTTTAATACGAATAATTAATTTATATTTTTAGAAATCTTCACTCTTCTTATTTCTAAATTAATTATTTGATGAAAAATGTAAAATTTTTAGCAAATAAATTATGCATGGGTTAAGATAATAAATAAATTATTGTAAGAAAATATGTGAAGATAAAATAGGAGTTATTTTTCAATTAATTTTCCTTAAAATAACGTTTTTTAACGTTACTTTCTTGGTACTTGAAAATTGAAATAACGTACGGTGTCGTAAACATGGTGGGGCTACGAGATTTTTTATCTAACACGTGTGTGGTCATATGATCACATGCATTGGCCTCTTCGAGTGAGTGAATGGTCAATGATCTCAGTTGCCACTCGTGTGTTGTCCCTTAGGATTGACAAGCTAGATAACAGTAGAGTGGGCCATAAGGAGATACTTTTGACCAGCTCATCTCGATTCCTCCAAATATCAATTTAGTCCGGAATGAAACGATGAGGTGGAATTTTTCATGGGACCCACTTCTTGGCAACTTGGCATTTTCATAAAATCTATATAGATTTGAATTCTGATATTATCATCTTAGCGACAAAATGGAATTCAATACAAAGTTTTCTTTTAAGTTCTAGGCATAATTTGGAACAAATGAATGATAGTTATAGAATTCATTTATAAATAAATTTTATATGTTTAATATGCTGTAGTTTAAAATAAAAAATTCATCATAATAATTATTTTGTTATTTTTAATTGGTGTAAAAGTTTTTGTTAATTTAAGTAATTAATTTGAAAACTAAAAAAATATTAAGAATGTTATGGGTCGAGCCCAATTTCATTTAGTTGGGCTTCAAGTTCAAGTTATCCGGATCTGAGTTTTAGTTGCTTATAAATAGTTGAAAAAGAAAAGAAAAAGAAACAACATAAACCTATATATGTCATACATAGAAAATATAGCACATCAACATAACCCAGGCCCGGCCCAGCAGGGTAGATACATCAACACACATAAAAAGGGTCCTAAAAATTAAGGGCACTTGGTATTGTTGCCATGGGTTGTCATTTCAGTATAACATTTCCCACAAACTTCTCTATTGCCTGAGGTCCCAGGTGGCACACACTTACACCTAGCACAGCACGTGCCACATGCCCTAGTGCACACGTTTGGCCTCGAGTGAAGGCTGCATCTCTGCTTGCAAAGCCCTCCACAATCTGATCATCATTTCAAATCAGTTTAGAATTTAAAATTTGAAATTTAATTATATCAAAACAATGGATGAAGATTGAGGAGAAAGAGAGACCTATTTCTTGCATGAGCCTCCTGTTTCCACCTCTAACAGCAGCCTCAACCTGGGCCATTTCTTCTTCCATTTTCAAATCAGATGACACCTGCCATATGCATGCAAGTTTATATAAAAACTTAATTTAATGTCTAAAATTGACTGTGAGAACCACTCTGTACCTCTGCGAGGCAGAATAGCAAAACCACTGATACAAGAAGCAAACGTACAACTGCTGCCATGGCTGCTTCTCAAGAAGAGTATATGAGCAATGGAGGAGGGTGGCATTTTATAGAGGGTTTATTGCTACTGACTTGACTAAACTAGTCACTCTTATTCTTTCTAATTACAATTGGATTTGTTGTGTGATGTGGGGACAAGCTCACTTCCACCTCTGGAAACTAATAATATGTTTGGATATGGATCGTTAAACTAGGTAAGGACACGCTTGTAATTTTCATTTTATTTCTTATCATTTTATAAATTGTTAAAAATCTTTGTATTTTTTATATATTAACTTATAATTTAACTATAATTCCTTTATCATATTTATTTAAATTAAAAACTATGATATAAGTATATAATTATTAAAATCCAAGCAAAATCAAGATAACTTTTTTTTTTGGGCTACGAAGAAAAATATTTTTGGTTGATAGGAAAAGTCATCTCTAATTCTGAAATTTATAATACTCCTTCAGTCCAATTTTATTTGTTTATTATTTTTTTTTTTATGTTATGAAATGTTTGAAAGATTTTTAAATTGAGGCATGTAAACTATTATTATTCCCAATATAACCTTTATAATCTTTCATTAAATGAGAGATTTTTATTAATATCTTCAATGAGTTAAGGGTAAAAAATAATAAAATAACTTTTATTGACTAAACGTTTAATATGCGTATTTTGTCAAACCATGTAAACAAAATGGGACAGAATGAATATTATTTTATTTTATTTGATCTTTCAATAAAAAAATTATTGTTAAATATGATATAAAACGTAGTTAGTAATCATTTTCTCTTGGACAAATCTTTTTTTTTTCATTTATTATAAATTATAAGTAATTTCTTTTTTAACATAGATATATGGCTATCTTATCTATCCGCATTGTACGAAAGAAGTTAAATGACGTAAATGCATGACTAAGAATTAAATTTCATTTGCAGAAATGAATATAATTTCCATGTGGGCAAATGCTGAGTCAGGTGGTACCAAAGTAACCAAACTCGAGCAACATGATGTAATGTGAAAAATGACCCACAAAAGAAAAGAATGCGACAGACAGCTGGTTAATGGTTGTAAATGAAAGCAAGTTTGCATCAACCAATTAATTTAAGCCCATGTGTAAGAATTCTATGATTTTATTATCACTACTTTGGCCCCATTGAATTAGACAAAAAAAAAAAAAAAAAAAAAAATAAATCAAAACACTCACTCTGAGACTCTTAATTAACCAATAGTTATACTAGGTCCAATTTACTTGATTGGTTAAACTCAAAATATACACATGATATAAGTATATTAAAAAAAAAAAAAAAATTTAGTGGAAGACTCCCCAAAGTCAATAACATCTAATCAATCAACATTTTTTTTCTTGGAGACATGGATCTTTGCACTCATATTCTGGAAAGGAAAAAATGTATGAATTTTTTGACAAAAGTCGATTCCATTGAATTTAGATGTGAATAATATAGTCATCTCTTAAATAATTTGCTGAATAATATGTTATGCTTATAAATAATCTACTTTTCACGTCTTAGTCAAGAGGAATGCCTAAGAAATATATATCAACATTGAACGTTTCTTATTTTTTTTATATCTATTAATAAGGAAGGTAGATTTAATGAAAAAGGAGAGATGATAATTTATCGAAAGAAATTTGCTTTATTAACTTCTTGGTGATTCACTCTTGTGTACATGAGGTAAGTGACACATACATAAGTCTTTGTTGTAAATATGATGTCCCCTTTATCTTTTTTATTCAAGAAACCAATAACCTTTATATTAATTTATATAAACGTTAGTAGTACAGAGTTTTAGTTAATTATGAAGTAAGGTGATACATGTATTATTAACCCATTTTATTCTGTCGAAATATTGAGATCTAATGGACGCTATAATATATCTTGACATAAAAAGAGAATATATCTGTTTCTTTCAATATCTAGAGGAAGCTCTACTTATACGTATTTAACGTTCTTTTTTTTTATATTTGTGTCTTTTGTTTTTTTATTAATGTCAAATATCCATGTGTGCTTGGGAAACAACAAAAATTTGGTAGCCTTGACGCACATGCAAATCAAATCCATCTATTTAGGAATTCTAATAAGTTTATTTTCACTTATTTTATATTTTGGATCTATTATTATGTTTCCTTTCAACTTAAAAATAAACAAACTTAAAACCTTTAACTTTCAACTTTATGTGGGTGGTATACATATATACTGGAGTCTTATATTTGTATTAAATCAACGATATTTTAATTAAATTTTTCTCTCATTTTTTTAGTAGTTATATAACTATGTTCTACTATAATTTGTATCTACAAATCACTTTATTACTTTTTCTGATCCAAGATTATTAGAAATCGCTCTTAAAAGGCTTTTGTAAGCCAGTAGTAATGTAAAATTAAGTCAACTTTCTTCGAATAATTTTATGTAAATTAATTGATGCACCACAAATATGGGCCAATTGAGTTTATGACAAAAGATTAATATTTCTAGCTCTTACTTTCTCTTTACATCTCTTTACTTTTGTTCTATTTGTTATTTTTATTTTTGTCTTTACGAATATTCATCTCGTAATCTATTTCCGCATTGTTACGAGAAAGAAGTTTTAAGATAGCTAAATGCATGACTAAGAATAAATTTTCATTGTGCAGAAATGGAATATAAATGTTCCATGTGGGCAAGATGGGCTGAGTCAGGGTCGAGGTACAGAATAACCAAGCTCGAGCCAACGGATGGATGATGTAATGTTGAAAAAAATGGAGACCCACAAAAGAAAAAAGTAGATGCGACAGGACAGCTGCGTTAATGGTGTAAATGAAAGCAAGGTTTGCAGTGCAACAATTAATTTAAGCCGCATGTGTTAAGAGATTCTATGGATTTTATCTATCAGCGTACTGTTGGCCCAGTTGAATTAGGACAAAAAAAAAAAAAAAAAAAAAAAAAGATTTCTTGTCAATTTCATAAATGATTATGAATCGCATAAACAGAATGTGAAGCTAAACTCATTCCAACTCGAGCAGTAAAAAGAATAAACTCAATTATCAGTTTATGCAAACATATTATTTATTTCCACATTAAATTAAAAGTTTTTGAAAGAGGGAATTATTTGAATTTGGATTCTTTCAAGCTGAAGCATATGATTTGTAATTCCATTTTCTAGTCAATAATATTGTTCCCCTTTTCCATCTACCAAAGCGATTGATGGTTGAAGCAACCTAACACCTAAATTGGAATTGGACCAATTAACCAGAGGTCCACAACACTCAAGTGGATTGGTATCCAGCTGCACTTTTTGATGTGGAAACCAGCTCTTCATGGACCTGGCTTCAGATTGTCAAGTCTGGAATCTGAACCAATTTGACTGTTTCTCTTGTTGTGTTGTGTTATAGAGAACTATATATATATATATATATATATATTTAATAGTGTGAGCGAAAAATCTACTTGAAAGCTATACTTCAATGGTCGACTGCTTCAGAAATGTTCATAAATGTCTGTGGTCGTTGAAGAAGCCCAAAATTTGGAGAAACTGGTTTACATCTTATGCTTGTGCTATGTTGTGATGATAAGGAAGAACCAATGTGCTAAATATAAAATAGTTGGTATATAAGGGAAGAAGTTTATTAAAGATTAATAAAATAACTATTGGATTATTTATTGCTCCTTTATATTATGAGTCATATGCTATCTCTGATAAATATTATAGCCTTAATTCCCAAACCAAATTAATGTTCCGGATTTATTTGTTTTATCACTAATCTTTATCACTTTTTGTTTAATCGCTCTGCTAACTGTTCAAGTATGTGTCTAAGTCCGCAATAATTTATCACTCATAAATAAATAACGAAGTCATAAGTGAACAACCTCTCCTATCAGTAATAGAGTATTCTATCTTTTAACTCTTCCTAATTCCATACTCATACAAACTTTTTCATAGTGCCATAAAGATATATTCTATTTGTTCATTCAATTTCCAGTTTTCGAAGTTGAATATTATAATTATTCCTAAGACTAGACTTGTTCAAGCCAATGTGTATTCTGTACTATTATGAGACAATTCCAGGATTCATTCATAAGATTCCTAATACTATGCTAATCATGAACCCCTAGTATTAGTGAACATATATTGAAGAATTGAAATAGATGTCTTAATGTATTCTATAAAATACTGTTATCAATCAAATATATGTTAATGTAAACCAAAAATCCTTCAGTCATATGGAGCCTCTGCTTATGATAATTGAAGAGTATTAATCTGCATTATAATGAAAAATATAACTCAGAGGAAGCCCCCTGTGGTAGTTGTTTTTCTTCCCTCTTTTAATTATAAATCTACTAGTGTTATAAGATAACCCAATGTTACCTGAAACCCTAATATACACCACCTTTTCCTTTGTGCTCCTCTTCTCTAGACCTTTTTTTTGAGAAAGAATAATCTTTTGTCTTGAGAAAATTGTTTCGTACAAATCGAAATATTGCCGTACGTACAATAATAATTTTCATCTAATGACAATTGCATCTTTACAAAACATAAACCAATAGCCCCACATATAAATGAAACCCCCAACCACTGAGCATAGTGAATCTTTACGTCTAACAAGACTGTAAATCCGATCTTTGTGAAAACACCTCCTCATATCTCCTTTACATGCCTCATTACAACTGAAAACACCCTCATGTCGGTCTCACTAGCGGGTGTGACATATCAGGACATGTGGCAAGCAAACTTCTCAAGAACTCCTTGTTGGTTGCCATTTCTGGACAACACTCACAATCTTTGTAAGCTGGAAGCAGTATCTTGCGAGAGTGAGTGGAACAAATATGATATGAGACCTGTTCTTTAATATTTGTGCGTTTCCATCTTCTGTCCACACAAACTCCTTACTATCATTAAGTTATATTCCTAGCGGACATTAAACCATGTGGCAGCCTTTGAGCTTTAAATTATGAAACTTCAATCATATATATATATATATATATATATGGATTTGCTTCTAATATGACAGCTAACGATAACTATTAAGCCTTAATCCCAAACCAAATTATGTTCGGATATATAAATCTTATCTTTTGTTTTCGCTCTGCTCTGTTCATAGCCAAGTCCGCATATTATCCATAAATAACAAATATTTTGAACAACCCCCTTCGTATGATTCTAGGTTTAACTCTTCCCTTCAACCAACAATGTACCAATGCAAGATATTGTATTGTCTCATTCTAAGTTCTAGTTTGGTATCAATTATCAAGATAGACTTGTTCACAATGTTTTTCTGTCTATGAATGAGACAATCCGTTCACAAAGTCTAACATGCTATTACAGTATTAGAAAATGATTGAAAATGAAAAAGATGTCTATGTTTTAAAAACTTATACAATATTGTAATGTAACAAAAATTCAGTCAAGGGCCTGCATATGAGAATAAGTTTAAACTGCATTATAGTGAAGAAATTCAGAGCTGTAGTTTTTTCTTCCCTTTCTATTTAATCTAACTAGTGTTAGATTACATACCTGACAATACCTTTTCTTTTCCTTTCCTTTTTTTGGAAGATAACTTTGCTGTATGTCGACAAAAGAATGCCTCTTTTATACATGCATCATACAAACAACCATAGCCCACAATAGCCAGCCACACTGCATGATCTTCGTCTACAACTAACCGATGCAACCCCACATTCCTCATCACTGAAACACCTGTGGTCACTGCGAGCATCAGGTACATGGCAAGCACTCTCAATTTGTTGGTTGCCATTTCTCGAACTCAAACTTGTAGCTGGACAGACTTGGCGAGACATTGCACTTGACTGTCTTATTTGCTTTTCACTCTGCACAAATTAATACTTCAAATTTACCGATGTGGCGCCTTTGTTTAATTATGGAACAAATAAATTAAGCACAACTGCTACAATAATAATTCTGAAAGAAAATTGCAATTCAACTGTCACATTGATATTCATTTCCAAAAAATACTTGATGGAAACAACAACTGTTGTTGGGATTGATGAGAATAAATTCCTTGAACCATGAAATATTTTTCACAGAGAAAGGTACATAAGAAAGACCTTGACATAAGTCCAGTTTGTTGGGATGTATGCCTCTGGAAGCCTCTCTTGCCAAGTGCTTAGCACTGGTAGAGGATGACCCTCAGTTGTGAATATATAATTTCGATCAGTCAAAAATGAATCATCAAAGAGAAGATATAAGTACTTGCACCTACAAAAATGCAAAAAGGTATAGATAAGATATAATTTCACGTGTCAAATAAAAAGCCTAGTCGAAAATAGAACTTTGTTCAAAAATTGAATTCTGAAGAAAAGAACTATTACGTTTCAGCTAGAAAGAAACTATGCTGATGGTCTTCCCTTTGCATAGTTGTCACATCTCGAATGCTGGCAAAACCTCCTTCAACTTTGGTGTATAAATTAAGAGAATTAACAATTAATTCACCCACTTCTATATACCATGGATCTAGAACATGCAAAGAACAATGTTTACAGGTTAAGAATAGGCATTTAGTTTAAGGGCTGTAACCATGATCCAAGTTGCACAATGATAAACAGACCTTTAGTTGCTTGATATAAATAGAATGTGGATTCTGCCAATTCAGGACGCAACGGATAATACCTCTCTGTAGGATGCACTATTTGATGGTCCAGCAAATACCTAAAAATGTTTTCATATTCAATGCCTAACTTCACCATTAAATAAGCACATACTGAAAATGTAAAAAGCCAAGCATGATGACAATTTAACGGTAATAGCATTAAGATCAGAGAAATACAAGCACATTATACCTTTCTGGTAGCACCCCAAACTTCTGCCATAGGAAAAAAAATTCACGGTGTGATGAATTGGCAGCTGCTATATCCCCAACAAGGACCTAATTACAACAAAAATTAAGACCATACTCCAGGAAGAAACAAATTTTCATTAACATCATGTAACATGCCTGCAGACCCGGCCAAAAAGCTTGAAGGCTCGTCAGTTGCCAATAAGTTGCCTTCCCATTCCTCATATCAGCTTCATGGTACCTAATTTACAGTAACAAATTTCAAATAACTCATTCACTTCCACAGTTCTTCCAACTATTCTATCACCAGTTTTATGTCAATTGTATGAAAGTAACCAGACCCCAATCCCCTCAACCCAGTGTTAGAAATATTTCTTCTCAATGCAGTACCATGGGCCATGTCTGAAATACTTCTGCGCAGCAAGATAAGCAGAATGAAACATTCTCCAGAAATCCTCCTTTCCAAAAAGAATGTGAGCCTTATACAGATACTCGTAGAATGAATCAACCCCTGCATAAACACACAAAGAATCCAGAATAAAAAACGCCAAGGTCAAATCTCTGAGATAATGTTGAAAAACCATGCAATACAAATTGTGAGCTCTAGTGCATTTAAAAAATTCAATACTATTCAACATAAGTGATAAAAATTTTATATTTGAAAAATTTAATGAACTCGATGGTACAAGACCCTATGCCAAATAATATCAAAGCCCAAGAGACATATACCAGCTCCAATTCCAGATGAATGCTCAATCCATTCTCCAGTCATAACATCCAATGTTGTTCCTAATAAGTTTAATGAACTACGCATACTCCATAACTTCCTAAGTGCACGCAAAGCTGCAGACTCATACTTAGGGTCACCAGTTAACTGTGATAATGCTCCCATTTCAAGAATCAGAGAACCTGAATTCAGAAAAAAAGTCAACTGATTTCAGTAAAGCACATTTTGCGATGGCATTGTCATAAACTGCAACGGTAAGATTCTCACCACATCCTGAGGTGCTTGTTTCAGTCGTCTCATTCTCCATGACTCCATACTGTCGACAGAATTTTCGCAGTGCTGCAGAGTCATATATCCCTCTTACAAACAAAACCAGCAGATAGATTCATGCTTCCTAAAACTAGAAAGGTAAATGTTGATTGAGATTCACAGACAAATTATGTCGAATTGTGTCTTAAGATCAATATGCATAAAATTCATGTGTGCAAACAACATTTTGGACTGGTCTCATACTTTCCAACTTAGCATCTTCATCATTTATTTAACTATAAGAAATAATCCGCATTCTGATATTTGCCCAGAGATGTTCCCCGTTTGCAAAAAAAGATATTTTAGTCTTGAAAGAATATGCAAGAAAAATACCAATATTTAGTATATCATTACATTATATAAGAAGCAATGATAACATATATTTGTCAAGGCACAATAACTTTTCTTCTCCTCACAGCTATAATGACTTGCAGTGGCAATTTTAGCAAAAAATGTGCAAGCTTGTGTGATGTTTTCCAAGTAAAATTTAGTTGTTGCAAATTCCAAATTTATTTGAGAATTGAGGCACATTCCTATACTTAAGTATGCTTCATGTTGTACCTTTAAGTTAATCCAGGCATATGGCAATCCAGTAGGTGTATCAAATGCAGGTAGGAAACGTTGCCCTAAATCTTTGGCCAGAACTAGCAGCTGATTCCTGTAAGATCCTTGAACCAGCTTGTTAGTAGAATCAGTCGCAAGAAGATGAGCAGAAACAAGTCCCCCAAGAACTCTTATATTGCACTACAGGATAGAACAAACATAAGAAGACAACAATTAGCGCCTTCAATGCAAGCTGATTCACAGTAAAAGTTACTTCTCTGAAATTTCAAAGATCAAAAACCAGTGCTACCAGGTGAAACACAAAAAACTCAACAGAATCAATTAAATCTAAGTTTTTCAAGGAACATTAACAATCAGTACCTCAAATAGGTTTACTCGTGCATCAACATTAAATGACAAATTTTCAGAAAGCCAAATAACTGCCCTTTCAAATTCTGTGTAGTTGCCTAAAATAACAAGGCTGTGAGAGAAGATGGAAAAAAATAGTGGTATCAGAATAGTTATTCAAAACCTTTGAACACCATTAACAATGACCTGTAACTGACTGAAAAATGAAAAATATATTTAAGTTCATGAACAAGTGTCTTATTTGAGGTACCTAGACAATGATTCAATTAATGTAAGGGCTGATCCATTATAGTCTTGTGGTAAGTGCTCAAGCTGCAAATGAGATCACAGGTTATCAATTTCCCTTAGTACCCAAATACTACATACTCCCAATCCCAACTGATATAAACCACAAAATACCTTCAAATTTCCAAGCTCACTAAGCGAGTCAGTGAAAGATTTGGTGAGAGGCTTGAGCTCATCATGCTGCAATTTCATAGAGTAAATTCAGGATAAAAAATTTAAGAATAGGAATACTAATGAACAAGAGAAAGAATCAATCAAGAAGATATTAACTGACCGGAAATGCATGTGTCATGTAGTTTTCATATGCATGGTAGAACCTGCAGCCAATAAAAACGAAATCAACTTAGAAACACATTAACTCTTCAAAATAATCAACTAAAGTTCTGAAAAGAAGAACTCTTTACTTTCTCTCGTTCTCCAATTTCCAATTGATATTAACGAGTTCAAACAGAACCAAGCCTAAATTCAAGCTAGTTTGCAACTTCCAACATCAGTATAATTGTATCGATGCAAATCTTTGGCCACTTAAACAGTTAGAAAAAAAGATCTTCAATATATTCAACCAAGTCATATAGTTGAATTTAGATCAATTTTGCAAAAATAACAAAATACCAAATCCAAAAAAAAAAAAAAAAAAAAAAACTAAGTTCTGAAAAGAAAGAAACTCTTTACTTGGTTGCTCGGTCGTGTCTCTCGCAATTTCCAATTGAGATGATTAACGAGTTCAAACACAGAACCACTAAGCCTAATCCTAAAGCTAGTTTGCAGACTTCCAACATCAGTATACATTGTATTCGATGCAATCTTGGCCACTTTAAACAGTTAGAAAAAAAGATCTTCAATATATTTCACCAAAGGTCCATATAGTTTGATTTAAAGATCAAAATTTGCAAAAAAAATAACAAAAATACCAAATCCAAAAAAAAAAAAAAAAAAAAAAAAAAAAAAAAAAAAAAAAAAAAAAATTCATTCAAAATTTTCCCCCAAAACTGAAACAAGCAACAAAATTTGAGCTTATCCATTAATCCAGTCACTACAAAATTGAAAACCCATCAATGAAAAGTTCAAAACCAAATTAAAAAGTGACAAAAGATTGAATTAAATTAGACACTTGCATTTTTCGAACTTCCTCTCGCATCTGCCTCTTCTTAGCTGACCAGCGTGAATCAAGTTGGGACATGGATGGGTCAACAAAGACACAGAATAACACGAGCAAAAACAACAGAACCCATGTCCCAGATTTTCGAGCCGACATGACTTCTTTACAGTCCCAGTGATTCAACCAGAAAACAAAATTGCTTGATTTTTTTGAAGAGATGATAAAAATCGATCTAATATAGTGAATCCGTAATTCCACGTCAGCTGGTGAGTTGGGTTGATATGATGGTCCAATTAAAACCAAACACGTGTTCAAGTGACATACTACAGGAAAGACAATTTTCAAACTGTAAGCTCCGTCGATTGTTTCTTAAAATAATTCGTACACAAATATTTTTCGTAATTTTCTATTATTTGAAATATTTATAAAAACAAATTAATAAAAAATATTTTCTTATTAAAAAAAATTAAGTTTTTTTTAAATAATTTTGCATTTTTTAGAGAGTAAAATATTTTCTGAATGTTGATGAATTTTATAAATTTATATTTTTTTAATTTAGTAATTATCATAGTCACTACTATCAGTCACCATTTATCATTGACCATCACCACCAGCCACAGTCGGCTTTCATAATTTATATATATATATATTTTTTATTATTTTCATATTTAACCATAAAATTTTTTAAGTTATAAAATTTCTATTATTATGGTCTGATGATTTAACCCATAAAATTTTTTTAAGTTATATGAAATTATATTATTATTAATATTTTTATAGTTTTATGAAGAATAAGACTTTAATATTTTTTTAACTAATTTTTCAATACTTGACAGGTCGACCAAAGAATTGAAAAATAAATCATTGAAAAAAATAATTTTTTCCAGTAAGTTATTTATACTGAAATAAAACGGAGCCTAAAATCTATGTTTTATAGAGTGAGTGTAGTTATTTGGTAATAATGAGCACACAACAAGGGCAAAATGGAATAGAGTTTATTTTAATTGCAGGTCTAATATATGTATAAAGATTCTCTTTTTGGCGAAAAACTTAGATTTGTGAGGATTTTTGTTTTTTAGTCCTTCTATAAAACGAAAGAAAGTGTTACACGAAAATTCATAAATAAATAATCAAATATATGATCAAAAAATGTATAAAGTTAAGGCCCTTATTGTAATTTAACTATTAAATGGAAGGACAAATTTTTCTAAGCCAATTACCAGTTAAAAGAAAAAATACTATTTTAAGAGGAGATACCAATTTCCTTATGTATTAATTGTAACTATGATCAATTCTTAATTTTTTTCTTAATAAGAAATAATCGGGGAAATTAAGTTTATTTGGGATTCGCGAATCCAATTAAATCGATGCAAAATTAAATAATTGAAATTTTTTAAAAAAGAAGTGAACTATATTTAAATTATGTACCAACATAGTTTTCGCTTCCATCTTTTCTTTTTTTTTTTTTTTTATTCCTTTTCTAAGAATTTAAGGAACCGAAAAACCAAAATAAAAATTTTCTGTTGAAATTTTTAATCTAAAAATTCATAAACCGAGAGTTAAGTAACTTTAGAAACCAAACCAGTCAGTCCGATTTGTTTGGCCGAATTGTTGCTTAGTAACTAGTAAAAAAAGTTTCCCCTAAAGAAACAGAAAAAGTAAATATTACTAAAAAAAAAATTGCAATACCAAAAAAGACGTAACAGATAATAAATAAGAAGAAATCAAAGCTTCCTCTACATTATTTCGCGCTCAATGTACACAGGATTTCCTGGCACCCCTTTTCAAAAAGTATAATGAAGGAGAAGGGCTTGAGTGAGAGACTTGTAGACCTGACAGAGATGTCTTCCTTTGGCTGTTTTTTGGACTGGAGGAGATGATTTTTGGACACATTAGATATATCTAGATAGAAAAGGTTTTGGCTCTGATGTTGAGGGACTGAACGTATTTAGAGATTCCTGATAGAGCTTTTGAACTGGAAGTAATAAAGCAGAGAATGCATCAAAAAACACGAAAGAGAATTATCGATAAAGACAAGATTGTTTTGGTTATAAGGGGCATCAAGGTAAAAATTGACAAACTTTTACTCGATTTTCTTGAAGTTGCATTCTCTCCTGTGTTTAGCCTCTCCTTTCTATGGGCGTTTGGAGTGACCCCCAATGCTTGTGGGTTCTTGAACTCCTTTGAGCAAAAACTGACACTGCCGTACTTTCTCTTGCTTCAGTTCGATACCCGTGAGACATCTCCCCATGTCGCGAGATTTTCTTCACTTGCAGATGAAACTTTTTTGCTGGGGACTTATCCGACTTGTGATCTCTTCTTCCATAAAACACGTTGTATGCTTTTTCTCACCCCATTGAATGTGAGGATTCACGCACAAACGCCAAATAAATCCTTAGTATTTTTTACTTCATGTGAAGTCTCAGAAATAAAAAGCAATCGAACCTGAGGGCTAGATGCTTGCAAAAGGAGAAGCAAAAAGCAAAGCGGAGGTTGGAATTAAAGAAATAGTATCCCTAATTGTCTCTCGAATACTGAAGTTCAGAATGGTTGAAGTTCATGGAATGTCTCATATTCCTATAAAAAACTGTCTGTCGGTATTTCATATGTTGATAGCAACAGCTAGATATGCTACATTGCGCTAGTCAGTAAATGTGGAGGGCTGGAGAATTCAGGCTGTATGGTACAAACTAGAGTTGACAAGGGGTGGACGAGGTTGGTCAAAACCTCGGAACCAGTAATAAATGTTGCCGAATGGAGTCGAAAGATGGCCAAGAAAAAAATATTTAGGATTTACTGAAAGTAGAACATGCTATCGACGTAGCTACTGTATCCGCGCGAGTGGGGCGCAAGTGTGTGTGTGAGTGTGTGACCAGAGTGCCAAGTGCGTGAGGAGAGCAGCGCGAATGAATAATAAGACAAGTAGAGGGGCCCTATAAGGCGAGAATTTTTTAATTTAAGGTCCGGGATATAAGCCATTGCAATGCATGTTGGGTGGGAAAAGCGTATGACATTAAGTGGGAGTCAAAGGGAAGTGAAGAGGAGCGAATGGGAATACAAAGAATGTGGTGTAAGGCAAACTCAATGAAAAGGTCCAAAAAGAGCTTGGGAGAGTGGCGTAGGCGGTTGGCAGCAGCGCGGAGACATCGACTCTATATTATATAATTAGGGGTTACTTGAGCGTTGTACAATTCATGTAAATATGTGTGTCTATTAATTAAGAACATTAGCGTTGAGGTGCATTAAGATAAAGTCGTTCGAAAGAGAGGAGCAATGTTCGAGAATGGCGTCATGAGTGCTCGCGTATTAATCTAATAAATCTAACTATGTGTAATGTGCTCACAGAGGTTTAGAATTTAACATAGAAGTTGAGATTTATTGATTGTTAAGTTCAAATATGTACATATTTTCAAGAATGTTATAATATGCGATATTATATGTGCATATCCTTCATTCACAATTACCAAAGTATAATTGGTAATATTTGTTTAGTGTTATGTACCTGATAAGTCATAAATTTCTTTTATTTAATGGACAAAGTTTTTTGGTGCTGACATTAGTGTGTGCAGGACCGGGTCAACTGATATGGCCGTATTTAATCCTATCACTGAGCGGGATTGGGTGAAAACGGCTTTAAAGCAGGACCACATGCGTGTATATGGATTTTAAGTTTTGAAGTGAGTTGTAAGTGGATATGCTATCACCAAATAAGTGGTGGAGAAGGTTTGGGGGTGGTTTCACTCTCAACACACCTAAACTACGGGAAATATGAGTTTTTAAGTAAATAAGATGCACAGCCAGCTAAATAGACGATATGCTGTCCAGAAATCCAGCTGGTGAAAATAAGTAGGGCGTTCATTTAACTTGTTTAGTGGAAAATTGTATTTTGATTTTGTTAAAATGCTACACAGTGAGATGAAGATTCCAATTGTGTAGGTGTTTCCTCTTGTTCCGTATAGATGACTTTTCGTTTTGCCGGTCGCAGCTAAGCAGTTTGGTCGGCGAGAAGTTTAGAGCTCTCTATTATATATCGTGAGTAATTTTCCTTGTCTTGCTAAGTGGGCGCGCCACCGATAACGTTCGGTTCCGAATGAAGTAATCCGAATAGGGGAGCAATTCTTTCCTAGAAGTGAGAAGATACATGCATTAACCAGTTGAAGGAAAAAGGCTTAGGAGAGCGGTGCACGGGAGGGGAGGTTCGGTGTCACTGGTCGTGTGTGTGGGTGTGTGTGAAAAACGAGGAGACCGGTTAGAGACGTGGGGAATTTCAACCACGTGGGAGCCAAAGTCCAGTTGCAGATTTATCCTAGGAATCGTAATTTTTGCTTCACCATGTTCATTGATTTGGGTCTTAACACTTCCGAGAGTTATCGGGGCGTGCAGTAATTCTTAATAGATAGGGCACAAGGAGATTAGTGTGTCATGATAACCGGAGGATTGCATTTGTTCCCTATTTTCCTTTGTCGCCCGTGGGCGCGTGTAGCAGTGTGCTGTCTTATGAGAAGGATCGGACGGCGAGGGCGGACACCTTCTTGGTTGCATTCCTAGCGGCAAAGGCGATTTTTACGCAATAGGCGTTGGGAACAGCATGGGGGCGGATTGGAGGGAACCAGTGGTTTAAGCGGGTAGATTTTGGTCAGGAGTTCTTCTGAGCTTCGCGGGTGTTGGTATCGACAGGATATTGTAATCCCGGTTAGGTTTTGAGAGTGAGAGGGATCCATATAGGAGCGAGGAGTTCAATTGGATCCGTGTTGTTCCTGTGTCTGGGGATCCGACTTTGTAGTGCCTTGTGGCTGTCGTGAGTAGGTTGGTCAGGACCCAGTGGCCACTGATGGAGCGTTCTGCTGGAGTGGGGAGGGATGAGGTATGGTCAGGGGCCGAGTAGCGGTGGTGCGTCCGCTTTGTGCAATGATTTGTGCGTAAAGTGAGTGTGGCTAGCGCTGTGTGTGTAGGTGAGGTGTGGTGTTAGTGGAGTTCGAGCAAGATGGTTGGGTGTATATGAGGGGTTTGGTCATGTGCGAAGGATGGTAATGGAGGTGTGATTCGCTGTGCTTCGCATTTCTTGCTATTGTTCTACGGCCGAGTGGGTAGTATGTTGGTGACGGATGATAGAGACTTTGTTGAAATTAACCAATCAATTCGCCGAAAAAATATTTTTAACTAATTTTCAATATTACAACCAAATAATGAAAAATAAATCATTTGAAAAAAATAATTTTTCAGTAAGTTATTTTACTGAAATAAACGGAGCCTAAATCTATGTTTAGAGTAGTTAGTATTTGGTAATAATGAGCCACAACAAGGGCAAAATGATAAGTTTATTCTTAAATTGCAGTCTAATTAATGTATAAGAATCTCTATTTTGAAAAACTAATTGTGAGATTTTTGTTTTTTAGTCCTTCTATAAAAATCGAAAGAAGTGTTAACGAAAATCATAAATAAATAATCAAAATATTGATCAAAATTATAAATTAAGGCCCTTATTGTAATTTAACTATAAATGAAGGACCAATTTTCTAGCCAATTACCAGTTAAAAAAAAAATACTATTTTAAATGGAGATACCAATTCCTTATGTATTAATTTGACTATAATCAATTTATTTTTTTCTTAATAAGAAATATCGGATTAAGTTTATTTGATTCGAATCAAATTAAATCGATGCAAATTAATAAATTGAATTTTTTAAAAAGAAGTGAACTATATTTAAATTATGTACCAAACTAGTTCGCTCCATCTTTTCTTTTTTTTTTTTTTTTCCTTTTCTAAGAATTAAGAACCGAACCAAAAATAAAATTTTCTTGATTTTTATCTAAAAATTCATAACCGAAGTTAATAACTTAGAAACCAAACCAGTCAGTTCCATTTGGTTTGGCCGAATTGTGCTTAGTACTAGTAAAAAAAGTTTCCCTAAAGAAACAGAAAAAGTAAATATTACTAAAAAAAAATTGCAATACCAAAAAAGACGTAACAGAAATAAATAGAAAGAAATCAAAGCTTCTCTACATTATTCGCGCTCAATTACACGGATTTCTGGCACCCCTTCAAAGTATATGAAGGAGAAGGCTTGAGGACTGTAGACCTGACAGAGATGTCTTCTTTGCTGTTTTTGGGATCTGGAGGAATGATTTTGGACACATTAGATATACTAGAAGAAAAGTTTTGGCTCTGATGTGAGGGACTGAACGTAATTAGAGATTCCTGATAGAGCTTGAACTGAGGTACATAAGCAGAGAATGCATCAAAACACGAAAGAGAATTATGATAAACAAGATTGTTTTGGTTATAGGGGGCATCAAGGTAAAAATTGAAACTTTTACTCGTTTCTTGAAGTTGCATTCTTCTCCTTTTTAGCCTCTCCTTTCTATGGGCGTTCTGGTGACCCCCCAATGCTTGTGGGTTCTTGAACTCCTTTGAGCAAAACTGACACTCGTACTTCTCTTGCTTCAGTTCATACCCTGAACATCTCCCTGTCGCAGATTTCTTCACTTCAGATGAAACTTTTTCTGGGGACTTCCCACTTGGATCTCCTTCTTCTAAACACTTGAGCCTTTTTTCACCCTTGATGTGAGGATTCACCACAAAGCCAAATAATCTTAGTATTTTCACTTCCATGTGAAGTCTCAGAAATAAAAGCATGAACCTGGGCTAGATGGCCTTGCAAAGGAGAGCAAAAGCAACAAGTGGATTTAAAGAAATATATCCCTAATGTCTCTCAAATATGAAGTTCAGAATGTTGAAGTTCAGAATGTCTCATATTCCTAAAAACTTCTGTCTATTTCTATTGATAGCACACTGATTCAGGCTGTATGGTACAAACTAGAGTTGAGCAGGACATTTCAAACCTCAACAGTATAAAGTTGCCAATGGAGTCGAAAGAGGCAAAAAAAATATTTAGGATTTACTAAAGTAGACATGCATCGACTTTACTGTATCCATGCAATATCTTATTTTACCAATCCAATCTATGAACACCAATAATAATAAGACAAGTAGATCCTATAAGCAATTTAATAATCCGGGATATACCATTCAAGCATTTTGAAAGCGTAGACATTAATTCAAAAGGAAAACAATGATAAGAATTTAAGGCAAACCAAAAAGTCAAAAAGACTTGGAGATGCTAGCTTGGCAGCACCAGACTTCAACACTAATTTCTCACTTTACAATTCATAGTGTCTTATAGAACATTACTTAGTTAAGCCTTTCTACAAGAATTCCTACAGTATCATCCTAGTGAAGCTGCATGATTACATAGAAGTGGATACTGATGTAAGCAAATCTATCAAGAAAGAAAAGCAAGAAGATATGGACAACCTTTTCACAATACCAAGTAATATTTTATTACCTGTAAGCATAAATCTTATTTTATGGACAAAAGTTTTTGTGCTTGATAGTTGCATGATGCGATTTAATCCTCTGGGATGGGAAAGGCTTAAAGCAGGAACTTTTGGATTTTTTTGTTATGATGCTATCCCATAACTATTTCCTCCAATAACAGAAATATTTTAAGCAGACAAATTGAACTTCCAGAATCAGCTGTAAATAAGTAGGGAAAATTTTAAATGCATAGATGATATGTTGTTCCTATAAATTGCCTCCAGCTAAAGTTGTGTCGGGAAAGTTAAGCTCAATCTGATATTTCTTGCTAAGCCCACCAAACGTGGTCCAATAATCCACAATCTTCTAGATAAACAGATAACAGAAGAGAAAAGCATTCTCTTTTTAAAGAAAAAGTGGAATTCAACCACTCAAAGCAGTGCAGATTATCATTAATTCACTTCATTGATTGTCTTAACACTAGAGTTATCGCAGTAATTTAATAAAGGACAAGAGTTATCACGGGATTCCTTTCTTTGCCGGCCGCCCCCTTTCTTGGTGCATCTACGGCAAAGCTTACCATGCGTGAACAGAAGACAGTTTAGATCGAATTTGAGCTCGTTTGGAATCCGTTGGTTTAGATGAAGGTATGTCTTGTTCCTGTCTGCCACTTCAGGCACCCAGCCAATGGCCTTTGCAATATCAAACACCTGAGGCACATGTTTTATTTCATGTGAATAGGTTTGCACTCATTTGAAATTAACCATATCATGAAAATTTTGCACCTACATGAACAATATATTACTCACATGTGTGTCCACAGGAAAATCATCTTGCTGAAGTTGGAACAGCAAAACACAAGATACCTGTCAATTATTTTTCACAATCATTAGTTTTTTACATAATTTGAAAAGCAACAAAAAGGTTAAAGATGCCAGCACTTCCAATAGTCAGCCTAAAACCTTGCATACCGTAAATAGTTTCACACAAATGCATAAATTTTGCACGTATATAGAATTTAAAATAAAGTCAAACCATGTAAATTTTAATGATTGGGACACAGCTCTATCAATAGCAACCTGCTGATGCATATATAGAGACAGGCAAATAGATATGCATGCGTGGCAGTATTAGTTTGTCAGCGACTTCTCATCAAACATTTAAATGTGCATGTAAAAACATATTGTACATGTGTTTGTGCAGAAAATAAAAAAGAAATTGATTCCCGATGTAAGTGAAAAATGGACTTTTGCAAAACTAATAAATTCCCACCAGGCAAACCCACAAACCAAACAGGCAGACTCAACCGGAGTCAAAAGGACCTTATGTCCAACCAACTCTGGTCAGAGACAAATATCTTTCAACATCTTTTTATCTAATATACAAAGAGATATAATTTGGTGGACAATAATATACCAAGCAATCAATTGGACAGCATAGTAGCATTTGCAAAATTATATTCATTTACGGTTTAAATCATTCAAACTGCAAAAAGTTGAGGTTAAAATTTGATGTTAGTATGAGAAAAATACATGGTAGATTATTTTTATAGATGTGGTATACACCTTACCAAAAATGAAACAATTGCAAAAGACAGTCAGAAATAAACAAAAGCAGTATGTTTGACTATCATGAAAATAGCACAACATTAAAACTATCATTCCCCAATCATTGAAAGATCATTTTAAGTTAATTATAGTTTGACATTGGCAAGTCATCAATAGAGAAGTTTACCGTTTTGGGCCCAATTCCCTTGAAATTAGAGAGTTCAGCCTTAATTTCATCAACTGACAAATCTCTAAGGTATTCTAAGCATAGCTTGCCTTTTCTCTCAATCAGGCAACTCAATATATTCTTAATGCATGACGCTTTTGTTGGAGCTAAACCTCCACATCGTATGGCATTCTCTATGCATTTAAATTCAGCTGCAAGTACCTTAAACAAATTGAAAAGAGAAACCATCATGCGAACAATTCAAATTACAACAAAAAAGCTAGTCCAATAACACTCAAAAATAACCAAATTGCCCAAAATTTTAAACAAGAAACCATGATAGTGTATGTCCAAAAACAAGAAAAGGTATGTAAAATTTTCCCACAGTTCACGTCTTATTAGGCCAGAACATAAACCATTAAAGTACGGAAAAATTTATGATCCCATTTTATTATAGTTCATTCCAATTCCATCAAATAAAAACACAAATACCATTTGCATAGAACTGAAATCAACAACTTCACAAGTTCATAACTTTATTACTACCCGTTAATTAAAAACAACTGGAAAAGCAATAAAATACCCTTAAAAAAAAGAAAGAGAACTTACATCTTCCCATGTGGGAAAAGCCGATTTCAAATTAGCAAAAGCTCTTAGAGAATTAACCTCGGTAGTATTTTGTGAAAGCACAGTTTTAATCAAACCATCCAAAACGCTCTCTTCCGGCTCTGATTTCACACCACAGTGAGCATCACAATCAATTTGAATGGAGCAATCCTGTCTCTGCTTACGATACTTGGCGAACTCTTGAGGGAAGCCATGAAGCGCCAACAGAGAGTCTCGTATGGTTCGGCATTCTTCGGGTGTGGGTCGAGAGTGAGTTGGATATGGGTCCTGTTTGATGCCATTTATGATTTTGGCTGATTTTGCTTCCGTTTCAGTTTCTGCCGGTTTCTGTTGCTTTCGTTTGCGATTTTTCTGCATTATGTATTTGGTTTTTGACTCCTGTGGGTATGCCGGCATTGACGACAGAGTGGAATTTTATATAGGGACCATTGCATAATATTGTAGTTAAGGCGGCGGCTTGTCGTTTCAAATTGGTGAGTGTCGTGGAAAGAGGCTTTATTTGATTATCCTATCGTCAGTGATCATATTAGACAAATAAATCAAATAAATTGTGAAAGTTTCAGCTTTACCTACAATATTATTTACTAAGAAAAATATTAAGGGCCTGATAATAAAAATTTGGGGCACCTACTACTTATTTTTTAAGAATGGAAATGGACTATGAATATTCAAATTTGCCATTTTTAGCACCTTAAACTTTTGATTTGCTGTTGAGAAGCACGGCCATTAAACTTTTGATACGTCAGGAGGCTGGGTTTTGGGAAACAGACACCAGGCCAGGCCAGGCCCATCAACTGTAATCTGACGTAAAGTCTCAAGTGTCAAGTCTAAACTGGTCTGTTAAGCTTCACGAAGAGAAATACGAACACAGTATTAATACATGGATTGGAGATTTCTGCTGATAAAAACAAACAATCTAACAAAAATGATAGGAAGGGATTGGGACATACATAGCTTACAAATATGCCCCATCAAAACAAAAAGCCACAACAAAATAAGGCCAAAGCTTAAAGGCAACCAACAAAATAAACAAACCAAAAGCAAGCAGTTGAACAAAAACCAAATGTTTCTTCTGACTTGTGTTCTTTAATCACTCTTCAAAAATACATATATCCATGTACAACTCATAAAGTCATAACCTTAAAACCCCCTACCTTGATTACAATCAATTAATAACTCAAAAAGAAAAAATTTAAATTAAAAACACATCCATTTCCTATCTTAAATAATAAAAAAATAATTACTAACTTTACAACGATCAGAAATTGGACGAGTTTGGGGAATGAAGATCTCTACCCGCCGCAACAACTCGGTACCGTGACCGGCTTAGTCCACCAGATTCCAATGCCCCTTCCCAATCAGTCTCTTCATCTTCCTCACCTCTTCCTCTCATCTTCTGTAAAATCTTCTTTGCTTTCTCCTTCGCTCTCTGGCTCCCTCTCTCTTCTATTTCCCGCAACGCCTCTACTGCTCTTGCCTCCTTAGCCAGCCCTTTAAATCTTAAGCTCCCATGACTCAATGCAAATAATGCCGCTACACAATTCTCCCGGATCGCTTCTGAGTCAGCCTGCTCATTTTCCTCCTTCAGCATTCCCACCAAAATCGCCACCGCATTTCCGTCTAACATTGCCGATCTCCCTTCGTTGCAAGCAGCCAAATTGCATAAAACTAGCAACAACCGACTCGCCAAGTCACCCGTTTTTAACATGCTGAGTAGTGTAGGCACAGCGCCGAATTTCACTAGCTTGACTCGATTGCTTTGTATGAGACTCAAATGATATAAAGCCAGAGCCGAGTCCTGGCGAGTTCGCTCACTCTCAGCCCTTAAACCGTGCATCAATGGTTGTAATGCGCCTAATACTCCAATTGCCATCTTGTTATCGTCTTCTAAAGCTAAACTGAAGAGTGCACCGGCGGCGTGTTCCTGCGGTTCACTGGATCCCGCTTTCAATACATCAATCAACAAAGGAACAAATCCTGACCGTACGATTTTAATTTTGTTCACTTTCTCCAGCGATAGATTTACCAATGAAGCGATAGCGTTTGTTTGCACGACGCAGTATCTCGAGGCAATCAAGGAACGGAGAGCCTTGAGTAGTCGAGGAGTACAGATTGGAATTCTGATTTCCTCTCTGGCTCTGGTAAGCTTTCTCAACGCGATTACCGCTTCTTCTTGCTCGTGTACTTCAGTGCTTCTCAGCTTAACCATAATCTCTTCTTCTTCAGGTAGGGAAGAGTTGGAACCGGAATCTGCAGGATTAGGATTCTGTGATAGGGTTAGGGTTTCGACTTCTGCAATTTCTGATGACGAGTTAGACGACGAAGTATAACATGCTGGCCGAGTCGCAAGCGGCAGCGGAGTAAACGGGCTAGCGGCTTCATTGTTAACAATCACCGATTCCTCAGAGGAGCTCGAGTAGAAATGGTTGGGTCGGTGAGCCAACTCGGTTGCCGCGTGCGAGAATAAAACCGGAGGATTCTCCGCCACGCCTTTCAGCAGCTCCCTTTCAGAAACTCTAATATCAGGGTTTGAAGTTCTCGATTCCATCATTTTCTTACGGACGATTTTTTCGACGGAGCTGTGATCGGGCGGGAGAGGGTGTTCGGCGCCGGAAGTATCACACCATTTAAGAATCGTTGATTTGATGGCTAAATTGGGGATAAGAGTAGTGAAATCCGGAATAGAGTTGTCGTCTAGAGGAGGAACGAAACCTAGGTCACGGCAAACCTGAACAGAAAGTCTCTCGAAGGTCTGGCCGGAGGTAACAACAACCGGGTCGGACATTAGGGACCCAGAAATGGGGCAAAGAAACTCTCCTGGAGGATCAGTTGGTTTGGGTTTGGAATTAGAGCTATGATAGAAAGAGATTTTCCATCTGTGCTTTCCATTACCTCCCATAGCTTTGACAACAAGCAGAAAGAGGAAAACTTAGGGAAGCTTTGCTGTAAGCGAAAGCGGAAGATATGGTGGTGAAGAAGACTGAGTCTGGATAAAAGGGTGGAAGATTTGACTATTATTTTTCGACGGCAAGAGAAGGAGAGGAGAGGAGAGGAGAGGAGAGCAAAGAACTTTCTTCACTCCGCTAGTGGCTACTACTTTTCTTTAGTATTTAAACCTCATCGAGTTCATAATTTACAAAATGAACCTTCTTCTCTTTGGATAGAGAGAGAAGTGGTCAGCGACTCAGTGTGGGGTTCCAGAGAGCCTTATTTCATGGGCATAATTAACAATTAGTCCTTAAGCTTATTTAAAATTATTATTACCTCTCTATTAACTGGCTAAAGCATCCATTTATTTATAAAATTTAAACCCTCTTAAATTATCTAGTTTTTCCATTTGAAAGTGTTATTTTCGCGAATATTACCCTTTTATATATATATAAAATATCTCAAACCTAATAAAGTATTATCCGCTTTTGACAGACTCCACTCAAGTCCGTATGATTTTATTTCTGGCCTAAAACCAACTTAATAACCCAAAAAGTTTCTTACTAGTTTAAGATTTGCTCTTTATTATATATAATATCAAACACATTAATTACTGATGGTGTGAGAGAAAGAGTAATTTAGTTAAATTAATGAACTTTTTACTATAATTTAGATAAATTATCGTTTTTTTATTATTATGCAAAAATTTTAAATAGATTATATTTGTGGAAGGAGGAAGTATCATACAACATTTGATCATTTGATGTCATATTTAAGACAACATTACTATAAGGAATATTATTATTTGATTGGCTACCAATACACACGGTCTCTCTCACACATAGCAAATATTAATGTTTCTACTTCGGTGTGAATTTATGGTAAATTGGAATTGTATAAGGAATGAATAATGTTATTGTTATGATGAGATTAAATCATCAATGAGCACGCTATGAGACATATTTAATAACCTTTAGGTTGAAGTAACACTTATTAGACTCTCAACAAACATATTTATGGTGGCTTTGCATTGCATTGACTACTAATTACAGTTCTGTGGAGTGTAGAGGGTCCATTTGTTAAGGTAAGGACGAGAATGAAAATAAAGTAAAATTTTTGGGGCCATAAGGAGAAAAAGGAAAAACTAATGCCTTAACCTCATAGTATAGAAATTGTCTTTTCCTTAATTGGTTTTTTAATACGTATTATCATCGGTTTTAGATTTGACTAAAAAAAAGCAACAGCTTCTAATCAAGTTTATCCGGTAGCTATTAGTAAAGTTCATCCAATACACACACTAAAGAAAAAGGAAGTGCACTGTCCAATATACACGTTTAATTTTACCAAATATCATAATTTTTAAACTTAATTTCATATTTGAATGAAAAGGATAAAACAATTGAGGCAAAAAAGATTAATAAAATAAATTGATGTATTAATAAAATAAATAAAGTAAATGTATAGTATAAAATACGTAGTTTTCTTGGCTTGAAAGGCTGTGCTTAGACGTACACTCATTGTGACAACTAAATAAATAAGGGGATGTTTGTTTATATATGATGGCTGATTCTTGCCGTCCAAAGCTCATACAAGTGTTGCTTTCCCTTTTTTTTTTAATTGTATTCAACATTTTTCTTTTTCTGCTTTTTGCTAACAGTAAATATTTCAATAAATAAATAAATTTTAGTATAATATTTATATTCAAAAATTTACCTACATTTCACAATTACAGGTTTTAATTTTTTACATCTAGCTAGATAAAGCATCTTAAATATTATTATTTTCTTTTTAGCCCCTATTTAAAAATTTACTTCAAATATCAATTATGGCTAATTATATCATTTATCAATTGAAAGATGCATGCCAAAACATCTTCAATATGCTATTTTATACTATCTTTAACCATGTAGTAGGAAAAAAAAAATGGCATTTATATATAGAGTGAAAGGATTAGAAGACAAAACTCAAAGATAATCTTTTATTTGAAATCTTTTAAAATTTTAGTGCAGTATTTTTATATATAAATTTGAGAATTCGATATTTTTTTAAGTAATCTAATTTAATCAGTGAACAAATCCTTCTTCACGTAACTTTTTCAGGCTAAATTTGAATGTATTGAGAAGTCTATTGGTTTGGATTAGTTATTTTGATAAGTTAAGTTTTTTTTTTTCTGGTATATTTATAAGATAAATTGAATTTGCTGATAAAAAAAACTTCTTCACATTTGAAAGTTTATATTTTTATTTTATTAACATTTAAGATTTTATTTTTTTTTCATTTATTAAAATAAACAATTTAGTGGAGAAATGTAATTTGTTGTAATGAAATGTGATAATTACTAGAATGCAGCTCCAAGAAATGGAGATTTCAATCTGGTGGGAACTATTATAGCCTATTAGGTAGCAACGGATGCTTATCATGTTGTGGAACAACCGCGTTTCTCAAGAGTCAACTCTCTCAAGCCTGAGTTTTCTTTAGAGGGCATAAGAGTAAGAATAGAACCAGAGAACGAGTTAGGACAATTATTAGGGGAGTCAAATAATAACCTTTTGATATTTTTAAGGTTCAAATTGTAATTTTTTACATTTTTTTTTTTTTTTTTGTTTCTTGGGATAGGCAGGGAGCCTCCATTAAGCTTCGCCCCTGAATAGAAATTCTATGGCTAACTGAGAAAAAAGCACATTTATGGGCAGAAAATCTTTACATTTTACGACGGGTTAACACTTCCTTATTTTATGAATCGGTACAAAGTTACTAATGAGTCACTTGTTTTGGTTCTGTGAGGCTTGAGGTCCCAAAGTTTGCTCTTGACATGAGTCTCGTCCTTCACTGGTTCAATTAGTGGCCATTGCTTTGTGGCATTAAAAGACAGATTGATTGCTTTTTGCATTTGAAGGGCATATAGTGATTTTGTCCCTACTGCATGCCCTAAATCAATCAATGCTTTCATATTTATTGCATTGCATGTATCAAATGCAAAGAGGATTAGCTTTCTATTGGCAGCTCAACATATAATGTGACATGATTGAGCTTAGATCCATCTTGGTAGCCAATCAACATCACCACCCAATAAATATTTATTGATCAATATGTGTCCACAGACAAATTAGAAGTTACAATTAAAGTGTATGAAAAATACCACTGCCTCCGTTATATTTTGTTTGCTTGTTATTCATTTTTTAGGTGTTTTAATATGTTTGTAAGATTTCTAAATTTAGACATATAAACAATTATTTTTCTCGTGATAACCTTAATGATCCTTCATTAAATGAAAGAGTTTTATTAATATCTTTAATGAGTTAAGGGTAAAGAAGCGCAAAATAACTTTTGTTGACTAAATTTTTAATATGCGTATTTTGTCAAATTATGCAAACAAAATGGAATGGATGGAGTATTATTTTACCCATTATTGAAAAAATTATAAGAGAATTTATCTTCAACAAATATGGTAGAAAAATTTAATTGTTAATTCTTTAAAAAAATAAATATTAAATATTGTTAATAATAAAATTTAAAAACAGCCTAGCTTTAAAAAAATTAAAAGCTAACTCAAGCCTTCATATACACATCCTTAGGTATAGAATACAAAGTTTAAAAAACTTAGAAAAATATATAAAAAAATCAAATAACTAGAAATAAAATTTGAAGCCTCTTTCCAAATTGTTGGACTAGCACAAGAAATAGCAGCTCTTGCAAAATACAAGAGCTATATTTGCACATAGATTAATTTAATTGATATTTTAGATATTAATTCATTAATTAATTGAGGTTAATTATTTAAGTATTTGATAAATAAATTAAGATTAAGATTCTACACAATTAAAATAAGTTAATATTTTCCATTAATGTCACTCATTATCAAGAGTTATATTTTTTTAATTAATTAATGAAATTTTATATAATTTATAAAATATTCTCGAGATAAATCATTTTTTAAAAATACGAAAAGAATTACAAAGTTTTATCATGATTCAAGCCATCAATTCAACAAAAACAAAAACAAGCTGGAGACTTTTCATGTAACCCAAACAGTAAAAAGCTGCAAATCAAAGTCCAAAGGCCGAACACGGAGGGCCCATGGTGGTGTCCACAAGTCCATTAATATAAGACGACACCGTTTCAATAACTGGAGCAGCGGAGCTTGTAACCAGTAAGGCTCACCACAGGTCGGCAAAATTGGAAACCTCAATTGAACTCGAACTCAAACTCAAAAATGGAGGAAGACAAAGCAAGCTGCAAGGTTCAAGCAAGGTCTTTATTAGGCCCACTTTCAACGGAGTATATTTTGGACTCTTTTTTAGCTTTTTTATATGCATCGGTTCATTGTTCTTATAACGACAAGTAGCTCATCCTTTTAATAATGGTCGTGTAGGTCAACGTGTTTATTCTATCATTGAACAAACGACAGTGTTTATCATTGAATCGTTTGGCCCTGAGTCGACAAAAAAATCTGTACAACTTTATTTGTTAAAATTATAAGAATGGGCTCATTAATTAAATTGAGCTTCTTTATTTAAGTATTGGTAAATAAATTAAGACTTTTTTTTATTAATATTTGTAGAATAAGTGAATAATAAGGACTTCTATGCATATTTATCTTATGGGATTGAGCTTTTATTACTTTTATATGCATCGGTTCTCTCTCTGTTCTTACAACGACAAGTAGCTCATTAATGATATTAGTTTTATAAGTTATAACCATCGTCGTCTAACACTAACCGTGATCGGACGACCGCGTTTAATGTTGCAAAATGCACCCCAGTTAGACTACTATTGAAATTGTGGGCCGGGTTAGGGCTTAATTTAAATGAGCTTCAAAATAAGCCCAATAAGGAGGTATGCTATTTTTTTATTTACATATTTGCCTCTGTTTTTTTTTTTTTTTTTTTTTTTTTTTTTTTTTTTTTTTTTTTTTTTTTTTTTTGATTCAAGCTAAGATCTTTATTAGGTCCCACTTTCAACGGAGTATATTTTGGACTCTTTTTTAGCTTTTTATATGCATCGGTTCATTGGTTCTTATGAACGGGACAAGTAGACTCGATCCCTTTTAATAATTGGTCGTGTAGGTCAAGCGTGTTTATTCGGATCATTGAGCAAACGACAGTTGTTTCATTGAATCAGTTTGGACCCTGATCGACAAAAAAATCTGTACAAACTTTAATTTGTTAAAATTATAAGTAAATGGGCCTCATTAATTAAATTGATGTCTTCTTTATTTGGCAGTATTGGTTAAATTGAAATTAAGACTTTTTTTTTATTAATATTTGATTAGAATAAAGTGAATAATAAGGACTTCTATGCATTTTATCTTATGCGCGAATTGAGCTTTTTAGTTACTTTTATATGCATCGGTTCTCTCTCGTTCTTACAACGACAAGCTAGCTCATTAATGATATTAGTTTTTATAAGTTATGACATCGCGTCTACGACACTAACCGTGGATCGGACGAACCGCGGTTAATGTTGCAAAATGCACCCCCTAGACTACTAATTGAAATTGTGGGGCCGGGTTAGGCTTAATTTAAATGAGCTTCAAAATAAGCCCAATAAGGAGGTATTGCTAATTTTTTAATTTACAATATTTCGCTCTGTTTTTTTTTTTTCTTTTTTTTTTTTTTTTTTTTTTTTTTTTTTTTTTTTTTTTTTTTTTGCGCTTATCCAGAGTAGGTTTTTTTTTTTTTTTTTTTTTTTTTTTTTTTTTTTTTTTTTTTTTTTTTTTTTGCGCTATCAAGAGTAGGGGTGTTAAAACAGGTTAACGTGTTGAGTTCGATGCGAATTCACCTAACCCGCAATACGATTAGGGTCAACACGAACATGACCCATTTAATAATCGTGTCAAAAATCTCAACACAAACACGACACGAAAATTAGGCATGTGACACGAACACGACATGTATAACCTGCCTAAAATCATAAACAAGTTAAATGAGTCGTGTTGATTTTTATACGATTTGTGTAACCCACCTAATATCATAAATATGTTAAATGGATCGTGTTGACCCGTATACTACACACTTAACCTACTTATGATATATTTAAATTTTAATCTATTTAACTCAAATCATATTTAAAAATATAATTTTATATATAAAATGCATAGATTTTTCAAGATTTATGACTAAAATAATAAAAAATTAATACAACAATAAATTTTTAAATACGGTTTTAATTGTATATTTATATTTGATACTAAAATTATTTCTTTATCTTAAAATAAACGGGTCACTCGCCTAACCCGCATATCAACCCGTGACATAATATGTTTATATTCGTGTCATAAATTAGTGACCCGTTTATGACACGAACCAGTTTAACCTCAACTCTAACCCGTTTATTTTGCATATTAAATGAATCGTGTTCATGTGTCATGACCCATTTTGACATCCTGATAAAGAGTATCCTTATTAACATTTTTTTTTATTTCATTAATCTGGGAAAGAAAATATTTTCTCAAAAAAGAAAAAGATATATATATATATATAGTTTGAAATATCATAGGGTGAGTGTTGAATTCAGTCAAAGTAGGTGCATTGTCAGTGCTTATAAAAGCAGATATGAATATCAGTAACAGAGAGGCTTATCGTCATGGCATTATATATATAGGCAGGGCATATGCATATGATACATGCTTTTGGAAGCAAGAAAATCTGGAATCTTTAGACTGCACATAATGTCAAATAGCTTTCTTGGAAATTTGTTTTACATTTCTTATAATTTGGATTTGCATTTGATTAACATTTCTATATTTGGAAGTATGTATATATTACACTAAGCCAGCTCCTACTGGAATCTATTAATTGGCTCCTACTAGGATTTCCAGTAGCAATTTCACAATGTTAGGAATGATGTTAGCATGTAAGATAAATAATTTTTTTTTATGAATCGAAATTAATTATTCAAGTTTTTTTAGAATAACATTAATATTTTTTTAATTGAGTTAATAGTCTAATAATCAATTTCTTTCAAAAATCTCAACAATTTATTAATAATGAATATAAATTGAATATATTATAATATTTCTATAAAAATAAAAAAAAGTAAAAACTTATAAAAACTTATTTTGACTTGATAAAACATATAGCATTTATACTAAATATAATATAGTTATAAAGATATAAATTATATAATAATCAATGTCAAAAAAAAAATATAAATTATATAATAATGGTAAAGTACTCATTAAATAGATAACTCAAGTCTCAACATGAATAATAAAAATAGAACCGAATCGATTTAAGATCCATTTATCAACTACGTAAACGAATTTGATTGCCATGGAGTCAAATACCTGAAGAAACCTGAGCGGTTGCCAACCCTATGTATTTGGAAAATACCTGGATTATGCCACTTTTTTTGACAAAAAAAAAGGCATCCAGCAGCAGCATGCGTAGCTGAAGATACAAATATTTCAATATATCACCATTGTCAAAAGGCAGGACTTTTCTTAATTATTGTTTATTTTTAATTACATTAATATTGCACAAACAAACAACCATATGAAAATATGAAAAATGTAAATGATTTCCTGAATCTTGAACCATTAATATTATTCCAACAGAATGATGATGAAGGTGTCAAAAGTACTGCATATATACATAAGGATTGGACATAAATCTTCGATGTGAAGTTCATTTACACAAAAATGTATATATGTACTTGTTGAAAGATTAATTAATTCATAGTAAGAAATATACATAGATAAGAGGATCCAATACATATTATCTCTATCACATAGCAAGTTTAGGCACAAATATATGCAAGTGCATGTATATGTACCTGTTCATATTATATAGAATGAAAGATCTACACATATATATAATTAAGTAGCAAGTGCATATTATGTAGAAAACAGCAAACCCTAATTCATATGTACCTGTTCTTGAAATGTATTAAAGTTTGCTTTTGTCAATGAGAACGGAAACTGCTGGGTACTGTATACGGTTGCTCATGGTCTCAACAAGAAGAGAAAGAAAATAAGCTCATAATTTCATGTATATGATTAAGAGCAATAAATTCTTGTTCATGGGACCAACAATCAAAGAGACTACAGAAATATATTTATCAACATTAATTAAATAAAGTATAGAGATGATGTGATATGAAAACGATGATGACGATGACGATGACGATGATCTATTCAAACAGAGAAAATTAATTAACAAGCACATAACATAATTAACATCTTCTCTTTGAGTTTAACAAAACAAAATCATCTAAAAATAGCATAACCCCATATATAGCAAGAAACAAAAAATAAAATGAAAATAAAACCTTGTAACCAAAAAGAAAGTTTCTTCTAATAATTAAATATTATTCTTGTTGTGGATTTGCTTTGATCTAGCAAATAATCGGACCGAGACGCTTGATTCCCCGAGTAGTTTGTCGATCGGATCATAAAGACCCCTTTGATCAATTACTTCAAGTGAAACCCCAGCTATTAGGTTTTCCTTTCATGCCTGCTAAACCCTCTTCTTCTTCTTCCAGTTCTTGTTCTTGCTTTGGTGGGTCTTCTTGTTTTGGTTTTAGGACAGTGAAGGAAAAGAAGAAGAAGAAGGAGAAGGAGAAGGTAGTAGTTGTACTAGTAGCAGTAGTCGTAGTGGAGGTGAGAGGGTAATGATGATGGTGGTGAATAGCGAGTGAGAAGCGCGAGGTGGAGGAGGAGGGCATGATGATTGCTGTTGGGTGATAGTGTTCAAAGGTTGAAGAAAAATCCAAGGTATTGCGTGCCATTTTTTTGCAGAGAGAAAAAAAAAATAAGAGAGAGAAAGAGAAAGAGAGAATAGAGAATGTCTCTCTTCTCTTCTCTTCTCTTCTCTTTTCTTTCTCTCCATTGAAAGAAAAAGAGAGAGAAAGAGAATTATTATGCTCTTGTTCTGTATGAAAAGGGAAGGGACCCCATTTCCATCATCTTTTCATCAAGAGTAATTATCATATGCATCTCTTATTTTTTTGTTCTTGCCTTTTCAACTCCCAATCACATAATCCCAACTTGGCAGTTGGCACTTTTGACATTTTAAACAAACATTTGATTACTGAGTTTTAATTAATTACTTTCTAATTATTTATACATACAGTGATTAATTTAAAATCTTTATTATTATATTATCTTACTTTGTTTTTTAATTAAGAATACTGTAAAAGGCTGTTTGTGACTGTATATGGAGTGTAGAGGGAAATGTTAATGGCAAGCTTTATTGGGTTTAGGTAAAGATAAGAATTTTGGCAGGCCATACCCGTTTTATTATATGGGTTTAATTTATTTATATATGTAAATAATTAGCTAATTAGATATATTATTATAGTAAAAGAAATTGGAATATCAGGAGCACTGACAGGGTGAGGGAAACGATGGAGAGAGTTTTTGGTATTTCGAGGGAATTATAGAAAGAAAAAGAGTAGTGAGAGAGTACAAAATTGGCACTTTGCTGCAAAAAAGAAGTCTGGTAAATTTATATATATATCTGGTAAATTTATATATATATATCTGGGAAAGATGATAAATTTGTTTTTTGCTGTTTATTCTATGTAATATTTATTAGATTTTAAATTATTTTTTATTTATATTATAAATTTTTATTAATTTCGTGAAAATTATTAAGAAGAAAAGTTTATTTTGATTATTATTTTTCTAATATTATAAAAAAAAAGGGAAAAACTAGGTTGGTGAGCATTTTCTTTTTTTTAGCTTTTGGAAGTTTGGAGCTAAGTTACAACAAAGCGTAAAGATTCCCATTTAAGCATTTTTTGATTTGTGTCGCCTCAATCATCTATTGATTTGAAGGACCTAGGTATTAGCTTAGATATGATAATATATACTTTATCTCTCAAATAATTTTTTTATTAATTTGTATATATCTCTTGTGTTTAGCAAATCCTCTCAAGTTCTATTTAGTCTAATTTGTGCTTTGTTTTTTTTTTTTTATTAGTGATTAGATTAATTAGAACTCCATAACATTTAAATTTATAATTTCTCAAAATTAAAATATTCATTTAAAAATATATTTTATTGAAATATTGTATTAATGTAAAACTTAGTTTACCCTCATAAACTTTCTTTACCATTATCATTTTTCTTCTATTAAATTGTTTATTTTATCATATTTAAATAAAATTTGACTCGAATTCAGATTAATCGAGCCAATGAATTTCGGACACGAATGGTTATTGATCAATAATTTTATTAATTTGATATGATGGGTATGCATTCCACAAGATGACTTGACCTCATTTCAAAAAAAAAAAAAAAAAAAAAAAAAAAAAAAGCAATTTTCTTATTTTATATATACGCAACCTTATGTGTGTGGAAGGCACTTGAGCTACAATTTTATACAACATTATATTCGTCTACTATACGTAAGGACAATTCCCAATAATTAAGGACAAGCTATTTTTGATTTGTGTACGCATCCTCCAATATCACTATTTTTTCATTGTGAAGGACCCCTATAGGTATTTCTCTCACCGGCTTAGAAATGCATAGGATATTATACTTTATCTCTCAAATGTAATCTTTTTCCGATTGAGAGTTTGGTATAGCACTCCATCTATATTGTGCATATTTAGTGCCAAAATCCTAGCTGCAAAGTTCTATATTAGTAACCATCTTAATTTGTGCTTTTTGGTCGGTTATAGATGTCTCTCTTCCTTGTGATTATGAAAGCTCTGTTCCGAGAGTTAGACTCACTCTCTCACAACTCGATATCTTTTCATTACATTTCTACAATTTATATTAACTGGGTTCTCAAAAATTAATCGAATAATGTCATTAAAAAAGGTACCTCCTATAAAAGTTTTATTGAAATTATTGTCGTCATACTTAATTAGGGTGTAAAAACATTAGTTTTACCCTCAGTAAACTGGTTTCTTTTTACCATTTTATGGCATTTTTCTTCTATTCAGAAATGATTTTTCACCTATCTTTATCGAGTCATTTAAATAAAATTTTGAACTCTGAAATTTCTGAGATTAACTCTCTGATCACAGAGCCACGAGTCAATGCAATGAATTTCTCCGAGTGTAAAGAGCAGTGTGGCAAAATGCTCGTTTATGATCAATATAAACAATATATTATTATTATTTGAATAGTCGACTCTTGCAGAATATAGACATCCATCCACAGATGACTTGACCCTCATTTCAAGAAGAAAAAAAAAAATGCACAAAAACAACCACACAGGAAAGAAAAAAGCAAGTATTTTCCTTGACGCAGTTTACCAATAAGGAGTAAAGTCTATCACACAAGACTATACCCTAAGTTTTCTCTTTCTAGCAATAGACAATTGATCTACTATTTACCTACTAACCATTGGCCATTAAAAAATCACTATTAAAACCCTAATTTTGCTCTCCATTGAGGCTATGTTCAAACTATACTCGAGTTTGGACAGCGACTGTATAAGTCATTACACTAATCTTTCCATGCAATCAGAACGTACTTATTTAGTTTATGCAGCAAGCTATTGTTATACTCTACATATTTATTCAATAGGGGTCGCAATTGAGAGGATATTATATACGAAATCTTCTAAGAGAGGATATTATATATTAAAGAACTTCAATAGCCATTATTGCGTTGTGTGTGCTCCTCGAAAAACAATTACCAAAGTATATTTTTTTTGATAAAACAGTTTGAAATTCTAGAAAAATAATTAAAAAAAAAAAAAAAAAAAAAAAAAAAAAGATGTCTTGACCTACCCAATAAGGAGAAGGTTATAAGAAGCTATACCCTAGTTTTGAGCATAGAGAATATAATTTTTACCTACTAACCATTGGGCCATAAAAATCACTATTAAAACCCTTTTGCTCTCCATGAGGCTATCACTTTATGTTTGACCCTGATAAAGTCATTCACACATGAATCAGCCTTTTTATTTCACTTTATCCTTCATATTAATAGTGCAATGAGAGGAAATAAAATTTAAAAAAATAAAAAAAATACCATTATTCTTTTCTCTGTGAAACAAAAAGTATATAGTTTGATTAAAAAGTTTGAAATTCTAGAATAAAGTAAATAAATAAAAATTTCTATAGATTCAAAAATCTTTTTAGCATCAAACAAAGTCTAAACCCAAAAGATCAAAAAGCTCACAGTATTTCATGTCTTCTAGTCCTTAACCATGCTTGCTACTGCCACTAAATTTCCTTTCTTTACCTCATTTTCTTGAATTTCTTCTTACCCATTTTCTCTCCTGGAAAATGTTACACCAAAAAACAAATTTTTTTTTTTTTTGTCTAAATGCAATGAGTTGTCAAATTAAGATACGGGTATAAACCAAATTTTTCTTTTTTACGTGTTTCACTGTGAGACGACTGTTATATTGTCATGTTGTATATTATCTTTTTGAAATAAAATTTTATAATTTGACATTTATGATCACATTTGCAAAAACACATTTCTAAAAAAATGATAATGATGTTATATATTGTAGCTATCACACGATATGTTTAAACAATTTTTTTTACTATGAATCTCCATCCCATTTGGATACATATTCCCATGGATACTCTTTGTAACCAAATTGATATAAACTAGTGTAAGTTTAGCTAAGTAAGGTTCTGGAGAATTGGGACCCACACCATATGCATGAGTGTTCTGTTCTCTTCTCTTTGCGTTCTGTGAGTTCCACTGAGTAGTGTAGTGTTGGTCCTATGACAGAACAGTAGAAAGTGTTTTTTATATTGTTGTTGTTTGTTGTTGTCCTGTGACTTCGTTTGGTTCCAAAACATCTGCTTATCATCATCATCATTACAAGGTTGACACATCCCAGCCCTTCATTAGTTGGCTCCTACACACCCTCTTATATTCCTTGTCCCCTTTTTAAATAATGTCATTTGATTTGTATATATTACCTTCTTTTTTTTTTTTTTTTTCTTTTTTTTTTTTTTTTAAAATATACCATTTTAATTTATGGGCAAAATACATAAATTCACGCTTAATTTTGCTGTTTTAGCTTTATGATATATTCAATTTGAGTGGCACTTATTATGCTTTTAAAAATTATGAATTTTTTATTTTTATATTTAAAATATTATTTTAGTGTGTGATTAGTATAACTTTTACGATAATAATTTTTACTTTTTTCAACATGTAATAAGTGTTTAATTGTTATAATTTTAGAAATTGAAATGCTCAACAGAATGATTTTATAAATTGAAGTACTTAATCAATATAATTTATGGATCAAAATAAAAAGTGAATATACTACAATCGAGTTCAAGTATTTCATTATATGGATTTGACTCCATTGGAAAAAATTAGACAAGAGTCATGAAAAATCGACTTTTGAACCAATCAGATGTGGTCTGGTAGGTATTTTCATTTAGATAAGGAACGAGAGGTTTCGAGTTCTCTTGATCATATGTAATTTTACCAATTTGGCGAGTGTAAAGAGAGTTTATTTTGCCCCATCAGGCCTCTCAATAAAAAAAAAAAAAAAAAAAAAAAAAAAAAAAAAAAAAAAAAAAAAAAAAAAAAAAAAAAAAAAAAAAAAGCTTTTGAAATAATCCAGAGGTGAAGCCTGCAAGTGCACATGTGAGAGTCAGTGGGCCCCACCCCCATATGGCGGCCTAATGTATTGCGAAACCTAGCGAACGGAAATCCAGTTCCCCGCATGTTCTTGGTTTTGGGAAACATACTTATTATTTTTCATAAGTAATAATAATAATGCTACTGCCAAAAAAAAAAAAAAAAAAAAAAAAAAAAAAAAAAAAAAAAAAAAAAAAGCTTTTGAAATAATCCAGAGGTGAAGCTGCAAGTGCACATGTGAGAGTCAGTTGGGCCCTATGGGCTGGGCCTAATGTATGCGAACCTAGCCGAACGAAATCAGTCCCCGCATGTTCTTGGTTTTGGAAACATACTGTATTATTTTTCTATAAGTATAATAATAATGCTACTGCCAATTATGATTATCATAATCGCAATAACAATTATAAATAATTATTATTGTCTTAGTTGCTTAATTACTATGATTTTTGTTAAATTTATTAACCGAGTTATGAACTGTTGAATTACTAGAAATATTAAAAGTAGAAATCTAATAGCCAGTTAAAAAATTATTGTCAAATGCGGAAAATATATAAATATGATAGTCATCGGTGATGGTGAGAGGTGGTGTGGACGAAGATATACTTTAACAAATAAAATAAAAGGAGGGCTTTTTTACTGCAGTGAAAAATAAATAAATAAGTAAATAAAAACTGTAATTTGATTATGCAAACCAAATTAAAACAAATAATCATAGTATAAGATAAATAGAACCATTTAGACATAAAAGAAACCATGTTTATCTATTAATAATTGAATTTATAACGGAATATCATGCAACGAAATCTGATAAATTATGCCAAATAATATATTTTTTTTACAAAGTTGTTGGAAGGTGTTGCTGAAATTTAATATTTTCATAAGAAAATAAATTTATAAAAATTAGCTACAGTTTCTTATTTCTATTTGAACTCCCGCCAAGAAAGCATTTCACTCAAAGGCTAAGAAGTTTCAGCAAAACAACTATTTGTTGGCCTGCGGTGCAACTGCAACGGAATTAGAGCGCGCGCAGACGCGGGTAAATGAACATGATCGTTAGTCTGTGGAGGGCTCCTAATGCGCCGTTTTCTTTCTCTTTCGGGACTTTTGTCAAACACCTTCGGATCGCAAAATCAAACGCCTTCCCTCCTCGCAAAATCAGCTCAAAAACAATAATTACAACATCAGATTATAAACCTTCTTATTTTGAAACCCTAAATTCCCGCCAAAAAGACCAAATTCACCAATACATTAATGCACTTCTGGACTGGAACCAGGTTTCCCCCTTCTCTTATACAGATACGAGAACGCATTTGATTCTTTCTTTCTTTATCTCTTCTTTACGGTTTTTGATTCTGCTAATGTTACAGAAAATGAATCTTACTGCTGTCACTGAAGCGAACGAGGTCATGAATAGGCATATAGAGGATTCACTCGCAATGCTACCTCCTATACGTAACTCTTACATTTCGAATTGCAGTTCTTCGATTGAAAATCTCAGACTTGTTGATGTTGGAACTGGACCTGGGCTTCCTGGGTTAGTTTTAGCAATTGCTTGTCCAGGTGAGCTTAGTCTTATTCTCTTGTACATTTTTTTTCCAATTTATTTTTGTTTCATTCACTTTTCTTTATAATATGTCGTTTTCTGTTTTCAATGAAGTGTAGATTGGAAAGTAACCCTTTTGGAATCCATGAACAAGCGTTGTGTTTTCTTGGAGCATGCAGTTAGTGTTACTGGGTTGTCAAATGTTGAAGTTGTAAGGGGAAGAGCAGAGGTATGTTCCTTTCTCAATTTTTATATGACAATTTGGTATTTATGAATTACTCATTCCTTAATCCTTGTTTTAGGACAGAATCTAGGGCAGAATGATTGCTATAGAGAGCAATTTGATGTCGCAGTGGCCAGAGCTGTAGCAGAAATGAGAGTTTTGGGTAATTCTGATAAATTTCCTATATTAATTTCTTTTATTTCTGCAGTTCTTCGAAGGAAATAACTGTTTGTGTTTTGTTCTTTCTTTTCCCCAAATGTTAGCGGAGTATTGTCTTCCTCTAGTTCGAGTAGGTGGGCTGTTTATAGCTGCAAAGGGCCATGATCCTCAGGTATGTATATGCTTTCTGGACTTGGGACTGCAACCTTAATTGCTTATTTACTGATGAGTAATTTATCCAGGATGTCGTTTAAACTTTCCTAGGGCTGTTACTAAACAAAGTTAGTAATTCCCAGTACATTTTTCTTAAATGAATACCTAAAATTCAAACAAGCTGTCAGATGTAAATTACAGGAAAAACTTTCCCATTCCATTTGTATAATAATTTTTTGACTTTCCCTAGTTACTTCTTGAACATGAGCTATCCAACTATCAATAATCTTCTTATGTGATAAAATGTGGGCAGGAAGAAATTAGAAATGCAGAAAGAGCAATCCAACTAATGGGTGCATCCAGACTGCAACTTTGCCCCGGTATGGATTGTGTCATCAATTCTGATATTATTATCCTTCATGTGCTTGATATAGAAATCCTATGACTTATCTCATTTTGTTAAATACAATTTCATGTTTGTATCAAGCTATGTGTTTGTTTAATATGTTTTCTTTTCTTTATTTATTTATTTTTTATACAGTGAAAGGCTGCTGTTTTTTGACCAAATTAAACTGACTGTAATACATAATTGATTAGCATCCATTATAACTACCAGATCATGAATTCTGAACAACTTTGACATTGTGTCGAGGTCATTATTCTGTTTTGTCCTGTTCAAAATTTTCAACTCTAACCTCTGAACTGGAAAGTTGAGCAGAACATATAAAAAGAATGAGCTATTGGCTTGTGTCACACAATACAGAAAACCTTATTTATCTTGTAGATATTGTTTGATTTGAGATTTTGTCTGTAACTGTAAAGGAATTGTCAATTTTGGCTTGTAACATTAGAGTTAACTTCTTCGTTATATGCAGTGGACTCTCACAGCCCATATGGACAGCGAACTGCCATCATATGTGTAAAAGATTACCACACTCCAAGGAAGTATCCACGTGATCCAGGTACTCCAGCAAAATTACCATTGTAACACCCAATTTTTTTAGCCGTAATTACCATATCTCTGAATCCTTTAAAATGTATAATTGTATATAAAACGAGTTGTACTTTCAGATTATCTCTCTATGCTTAGTGAAGTAGGTAGGAGTATTGTTGAAGCTTAATGTTTGATTCATGGACTGCGGTGGCTTTTTTGACTCTTCAGTTATTGATGTTATTTTTCTTTTTTCTGTGGGCTTGGAAAAGTTGATTCAAAATACTTGTATGTTCATTTGATTTTTCTTCTATAAGAAGATACTAACTTGGTCCTTTCTCATCATGGATATTGTGGAACAAGTGGTTTTTGAACTTATGGATGAGTTTCTAGATCATATTCAAAAGTTATTCCACCATCAGTTTATGAAGTACTTGTTATGAAGAGAAACAAAGCTTCTGTATGCGGAGGTAATGGAATAGCCATTAGAGAGGTTGGGTCTTGTAGGATGTGAAATGATAATTGTATTGTCTTTTAGATGTCTATTCTCTGTCAAAGGAATCTTATGCCTTGATTTCTTTTGCTTGATCTGAAAGAGTAGATTTTGATTGAATTCGAGGAAAGATTAGGTTAGAATAATGGTGGCCTGAGAAAAACGACCTTTACCTAACTTCCTCTCCAATTGTAATTAGTTTAGTTGGTCAAATTGCTAAAGTTTCAATTAAATCATCACTCAAGCTGAATTTGTTTAAGGTAAATCCCTTAAAATCAGCCTCAGCCTGACACGTTGATGCTTTGTGAAATTAAATTAGTGACTTGATTATATATGAAGAAAAGAACTTATGACATAATTTTTTAAAAAATCTTTGCAGCATTCTTTACTCTGTCTGGGATTGTTTATTTATTTATTTATTTTCAATATTATCTCGTGTCGTGTCTGATGGTTTGTTTGGTCGAAAGGTAGCATTCTGATGCTCTTTTTCCGTGAGTATACATGATTGTCTGTTGTTTTACTATTATCTCCATACAAACTTTGCATGTAAGGTTGGAGGTTCAAAATCTGGAATTGCTATTCTAAGTACCATCCCTGATTCGAATATGGAGACATGTGCAGACTAAAAGAAAATTTTTTCTTTTTCTTTTTGTTTATTTGATTTTTCTTATTTCATTTCTTTTTTCTATTACTACACTTCTATTGGAAAGCACCTTCAGTTGAATAAATAGCATGCATTTTAACAAAAACTTATATTTTAAATGAGAAAATTTTTAGAATAATTGGATAAAAGACGGGTTTCTAAATTTTTTTACATCATATATTATTCTAGATCTTGATAATTGATCAAGGAAAATTTTCTTATTATTAATAAAATGCAGAAGCCATCATTGAGGCAGCAGCTTAAAAATTATATATATTTTTATTATACAAAAAAGAAAATATTTTATTTTATTTATTCCCTTTTGTCCTCTTCTAGAAGTAGCAAACAATTTTTGAAAGCATTTTTCCTCATTATTTTGATAATATGTTACTTTTTGCCATAAAATCCCATTGGACAAAACTTTCAATTGCATGAGAGAAAGTAATTGAAATATCAAATACTTATTGCTTTAGTTGCACATTTTTTTTTTTTTTTAATTAAAAGTTGGATTTCTATTATGTAAAGTATATATGAATTAGTGTAAACCACAATAGTCCTTGATTAAATTACAAGTTCTTTGTGTCCTTATTGTGCTATCACACTGAGCCCCACAAGACCAACTATGTGAATTTAAATACATTTTGTTTAGATTTTAATAGTATTCTTAATTCAAATAATTTTGCTTGACACATCTCTTTACTCTATAGTAATGTGAGATTACATAATAAATATTGGAAAGAGCCATGGAAGCTTATGCTTAAAAAGAAAAGACAAGGGAGAGTGCCCTTTTTTTTCTCTTGAAGAGAAGCTTCCATGGCACTATCTTCTAATACTAAAACAACTTGTAAGTATTTTTATTAAAAGATTCAACAAAATGACAAGTTGGAAAACTTTTGAAGTGATCCATTTTTAAGCAAATCATAATTTTTTAATTACCTATGCTTTTGAATAAAAGAAAAGTTTATTAATTAGCTTGTTAATTATATGCAATAAAAGCTTTTAAGCAATTTTTAATAGGTGGTTGCTTTGAGTAGTCTATATTGCACGAACTGAAGGTTTAAATGGATGATTCCAATTCTTCGAATGACCAAAACAAAAAAAAACAAAAAAAAAAAAAAAAAAAAAAAAAGGCTTTATATTAGCCATACCGTTTTCTTTAATAGCTACGTGGTTGCTCCTTGAGGTGTCTATATTGCTACAACGATATCTGAACCGCGCTATCTATAATGGACCCAGGTGATCTCCACACTCTCCTTCGTTAACAGTCTGAGCTCCAAAAACAAAAATACAACACCAGGAAGCGAAGGAAAAGATACAAAAAAACACATAGAAAGACACTACCGCCGAGAATATCATGAACATTAACTTATCACAAACAGATAACAACACTCAAAATAAACTCTCTCCCTTATCGAAGAGTGAATCATAACACGTTGGAATGGATCAAAGTATGAGCCGATTCAAATATGATCTACTCGTCAGCGAGCTAACCAGGCCTGATGTGAGTTAATCAAAAAACTCAACACTTTAACAAAGAAGTGATACAAGGACAGAAGAAAAATTTCATAAGCAAAGATGGAAAAACAGTAAAGCACAAAAATGCACAGGGAACTCTCTCGTGACCAACAAATAACGTCTGAACATTAATGATAGCGAAGAATTGGCGCCCTCCCACTGTCGGAGAACGTTTTCTCCGTACAAGAACTAGCTCTTTACCTAGGGAACATTAACGCTGCCAAAAAAAAAAAAAAAAAAAAAAAAAAAAAAAAAAAAAGGAATGAACTATATCACAAACAATTAAACAAAAACCTCTTGAGAGTGAAATCTCCTTATGGATCATTGAGCTCAATATTATACTCGAGCAGCAGTGATTAATCAAAAACAACCTTAAAAAGGAAGGACAGAAAAATAAAGCAAAGATGAAAAGTAAAACAATGCAGAATCTTCTCAAAACATAGTTTTATGTACGAAGATGGCCTCATTGGAGAAGTTTCTCCTACAGAAGTATAGGGACATTAAGCTGCCACACCTTAATATCACAGTCCAAACTCCCACTGTAAATAAGATATGATGAGTCAGACAGGTCTTGATGGTCAATTGTTGCAGTCAAGCACTTTACAGGACCTTTATGCCCTTCCAGGACTGCTAAACAATAGTAGTTTTTATTATAATCACCTCTCCAAACTCTTATAGTTTTATCTGCAGAACCACTGCACACCAAATCAGACACAACTATTAAACACAATATAGATTGTGTATGCCCTCTAAGAGCACCCAAAACCACCATTCCATCGCCATCACCACGGCCATCGCCATCGCCATCGCCATCGCCACGGCCACCGCCATCGCCACCGCCATCATAATCAACCTTTTCCCATACCACTATTGATCTGTCACAAGCACCAGAGTACAAAATAGAACCATCAGTGCTCAGTGCTAGTGCATTAACTCCTGAATTGTGTCTTTCTAACGTTGTCACTAAATAATGTTTCTTCTCACTGGAATTTTTCCTCCAAATCTTGATTTTCCGGTCAGCTGAACCAGTATAAACATCCCCATCGTTCGAAATTGCTACTGCGTTTATAGCATCATCATGTGCATTCGTTATTGACTCTAAACATTTGAAGTCACTTGTTCTCCATATCTTGAGTGTTCTATCCCAAGAAACTGAATAAAGAAGAGATTCATCTTTTGATAAAGCAAGGGCAGATACTGTGTCTACATGATGAACCCACGTGCATGTTTTATGCCTTCTAATTTGAACGTGATTCTTTGGTAACAGAATCTTTGATGCTCTGTCACCAAGTGTAGGTAGTGTAGCTACATGGGTATACTTTTGTTGATCAGGTTCTTGATTACTGATTTTCCATACTCTAATTTTGTGATCTTGATGTGCACTAAAGAGCTTATCAGATAAAACTACTAAAGACTTCACTGCTCCTTTTCCTACAGTTATGCATAGGTTTTGGTCATGATCTTGAAATTCTGAGTCTTGAGGGTTTCTCTTCCAAGATCTGATTTCTTTGTCTGAGGAGCCACTGAAAAGAAACTTTCCAGCTAGGGTTAGAGAGGATATGTAGGCCGTGTGACCTTTAAGAGTGGTGACGCAGTGGTAGTTGGTGGTTGAGAGGAAGTAGTGGTGTTGACGTGAAGTTAGGGAAGAAACTGATTGGAGGCTTGGCAAGGAAGAGAGAGATGGTGGGTTTGGTTCATGGTAGTTAAACTGATATTGCATGGTTTCTAGCATATGTGAGAAGTAGGGAGTGAAAAGAGAATGAGAAGAAGATGGTGAAGATGAGTTTGATTTATAGAGAATTAGGTTATTGTAATTAAGGTTATTAATACTCTTGTTATTGAACAAAAGAGGCAATTAGATTAAGGAAAAATTCAAGTTTAGCTAAAAAGTGAAGCAAGAATGGCCCACTTAGACCTTTCTGATATCTGGGTGAAGTGTACGAATACGTATTGCCCAATCAGAAAGCATTTATTTTATTTAATATTTGCACTATTTCTTCTTCTTCTTCTTCTTTCTCTCTCTTGCAGAGAACAGAGAAAATCTGATGTTTGTATTGAGAGACATATAGAGGTATATAAGTTGGGAAATGATTCATCTATCCATCAAAAACAGATGGTGAGGTAATAAGTATCATCCTTCAATTTCTCATTATGAGCTAAGCAGGTTTGGTCCACCACTGTTGAATTAGTCCTTTGCGGATGGTTGCCAAGTGTCCACATGCTTACTTGTATATGCAACCTCCAATATAAACCATGTAGATGATCGATTAGAGCTATTGAATCAGTACTTTGCGGATGGTTTAGTTCGGTATGGTATTTTTATATAATTGGTTTTATTTTGATTTTAATAGAAAAAAAAAATCACTTTTTTCTTTTAAAATTTAGTTTGGTTCTTACTGAACTCAAAAAATTTGTCTAAAATAGTTAGAACTAAATGGAAACCAACTGAACCAAATCGAACTGATTCTGTCTGATTCAGTATTGTACACTTCGGTTCGGTTTTCATCAAAACAAAAAAATTATCTCTGTCACAGATGATGAAATTTGAAATGTTTAGCTGACAGTGATCCATTTTCAATTCTGTTGATAGTTAAAGCAAGCAGTTTTCATGTTTTGGATGGATGATAAGGGCAGGTAAATCATATAGACACCTTCATTATCAGATACCCTTTTTCAACAGGTGATTGTCGATTGTTATCTATCTGAAATCTATAACCTTTGACCAGAAATTATGTTGAGCCGACACGTAGAGCCAAATTGAGTTTGAAAAATTTCTGGGTTGAAATCATTTGATGGAGACTCATTTTTTTTTATGTACAACAGAAGATATCATCAAAGGACAGAACTAAATCTTAAGAGCGACATTGATGGGAAACCGAGGTACATACCTGTCACCATTTTTGTGGTTGGTTGGTAACTAGTGCAATGAAATGATATATTTTTTATATGCATATTTTGATAAAGATAGTTTTGGTTTTATGAGTCTTGTTTCCTATATAGATTGTTAGAGTAGTGGAGGACAATTCCCTTCTGCTTCTCTATGAGTATGTCTTGCACTCAAGTTCATTAGTATCCATGTGTGATGCCCTAATTTGAGATGATTATCTAGGGTTTTTAAGGATTTAAGGTGGGTATTTAATAAATCCTCACTTGAAATTACAATGAAAGTACATTATTAACGGAAAATTTTTAGGTACTTGTCTTGTCTTGTCTGGAGATAAGCCCAGACTTGCTTAGGCAACAACCTCCATTGGCCCCATCATATAAGAACAATATCAATATGGAATGAGGCAGAAGAACCCTAATATTAATCTAGCTTCTATATGCTTTAGGAGTGTTTAAGTCTTAATTAGGTAATAATCTGCTTCTTTTTGTGAAAATTGATTGTTTTTATTCTTGAAGTATTCCTAAACAGTGTGGAACCTTGATTAAAGACAAAACTAAAATTTTAAATTAAGTAGAATTAACTTTCGGAGGAGGAATACGATTAAAGGAGAAATTGTTTCTTTTCTCTGCAACATGGCTTCGACACTTAAAAGGATAAATTTTATACTTCCTTTGTTCCAAAATGATAGTTCATCTTCTCTTTTTGGTTTGTCTCAAAATATAATCCACTTTTATTTTTTGCATTTTAGTTAATTTTTAAATTGTTTACTATACCCTTATTAAATTTTATCTTATTTTCAAGAACTCTCATTAATTTTTACTTATAATTTTAATATGATAATTGATCATGTATTATTTAAGATGACAATAATATAAAAATTATATGAATAAATTCACCGTTTAACCGTAATAATTCTTATTTCTTAATCTTGACGGATTCAAATACACTTAATATCACAAATGTAAAGACCTTTCTCTTTATTATGGGTTAATGTTACTTTTTTTTTTTTTTTTTTTTCAGGATCCTAAACATACACATAATAGGACCTAAACATCTTAGATAGCATGAAAACTTACAAATTGATCCTATAGTTATATCGCATATATTTGGAGTTAAAAAAGATAGTTCCTTTTAGGATTTAATCCATTGAGTCTTTGATAATTTCCCATAGTTCATAATAGATTTGACTGACGCCCTAGGGCCGGCATCAGCTAAAAGTTCGGCACTCGCCATAACAACATTCCACGGTTGCTCTGCCTAGTCTCCTCCAATGATGGTAATGATTCCTGTCAATCCAAAGTCTTATGCTCCTAGACTATCCAGGTGTGATGCCCTTAAATTTGAGGAATTGCATATTAGAGTCTCAGGTCTTTTAAGGAATCTCATAGAAAGGCTCTCAGAACAACCCTCACGTACTCTCTTAATAAAATCCTCACCTATAGAACCAATTACCAAAAATAGAAAGTAGCCACCTTATTATACGGTACCATAATTATTTAAACCGGTACTTAGTCTCTTGTGCTTGTCATGGACTCGCACTGCCAAATCAGCCCCCCCCGACATTAGCTCCTTAGAGACCAAGACAAACAACCTACATCTTGGCCCCCCATGGCATCATAAGACCAACATCTATGCAATATGCGATGACCGGCTCAAGAAAGACATCCCGTCAATTATTCGACTGATCCTCAGCTTCCGGTATATACTTTAGGAGATGTTACATGTCGTCCAACTGTAAAGACGTGCCAAGTACTCAATAAATTCTGACTTCCAGTCATACTTGCTGGACAACAATTATGATCTGCTATATTTACCCATCTTCTTAAGAAGGAACAGTATTGGCTCTACCAAACAACAGTGTGGAACCTTCTGCGACGTAAAGACAAAAACCTTTAGATAAGTCTCTCTATAACATAATAAGGTAAAGAATTATAACATTTCGGTAGGCTGACGGAATCCCCATCAGATTCCGTTGATTTTAAAGGAGGAAATTGTTTTCTCTATCGTTCTCTTCTCTGTAGCAAAAAGCACATGTGATCTCTCTGACATCTGCTAAAAGGAAGTACCAACAATATTCCTACTACTCTGCCTTTTGTTTCTCATAAATTGATAGTTCATCTTCTCTTTTATAGGATATATGTCTCGATCATAGATATAATCCACTTTATTTTATGCATTCTTAGTTAATTTTTCTCTAAATTGCTGGCCTTACTATACCCTTATTAAATCTTATCTATCTTTTAGTCAAGCAACTACTACAACTTTAACTTGTTCTCTCACTTAAATAATTTAGTTAATCCTAATAGTCATAAATTGATCATGGATAAATATTATCATTAAGAGTGACAATCTCTAACCACTCAAAAAAGTATACTCAGTAAATGAATTTAACAAATTATACTCCACCTCGTTCCTAATCCATGCTCAAAAATAATTCTTATTCTTAACTCCTATGACGAGAATACTCACAAACCACGACTTACCATCATCAGTACAAATGATAATAGAACCTCTCTCTCTATACTCTCTATAGACACGTCTACTCTATTAATTAAATGTTATCTCTTCTAATTATTTTTGTGCTTTTTTTGCATGCAGTATAGAGTTAAATGTTTCTACTATCGAAAAGAATTATACTATACCTATAGTATACCTAAATTCGCGCCTCAACAAATACACTTTGCAGCCAAATCGGCACCACGACTAAATGAGTGAACAAAGAGTTAAAATTAGGCGGAATGCATCTAGCCGGGCGAGTGATCATGGATTGCATTAGTGAACTCAAGAGTCCATGGTGGCTTCCAGTTCTTGCTTATTCCACTAACTCTCTAGTGTCCTGCCCTTTGCGACTACCCTACACACTTACCCTTTTGTCTCGTCACTGTTATAATGTATATTGTGGCACATCTCTTTATTGGCAAAATAGTACATACTTTGCTCTTATAAATCTCTAGATCATTTTTATATTTAACTGACCCTTTTTAAACAAAATACGGTTTGGAAGGCATCTGCAATCCATAATTCTTTCAGAATGGTGGCCAACGTGACAGCTCCAGTGTGACTATAATGTGGAATACTCTGAATGATTCCTTCAAACCCCCTTCGACCCGCACCACAAATTGCATCCAAATGAAAGATCCATGCTTGGCCCTCGTTCTAGAATAACCCCGTTAAATTCCCTGCTCTCCCTTTTAGAGCTTGGACAAATAGATACATTTCACTTCTTAGAGCACACATAACAGAGGCCAACTATATTCTATCGAAGCCATATACGATGAGTGGTCGGCCTTTGGTCCACTACTAAAGTCTAACAATACATCTTCTGATACATATAGAATGGGTAACCCGAGAAATGGAAATCAATTCTATTGAATTTTTTTTTAAAAAAATACCATATATTAGGGTTTAAATTTGGGATTTGATGAGATATACAATTAAACTATTATGTTCAATAATCAAAATAAAGGAAACTTTTACTTCATAAAAGTTTATATCGATTTAGATTGAAAAGTTTTATTTTAATTTCTCAAATAGTTATTTTACTTAACCAAATGGGTTAACAGCCAAACACACCTCATTTTAAAATCTTTCTATAACAAATCACGATGGGATCAAATGCGCCATGAGATACCTAACTTAACAGGTTTGGATTTCAATATCTCCTTCTTTTTTTTTTTTTTTTCTTTGATCATATAGGTTAATGTTACTTGTAGAATATATACATATATACCTAAATTGGAGCAACCACCAAATGGAGGAAAAGGTTAATAGATGAATAGGGCAGTGGTAGTTGCTGTGGGAATCAGAGCATGTGGCTTCAGTTCTTCTTTTCCACAACTTCTAGTTGGTCCTTTTCTCTACACACTACCTTTGCTTCACTAATTTTGTGAATCTCTTTATTGCAAATGTTACTTTGCTCTTTTTAGTTTTTTTTTTTTTTTTTAACAAATCTTGAAGGTGCATCCAATTCTCAAATGGAGTAGGTACTATTGATTGATTGAATCCTTCAACCTTGGACCCATCATCAATGAAATTTGCTTGGGCTTAGAACCCTTATTCTGTTCTTTTATGGCTGACAATGACTTTTCCTTTGACCTAAACAGCCTATATTAGGTAGGTGGGTAGGTTTGTCATCTAATCTAAAGATTATCTTGATGGGAGAAATGAAATCAATTCTATTGAATTTTTTTTTAAAAAAATACATATATTAGGGTTTAAATTTGGGATTTGATGAGATATACAATTAATATTATTTCAATAATCAAAATAAAAAGAAACTTTTACTTCATAAAAGTTTTTATATGATAGATTGAAAATTTTATTTAATTTCAATAGTTATTTTCTTAAATGTTAAGCCAAAACTTTTACTTTTTAACATCAATGGGATCAAATGCATGAGAATATAAGGTGATTTCATTTCAATAATGCACTTTTAGGTAAAAAGATCACCAGCTAATTGTTAGGCAAAAAGGGTGCAAGAAATTAATTAGCTACCTATAAAGTAAGTTCATGTGCTCCTTTTGATGGATATGATCAATGTTCCTAACCCTAATTTCCTTTTGATGGGTATGATCAATGTTCCTAACCCTAATTTCCTTTCTTGTATTTGATACTACTTTGTTGGGGAAAGTTATGAAATGATATCATAAAATTTTTATTGATCTTGATCAGGTAATAGATGTGATTAAGAGTTTTTTTTTTTGAAAGGAGTCGAGAGTTTAACCTTAGAATCTTGAATACTAATTGTATTTTAGTAATTTTATTTGATTATGAGGTTAATTTAATCTTAATTGATGATAAACTCTTTTGAAAGGAAATTTAATTTAATTAACTAAAAGGTAATTTTATTTGATTTTTTTAAAGATATAATATTTGATTATTTAATTATAAAAATTAAATAAATTTTCAAGCTTCCATCCAAAACTACTATACGTCATTTTTACATTGTTGGCATTTAATTCTTCTTCTATTCTTATAATTATTAATATGTAAAACAATTTGATAATTAAATAATAAAAAGACACGTATCATTCATTCTTAAAAAACAAAAATCAAAGTTCATTGCATATCATAAATAAAAAAACTTCAATAATTAAGTTTGGCGGACCATACTATTATAGATAATCAAATATAGCCATCTAATAGCTATATATATACATCCATTATTAGTATATAGGCCATTGGAACAACTTGTACCTCCCTATCTGTCTCTATATAATTATCTTTTCTAGTATTGGACTCGTCTTACACAGATATTAAAGAAATAATTAATTCTATTAAATTATAACAAAATCAAAAGTAATTTGACCAAATTATCCTTTCAAATTAAGAGATATCCGTAAGGGTAATAATTATATTTAATGTAAATAAAGGTAATATTGAAAAAACATCATTTATTACTTCTCGAAAGACTTCAAACGATTTATATGTTAGAATAAAATAAACACTCGAAAACAACTTATATTTTGAGACAGAGAGACTATATTGAAACCAAAATTTTTTCCTTTTTCTCTCTTTATGTCGAAAACAGCATAAAAATTTTGTTCCACTCCATCCTTTTGTATTAGCAAGATAAAAGGATAAAATGATAATTTACTCTAATTTATGAATTCTGATCTAAGAACATCAACAAAATATTTCAAAGATTATTTTGTTACAATTCTGTTATTAATTTAAATTAATCTAAATTTGAAATATTGATAGCCTCTCTTCTATTTAAAGAATCAAATACGAAACTTCATATTTCAATTGTCTTTTTAAGATTAAATCTATCCTACATTGGTTTTAAACATGTCACACCCAAACTTCATACAATGCGTGCGAACCATTTCAACCACCAAAACTTAGAAACTATAATGCATGTTGATTTGAGAAAGAAATGTTAAAGAAGGATCAAACTGATATTTTAGCTTATTTCAGGGTCCATTTGTGGGCCGATTCAGTAGTCGCATGCCGTTGCGAGAGAAATAGGCCTAAGCCCAGGTGGTTCATTTTTGTGCGAGTAGCTACCCGCAATTCGCCAAACGACAAAACGAATGTATCAACGAAGCTGATCAAAAGCTGTCACGTATTTTTCCTAAACGACGACATTGACACTGTCCTTTACGAGGCAAGTAGTATGGAGACTGAAGTTCTCAAACGACACTGATGACAAAGCGAACACATAAGTCCACAGTACTGTAGTTTAGTTAGCCAAAACGACATCGATCTCAAATTTCAATTTCAGAAAAAAACAAGCCAATGAAAACGCCCACCCCATTTCTCCGCCTTCTTCTTCTCCTCCTCTCTCGCCGGCCATCAAATTTTTGTCTCATGCACTTAAACAGAATCTCTTGACCTCATCACTACCACTACTCTCCAAAATGCCACCAATCTACTTCTCTATAAACCCTGCCATCTCTCCTCATCACCTAAGGACTAAGGTTTCTCACTCTCTCTCTCCATGGCCTCTCTGCTTCCCGCCATTTTTATCTTCTTCGCGTTCTCTATCCTTTCCTTAGTTCAGTCATCGACGATCGGCGTCGATTACATTTCGCGCCTTTTGGAAATCCAGGAACGCGAGCGAGCTCCTCCTTCAGTCCAATTAGCCTCAGCTCGTGGCGTTCTTCAAAGATTGCTTCCTTCTCATTCTTCGGGATTCGAGTTTCGAATAATCTCCAAGGTATTTTGATTTCACCTGTCAATTTTTTAATTTTGTTTGATTAACTTACTTAGAATTTACTACAGTGTGTTTATTTTTTCCCTTTATTAGGAGCACTGTGGTGGGCAGTCTTGCTTTATTATAAAAAATAATCCTTTTTATACTAGACCTGGGACTCCAGAAATTTTGTAAGTGAAAAAGATTCTTTCTTTTATGCTTATTTTATTAAATGCTGTAAATTATCCATGTTCTTTTATTTTGGGTTGTATAAATCACTAGAGTTTCTGGAGTCACTGGAGTGGAAGTGTTAGCTGGTTTGCATTGGTACTTGAAGTATTGGTGTGGTTCACATATATCTTGGGACAAAACTGGTGGTGCTCAACTAAATTCAATACCTAAGTTAGGTTCTCTTCCCCGTGTTCAAGATTCTGGTGTCTTAGTTCAGAGACCCATTCCTTGGAATTATTACCAGAATGCTGTTACTTCTAGTTGTAAGTTTGTACCTTGCTAGTGCTTCTATTATTTTCGACTTCACGCTTTCGAGTTTTAAGTTATAGTCTGAGAAATGCTAAATCAATTTAATGTACATATATGCCCTTGTAAGATACTTTTGCATGGTGGGACTGGAAAAGATGGGAAAAGGAAATTGATTGGATGGCTTTCCAAGGTATCAACTTGCCATTAGCATTTACTGGGCAAGAGGCTATTTGGCAAAAAGTTTTTAAGGTAACTATCCTCTTGTCAAACTCCATATTGTCAGCTTTAGCTTACAGTTTTGAACTTTCATTCTCACACAAAACTCTTAATATTTACTTTATTACGGAATGTTGAGCATATGAAGTCGTAGATGGGAGACAAGAAAGCAAGGACGGTATGAGGGGAAGACAATGTAAACTTTGATATAGTTATCGAATTGCAGTTCACTTGTATTGTTTGAATTTTACCCTAACTGGATTGGGGGAACTATAATATCACTCTTTAGTATTTTTATATATGGTTTTACCTGGAAGGATAATAACGAAGTTAAACTTTTTGTCGCTTATTTAATATCTATCAATGTTTACCTTTGCCTACGTCACTACAAAAGCAATGGATGAAAGAGTATGCTTCTACGTCAAATCTGTTCTCCTCTTATATTGTTTTTTGTAAACAAGTTTGTCCTCATTAAACTAAATAGTTGCATGCAACTGCCTGCGAGGTGCCTAATTTGGGAAAAAAATATTATATTCACAGAATTATTTGCTGAAAAGTTTTATCTTCCAAGTGCTTTTGTTTGATAAGTTAGTATTAATCATGTGATATTTTCCTTGATAATGCATTTTGTTAATTTTATAATATGATAGCCCGTAGGCATGAGACAATGGCATTATTTCCTTGTACCATATTCTTTGTTCTCACAATAATTCAAGATAGCATGGAGTTATCATTTTTTACCTATGGCTTAAGAGTCATAGGTTTACATCTTTTGATTTTTCTTCTAATGATCTTCCATTCACTTTAGCAGAAATTTAATGTAAGCAAGGTAGATCTGGATGATTTCTTTGGAGGTCCTGCATTTCTCGCATGGTCACGTATGGGAAACTTGCACAGGTAACCTTGTAGGCCTTCTTGGGAGCTTTTATGGAATGGGGGAGTGATACTTTTGTTGTGCGGCTTTGGGCCTTGTGAACTTTCGTACTTATGTTGGTATAGTATTCCTTCTAGCTCATCTTAGGCATTTATCACATGAATGTGCTAGTTGATGAGATGCTTTGGACAACAAAATTCTTTGCATGGGCATTCCTGTAATACATAGAAATAGAAGCTTTCATTTTGATAACTTGTGGTGATGATACAGATGGGGTGGACCACTGCCACAAAGTTGGTTAGATCAACAACTAATTCTGCAGAAAAAAATTCTTACAAGGATGTATGAGCTTGGGATGAATCCAGGTACCCACTGTCATCTAGCCTTTGCTGTTATATCTTAGGGATTATCTTTTGGTTAAATGTGAAATTGTTTCTTTGTGGTTGTGATGTTTGATGCATTTTTGGTTCCTTTCTTAAGAATTTTCTTTTTTATTAAAATTGCTCTTACACTTCTTTGTGGTTTATGTGAGCACTAGACATTAGAATTTCTCTTTTAAAGGATTTCTTATTGCCACAAAGAAGACTGCTGCTTATCTAAAAAGGAAGAAGCAATGCAGAAAAATTTCATTATCTAATAATATTTGCTTCACCTTTTGACTTTCATCAAATGATTCTTGTATGCTTGTGGATCTGTTTTTCAGTCCTTCCTGCCTTCTCTGGAAATGTTCCTGCAGCATTAAGAAATATATTTCCATCAGCAAAGATAACACGCTTGGGAAATTGGTATGTATTGCCATGTCATCATTTAATACAGACGTTGCTTTATTCCTTGGGTCATGAAATGCAATAACAGCATATTTTGGGAAATTTGTTAGTGTAGACTTGTTATGAACCAAGCGAAATGGAACAAAGGATTCATATAGCTAACCCCAGCTAGTTTGGGATTGAGGCTTAGTTGTTGGTATGTGTAAGCATTGCAAATATTATTTTTAAAATTGTCAAACCTGGTTTCAAGTGGCGTTTGTCCAAGCAATGATAATCTGAATTATGGATTTAGACTGGAATGGTAGGAAAAGATTTTCTTACCAAACCATTATTATTTAGGACGTGGAATTTCTTGAGCTGATTAAGGGACTTGTCGCATAACTCTGATAATCATAATTTGATGAACTTATATGTCTTATGTCCTGCTTCAGGTTTACAGTTAAAAGTGACCTTAGATGGTGTTGCACCTATCTTCTTGATGCAACAGATCCGTTATTCATTGAGATTGGAAAGGCATTCATTGAGCAACAGTTGAAAGGTATGGTTCTCTGATCCCAATGTTAGTTAAAATTATACTTCCACAGCCTAAACAAATTTGCAAGTGTTATAAAGTACTGTGATTTGATCATTTGGATTACTTTTTTTGTCAGAATATGGAAGGACAGGCCACATATATAATTGGTATGATTTTTTTCTTGCTTTCTTACTACAATGTTCTGCAACACACAACTTGTGTCCTGTAAACTAATCATTTTAAGCTTTATATGAGTTTAATACATCGAATTAGCGAAGCCAACATCTTATTTTTTAATTTCATTTTCTAGTAGAGGTTTTATTCAATAAAATTTCTGTCTGATGACTTGCTGACCATTTTTCAGTGACACTTTTGATGAGAATACTCCACCCATTGATGATCCAGAGTACATCTCTGCATTAGGTGCAGCAGTCTTTAAGGGAATGCAAAGTGGCGATAATGAAGCTGTCTGGTTGATGCAGGTAAAAGAATAATGTGTTTACTATTTAACCTAGTAATTCATCTTCCAAAAATTTCTTTTTAATCTATGTAAACTTTGTTTCAACTGGCATTCTATTTTATTGGCCTTTGTTCTGCAGGGGTGGCTGTTCTCATATGATCCTTTCTGGAGACCTCCACAAATGAAGGTCATGGTTCCAATATGATTATTTTGCAACTCTAGGTGCTCTATGACTTCTGTGTTGCATAGCTTATGTGTTATTGTAGTATGTCTTAAAAACAACCATTTTGTCCTTGTGCTCCTTTCTTGTTAGAATCACCTTCAAACTAAATGATGATAAAGATTCAGCTGACGCTAAGTTCTTGCATCTGATAAGAAACGTAAATTCTAGAATGCTCTTCATCTTTTTAATCTAAAATTGGTAAACCATAGAAGAGTGAGGAAGGAGGGAGAAGTACAAAACATAAAGGGTAAAAAGCAAGATGTTCATCAAATGCTAATCACATTTTTCACGTATTTTTTTGATAAATGTGATCTGAATTCTAGAATGCTCTTCATCTTTTTAATCTAAAATTGGTAAACCATAGAAGAGTGAGGAAGGAGGGAGAAGTGCAAAACATAAAGGGTAAAAAGCAAGATGTTCATCAAATGCTAATCACATTTTTCACGTATTTTTTTGATAAATGTGATCTGATCATATAGAGTATATAATGTAGCAACCTTATTAGATGATCTTTTGACTAATAATGTTGGGTTGCTTCTTGAAGAGACTTGGGGAAAGTGCTCCCTGTTTCATTTTGAATTGCCACATCATCATTTTACCAATGAATATCCAAGCTTATGATCTTTTCCTTTTTCATTTTATGATTGTCTCACTCAACAAACTGATTTGAGATTGTTGGAAGCTCAACAATGTAATCAACAATTTTCTTTGAGATGTAAAAGGACATGATCACTAGCTTGCAATGCAGCTATTTTGAATTCTTTTTTCCTGTAATCTCTAGTAGGCAAAGCCTATTTTCAAAATATCCTATGCAGCAATTCACTCTTTTTTTTCTAAAGCAAGTTCAAAATATTTTTTGCTGTTTATAAATTCTCCCTGATCCAATCTTGAGATTCACCAGAGTTCAATTGATTTCTTCAATTGGTTGCTTGTAGACTGAACTAAACTTTGCCCTTTTACAGGCACTTCTACATTCTGTTCCTGTGGGGAGGCTGGTGGTCCTTGATCTGTTTGCTGAAGTAAAACCCATATGGATTACATCAGAGCAGTTTTATGGCATTCCTTACATCTGGTGAGTTATTGTTCTTCTTTCCTTTTTAAATGTTCAAATTGTTTTTATTTTTCTTTTTCCTTCTTTTTGGAATCCTTTGCTGATTTTGTAAAGGATATCAGTTTGTAACAAGTTCTCACTGACACTTATTATATTCATGAACTTGATACTCATGAAGTTAAACATTTCTCATATTTACTTACCATATAAACAGTAAGACATGCATATGCACATTACGGATTGAGGGAGGAAACTATACGGAGCAAGCTATTTATCAACAAAGAACATGATTTATAACCAATCTCTTGCAGGCCACATGCATCCTACAGTTAATCCATTTACGTTAAAATTAAAAGTGGCCTGAGGATTATCAAGAAGTAACTCTAATTTTTTCAGTATACTTGAATGCATATATAATGTTGATTCTTGGTTCGAGAGGGAGAGAGCTGTTATCATAAAAAATGGAGATGCTTCAAGCTTTCTATTAAAATATCGTAAAAATAGACAACAAAAAATTTCCCCTCCACTTTACCTTTTTGGCATTTTTCTCCCGTTTTTACTTTTTTTTTTTTTTTCCGGCTGGTGCTTTGTTTTACAGGTGTATGCTACACAACTTTGCAGGAAATGTAGAGATGTATGGAATTTTAGATTCAATAGCTTCTGGACCAGTTGAAGCTCGAATAAGTCAAAACTCAACAATGGTAAGCTTAATCACTAACTTTGCTTGATCTAATTCCATTCAAATTTAAGTTTGATATGGTTCTCTGACCATGTTACATAACACTGCTGCATAATATTATGACTGCAAACTGTTCATGCAAGAAGTGAAAATTGTTTTTGATAAAAATGTATAAGTGGAAAATTTTAAATACACACAGAAATGTAGAATGAGTGTTGAACCTCAACAGTAAAAAACAGATTTAAATTGGAGATTTGCTTGAAAAGCTCCAATAATAATCATGCTCATGTTGTTTACGTATAAGCTGCTGACTGGCACAGCTTTTCTCCTGTAACTAATCTAAAAGTTCTGCTTTTTATGAATTATAGTTTACTTCATATCAAAGAGTGAAGATATAAAGAAGCTCATTTATCGTATTTAGAACATCTAGACACATGGTCTTTATTGGTACCTTTGGTGCCTCTACACTGGTCAAATGTCAACACTAATAATTAGCATACATACTAATGCTTCAGCAAAATGGATCTCTCTCTATATGCTCCAAAATATTTGGCCACTTAACCATTATGAATAGTCATTTTCACTTATTATTTACCAATTTGTTGAATTACTATTCGATAAAATCCTTCTTTGTAGGTTGGTGTTGGAATGTCAATGGAAGGTATAGAACAGAACCCTGTTGTTTATGATCTCATGTCTGAAATGGCATTTCAACATAATAAAGTTGATGTCAAGGTAATGTTAAGCTTTTTCTTGCTGCCTAAGACTTTTCAGATGTTGTCACATGTGCATCTTAAGTATATAAATGCCATCAGAGGTACCTAAAGAGAATCCTTTTCGAGAAAAGTGCTTTCTCTGTCTCTTGGAGGTTGCCATTGATCCTGTGTTTTTTGTCTGATGTGGTCTCTTTTCAACTTATGCTTCCTAAATACACTTCCAAATTTTTGATGAATCTCTAAGCTTATTAAAAATTGGAAATTTTTTCACTTTACTTTCTACATATCTTCTTTTAAATGCTTGGTCAATTGCGAAACACATGTAAAACTGCTGAAAGCTATGTTTCTGCTTTTCAAATGTTTTTGTATATTCTGAAGTTGTAGGGTTTTTCAGACTTCTTTGCTTTCTTCTTTTTCTTTTTGTTATTTCCAGAAAATGTGGGTTATAATGGATCAGTTGCTGAGAAAGGTCACTCCTTGAAACTGTCACTAACTCTTCCTTTTCACAGGCATGGGTTGATCTATATTCAACAAGGCGTTATGGTCGATCAGTTATGTTAGTACAAGATGCATGGAATATACTCTATCACACAGTTTACAATTGCACTGATGGTGCTTATGTAAGTGCCTCAACTTGTTGATTTATGTTGTGAAGTAAATTTGGGCCTTTTGTTAACCAGCATGCAGTCATTATACTTTTCTTTGACTTCCACAAAATGCAAAAGCTTGACCTTGCATTCCTATTACATTGCTTTTCTTTCCCCTTTGAGTATTTCATACAGTGACTGAGAGCTCATAACTTACAAACCACAAAAGCATCTTTATTTAACGTTAGGAGAAGGTTGCTTACATCTAATCCTTTTGGAAGCCATAATGCAAAAACTGCCGTGTTTCTAGGCACCCTTTTACAATATTCTTCTATTACTGTTTTTAGGATATTTATATGTTATATTTACATTTAATAGTATATTGCCCTATTTATATGAAGTTCTGGTAGGTCCAGAAATTCCATGTCCAATAGTGATGTGAGTAGAAGCTACCCATCCAGTCTCTCACATCTAATCCTTTTGAAAGCCATAATACAAAAACTGCCGTGTTTCTAGGCACCCTTTTACAATGTTCTTCTCTTACTTTTTTTAGGATATTTGTATGTTATATTTACATTTAATAATATATTGCTCTATTTATATGAAGTTGTGGTAGGTCCAGAAATTCCATGTCCAACAGTGATGTGAGTAGAAGCTACCCATCCAGTCTCTCAGCTTTTACTTGTGTGAATCTGTACTTGGCCTATTTTCAAAGTCTCAGTTGGTGTGATAAACTCTATATTCTTTGAGTTCATATAACATTTGATAATGTGGGACCAGGATAAAAACAGGGATGTAATCGTAGCATTCCCCGATGTTGATCCATTCTTTATCTTAGCACGGCAGAAGCAGCAGCAGCACAGCAGCAAACATGTAGCAAGAAGAGCAGTCATGAATGAAAATTCTGATTCATATGATCACCCCCACCTATGGTATTCAACTTCTCAAGTTTTACGTGCACTAGAACTTTTCATCACAAGCGGGGAGGAACTATCAGGAAGCAACACTTTCAGGTTGGCATTTTGAGGTTTTAAAAACTTGTGCGGCGTATGTTAGCAACTCCTCAAATTCTCAAATTGTTACCCATTAGCCACTCTTCTGATTTTTTCTGGTTATCTCTTATTGTATCCTCAGCTATGACTTGGTTGACCTGACAAGACAAGCTTTGGCAAAATATGCAAATGAGCTGTTCCTGAAAGTAATAGAATCCTACCAGTCAAATGATGCCAATATGGTTGCTTCCCTGAGCCAGAAGTTTCTGGATCTTGTTGAAGATATGGATACTCTCTTAGCATGTCATGAGGGGTTTCTTCTAGGTCCCTGGTTAGAAAGTGCAAAGCAACTTGCCCGAGACAACGAACAAGAAAGACAAGTAAGGAGCCCAGCAAGCTAACAACCCAATTATATCTCAACCATACATATTTCTAATTTATGTTAACATTAAATTCAGTTTGAATGGAATGCAAGGACCCAAATAACTATGTGGTTTGACAACACAGAGGATGAAGCAAGTCTTCTTCGTGACTATGGTAAGCAGATCAACCATACTCCGAATTTTACCTATAGAACATATACCTTGCAGTTAAATTTGTAGGCTTGTCTATGCATTGCTGTTTGAACAAGCATCTGCAATAATCCTGAAGGAGTTCTAAATTGTCTCATGAAAGTAAAATTGTTCTATTCAGTCACTTCATCTGTACAAGTATTGAAGTACATTTCGTGTTCTTAATTTGTTGGCTTTGTTGTAGGGAACAAGTACTGGAGCGGTCTCCTGCTAGATTATTACGGCCCCAGAGCGGCTATATATTTCAAATACTTAATAAATAGTTTAGAGACTGGACAAGGTTTCCAATTGCAGGATTGGAGGAGAGAATGGATAAAACTGACAAATGACTGGCAGAAAAGTCGGAACATATTTCCAGTGAAGAGCAATGGAAATCCTCTCATTATATCCAAATGGCTCTACGATAAGTACTTGCGCAGCTCCGATACATATGATCAGTAAGTGGAGCTGCCATATCTATGACTTCTTTGATAAGGTCATAATCGTGCCCTTTATTTTTAGGTTCAGTTGGACAAAGAAATTAATGCATTGGATGAACTACATTATTTCTTTTAAATGATAAACCCTTCTAGAATGAAGACAGAAAAGTCTATGTTAGATAGGTTATTTTGAAAAATGAGGTGTCATGTTATGAAACAAGAAGTTTCTTATCTGCAAAAGAAAATTAAATCTCTATTTTCATTTTAGTTTGAACAAGAAATGTTTATTTAATAGAAGTAAAAGAAAGGAGGAAAGATAGAAAAGGAAAGAAAAAATGGTGAGTCAAGAAGTTGTGGCTCTGATCCGTGGAACAGTGCAAGGGAATGTCAAACTTTGACTTTCCCCTACCAGGAAGGAAGCAGCTAAAAGACGGCACTTTTATTATTTTACAAAAGGATTGCACATGCGTCGTCGTATAGCCCTGAGTAATTTTCGCTGGCACGCGTAGAGCGGTGAGCCAATGAAGCTTCTAGGCTTGTAATATGTTGTGGGGTCTAAAAAATCAGAAATTAAATGATAAAAAAAAAGATGGCTTGTTGGCTAGGGTCAAGGGGTTGACTAATAAATTTTCGATGCTTCTGGAAGAGTACGCGCATGCTTCTTCACGAATTTACCTTATTGTCCTTACGTGCACAAATCCGAATTCCTTGTTCTCTCGAAATGTTTATGATTTCACATGATATTGTCATATTAGCTTAATTTATCTTCTTAGGTAAGATATCTCTAATTATGTTAAATCAATAATTATAACTATACAATATAATTATTATTATTGTTAACATCTTATAAATATAGACCTCATTTAATTTTTATACAAATTTAAATAATATAATTAATATGATTAACTTATAATTTTTATTTATTTTTCCTTAATATGTGTTTGCTTTTTTTTTTTCCTAATCTGAAAAATATGAAAGGATCATGTCTTAATTGGTTGTATATTTTAGTATTTGATTATTAGTAATAATATTGATAAAAATGAGGTGGAATAAAAAATTATAAAAATTATTATTTTAAAGGGAAAATAAATTATAATTTGAAACAAATAAAAAAAAGAAAAGTGAATCTACTTTTACAAGAGTGAAGGAGTAATATTGTCACTTAATTATTCAATTAATGTATTTCTACTTGTACCTTTCTAAAAAGAACTATGAATGAGAAATATAACTTTTTAGAATGATTTAATTCTATTAAATTAGAATTAATTTGATGGGATTAAATAAAATTGTCTCGTCGTAAGAAAATTTAAATCTTGAAAACTTTAAATTATTAACAAAAATGGATTAGATATTAAGAACCGAAATTTTTTTATTTTTAAAAAAGAATAAAGTAATACTTTCACCTTCAGTATTTAATTGTCTAAAAAAAAGGGTATTTCTGTCAACCAATTTTATAATTGTGAAACGGCCACACGTGTGAAAATTGATTAGTCGCATTCAAAGCCTACATTTTCATGGTTGGACCAGGTTCCCAAACCCAATATAAATTACTTAACAGATCCTTATCAATCCCACCTTATTCCACAACAGATTTCCGATAACCTCCATTGCTAAATCTCTCTCTTTTTGCTTCTCTCTTTCAAGAAATCGTCTCCTTCTTTTGTAAAAACTAAAAAGACATTCTGTGTTAGAAAAGATGAACGGAAACGGCTCATACGGCACGTCATGGGCGGATCAGTGGGACGATGGTCCAGATCCAGTTTACAACTACCAGACGAAGAAGAGCAGCGGAGCCACAAATTCAACCGCCAAATACAAGCAGAAGGTAGGAGAAGGTCTAGGAAAGACCAAAGCAGTTGCTTCAACGGGCATCAAGAAGGTTAAAGAAGGGACCATCACAGGCTTCCACTGGATCAAAGACAAGTATAACAAAACTAAACAGAAACATTAGCCCTTTCTTTTCATTTCCTTCTTCTGTTTCGTCGTGATTCTGTTTCTCTTTTTTCCATTCTTTTATTTTACAGACTCATGTGATATGAACCGTTGATTTTCATGTGATATAGAAAATTTTCTTTTGTGGTTTTTATGGTCTGTTTTGCTTTGTATATTATGGAATAGATTTTATTACTTTTGTATATTATTAATTACTATGGAATGGGTTTCGAATTTAGTTTTATATAACGTCTTTATGCATACAACTTTCTTTTTACCCAATTTATAAAGTTGCAATTTGTAGCCATTGACAGTCGAATAACTTAATGCAACCAATTTCTTCAGGCTGGCGTAGAATTTTTATTTTTTTTATTTTTGGTCTTCCATTCTCTGCAGTGGAGATAGCGGTGGCTATAGACTATTTCCTCCTCTTGTTATATTTTATTGGCTGAATTTTAAATGATGTTTTGACCCTAATGACAGCTTTAATAAAAAATGATATGAGAAGAAAGCAAATCCAATGGCTATTGATTTTAGGAATTGAAATAATTAGATATAAGGACGAATCTCTTCATTAATATTTCAAAGTAATTGAATCTCTTCATTAATATTTGAAAGTAGTTGAATCTCTTACTCGACATGGAGGAAGAAGAAAGAAAAAGGTGACAAATATTAATTTGAGTAAATAATTATTCAGTCTTTGCAATTTCATCAAATTTTTTTATGAATATACTAATTAGTCTGTGAAATTTGGCCATTTCATAAATAAAAAAAAATATCATTTCAGGTATTAATTACTTTCTAATATTTGTCCTTAATATTTAATATAACATTATTATTTAATCATATCATCATATTATTATTATTATTATTATTTTATATCTAACGTGCGGATGTTGTCCACTGATTTTTTATAGTTTAATTTATGATTTTTTACAATTTAGTATATATAATTATATTAATATAGGTATACTCCATTAAACTTTTATCTTCTGCCTGTACTGTGTTATTATTTTCATTTATTGTACCACTAATTAAAATTTCAGCCTCTCCTACGGAGTTTTAAACATAAAAAGCTTATCAATATAATTACTAAACAAGAGAGATAAAATTATAATTATGATATTTATCGGTCAGATTTTAAATATGTGAGGAGAGGATGTTTTCCCTCATCATTATTATTGTAAGAGCTAGTCATATAACTGCTCTATGTGCAAATTATGCAATTTTGTGCTTTTTTTTAACCGATTTGAGTGAATAATTTTTCAAAAAAATATTGCCATCTATATTTGTATTACTTTAGTTTAAATAATTTATTTATGTATTTTAATTAAATATTAAAAAAATTATATATATCTCTATGTGCAACAATTATGCAATTCTTCTGTGCTTTTTTTTAAAACGATTTGAGTGAATAATTTTTCAAAAAAAACTAATTGCCATCTAATATTTGTATTACTTTAGCAGTTTAATATTAATTATTTATGTTTTATTTTAATTAAATTATTTAAAAAATCTATACTACTATATATATATATTTTGAAAATCTCTTGAGTAATAGAGTAACAATATAATATTCTTTTTAAGGTTAAAATATAAAAATATCTTTAAGGTTAAAATATAAAAGTAATATATTGAAAAAATTAGTAAAATATAAATATAGATATATATATATAAATGTTCGATAAGATTCCATTAACTTTTAACTGAACTAATTTTTTAAAATTTTTTCGAGCTGAACTACCGGCCGAACTCATTTATCCCCTAATTAACGGAACAAAGAGAATATAATTCTGGCATTGTAAAGGTCAAATGAAGCCGATAAATAATAAACAGGTCAACCACAGTAATTGATCTAGACACTATAAAGCCTACGGGTACCTATCAGTTCTCATTTCTCACTACTTTACATCGCACAATACTGGAAAACAAGTGAACCGCGCGAGCATGGCTTTTCCTATACCAAATCGGCAGTTATTCATCGGCGGAGAATGGAGAGAACCTGTTCTCAAGAAACGCATCCCTATTATCAACCCTTCTACGGAGGAGAGCATCGGTCAGTTTTCCTTTTTTTTTTTTTTTTTTTTTTTTTTGTTTTTTTTTTTTTTTTTTTGGCTTTTCGTTCTTTATAAATTTTTGCTCGGATCTGCTTTGTGGATTTGTGTTATTTTGCTGATCATTTTAGGCGGTTGATTGAACTTTTGATGTGTGAGTTTTGCGAAAATGGTTCAGGTGACATACCAGCAGCTACTGCAGAAGATGTGGAGATAGCAGTAGAAGCAGCTCAGAAAGCATTTACCAGGAACAAAGGCAGAGATTGGGCCTTCACTTCTGGGGCTGTCCGTGCTAAGTATTTACGTGCTATTGCTGCTAAGGTATTATTAGATATGATTCTTTTATGCCGATTTGTGCCCTACATCCGAGATAGATGGATACCTTTTCAACTGATCTAGAATAAGTTGTTTATTTCAAAGAGTTGAGAATGTTAACCTAGATTCAGTAGTTCTTTTGCAGTCTTCTGTTTATTGATTGGTGGTGATAGTTAGCGAATTTGTATCCTCTCATATAGTTTTTTGTTTTGCATTGCATAATTAAGCATAATTTTCTTGCAATTTTCTGTATAAGTTATTGGGAGAAAAATGCGACAAATTATGGTAACAATTAATGAGTTCTTATGGCTGTGTTGAATGGAGTAATAATAAGAGAGAAGTAAGAGATAACTTTTATGGTGATAAATATTACACAAACTATACCCTTCTTTTATAATTACCGAGAAGTCTAGTGGTCCTGCCTTCTGCATCTTGAGTTCTCAACTATCTTTGTTTGCATGCAGATAACGGAGAAAAAAGCTGAACTAGCGAAACTTGAAGCAATAGATTGTGGAAAACCATTAGATGAAGCAGCGTGGGACATAGTATGCCATTGATTGACACTGGAATTCTTTCATTTGGTATTAATCATGTGTAAATTTCTTCACAAGTGTTTTAATGTTTCTAGGATGATGTTGCTGGATGTTTTGAGTACTATGCTGGCCTTGCTGAAGGCTTAGATGCAAA